>JAEAOA010002189.1:527500-555000 GCA_016746295.1 Potamilus streckersoni | reverse complement strand
AGTTTATGATACATATGTATGGATGGTTTGTTCAAGACGTACTTTTGAATTAAGTTTACATACAACTTAAATTCACGTGACAGATTATATTTATCTTCAATATCATGGTGGTCACGTATCATGCGATATTACGATATCATTCACTTTATCGATTTTATTGCTTCTAATTTTAATTCTCAGATTATGTGAAGACACCTAGAGTATTGTCAAATCTGATCGATGTTTATGGTTATACAAGAAATTGCAAGGAAAAACTTCGAGTCCTAATCAGCTTTAACGTGTGTATACAGAAACATTTTTTTTAATTATGTAATTTATTATTCCAGTCTGATAGAAAAGTATGTGTACCTTTTTGTTTAAAAGATGGAATAAACATAAACTTGGAGCAATTTACTGAAACTGGAAACATCCACACTTCACCAAAAGTAAATCAGCGTAAAGAGTGCAAGCAGGGCCGGATTATCCATAGGGCAAAGTGGGCAACGGGCCTAGGGCCCCCGAGTCGCAAAGGGGCCCCGTATATTATCGTTTGATTTCATAGGCAGGGCCTCAGAGGTTTAAGGGGCCCAGTATAGGCAGGGCCCCAGAGGTTCAAGGGGTCCCGTATATTATCGTCTGATTGCACAGGCAGTGTTGTTAATAGTACTGTAACCATATCTATGGACAAGGCAGGATAGCTCTAGGCCCTATGTTGGCTGTGCCAAGGCCCCCACAGGCCTTAATCAGGCCCTCACAAATAGCACGTGTTTCTTATAACGGCGATTGTGTTGTACACCTGAAAACACCGCCGTGTCCCAGTTTATAAAATAATTTAAAACAAATGATCTGTCGGGTATTTATTACGTTATTTTTACCCGAGTGGATCTATGTAGTTTTCATGCCCTGATTTGCTGTATAGGTCTTGCCTTGTCTCTCTTCCTTGTTATACTCTTCCTCCAAAAAGGCACATTTTGATTACGTCAGTATGGTAATGACGAACGACTTTGAACCAAATAAGTCCGGTCTGTTACATATAGGGGCAAATTCGTCAGTTTTGAGGTGTTGATTTTAATCCAAGTAAGTCTGGACTGATATAAATAGAGAGAAAAGGGTAAATACGTCAGTTTTTTGCAGCGCTAATTTCAAACCAAGTAAGTCCGGACTGATACAAATAAAAAGGAAAGGGTAAATACGACAATCTTTGCTTTGGTTACTAATCTACTCTTTCAGAATATATTCCATGTTCCTTGAAAATGTTGCCAGGATTCCAGAAGTAGTTTGACAATTAATGTAGTAGGCATTCGATTTTAACGTGTTTTTTATGTTTTTGTGGTGGTGATGTGGTTTTTTTGGGGGGGGTAATGTATAGTGCCTCAGCAAAAGTCCGTTCTTGAATGGACAGTCTTTGATCATATCATGTAACTAACACGTGTTGAATTTCGTGCATAAGGAAATATAGTTTGTTTTCCTTCACCACGATACATTTATTGCTAGATAGCAAGGTTAGCAAGTGCAAGCTCTATACATTTAAACAATGTTCGATTTTATACCTTCTGATCAAGATGAATTGGGTTTTCATATCTGATATTGTATGTGCATTTGTTTTCTCGGCGTTTCGCTGTTATGTTATCTGTGCAGTTTTTGAGGGAGGTTAAGGAAAATTGATGATTATTCTGGGGAGTGTCTGTCTTTTATTGATGCCTTCGTTAAAAATTGACTTAGTCCCAAATATTTACATTTGGTTTTAAACTGATTCCTCCTTAAACATGTTTGTAAAGTTGAGGTTGCTCACCGGTAACGTCAGTTACCACAACGGTAACGTCAGTTACCACATTCATCTAATATGTGAGGTCAAAATGCAGATTATACATTTGCTGAGGTTATTTAATCAATTTTGGCTTAGTTAAGTTTTCAATTGTGAGTGAAGTGTAATAAGCAAAGCTACTGTCTACTCACTTATAAGTCTTGCCAAACTGCAAGCAACAACGTTCCTGATGCTCAAGGTCTACCGTGCTTATTATAATGATTACTCAAATAAATTGCAGACTTAGGTCTGTCGACACATTA
Organism: Potamilus streckersoni; assembly: GCA_016746295.1. Lineage (NCBI taxonomy): Eukaryota > Metazoa > Mollusca > Bivalvia > Unionida > Unionidae > Potamilus > Potamilus streckersoni. The sequence goes on along the minus strand of JAEAOA010002189.1, from coordinate 552,954 downwards.
TTTGAGATAGAAATAGTTCTTTTTTATTAGGTGTTTGGGTTGTGTTTTGTACTGCATGGCGTAAAGTACTAACATTCTGCTTGGTAAGGTTTACTGATAAGTCATACATATGTGAAACAAGAGAAACACCATGCAAATATAATATTAGAGTTTCGCAATATGTAGTCCTTATGTGAGCGAAGAACAATTAATTTTGCTCATTTATGAACCTTTCACCTAACAACGACTCGATCAAGCTGGTGTTTAATTTTCTTGGCATGATACTCTTTCCGTGTAACAATACCAATTGTTTGAATACATTGCATTTATGTCTAAATCTGCAGCGAATCTCGTCAAATTTTACACAATTTCAACAAGGTCTTAATCCTTTTAATCCAACCTAATCAAGCACATACAAATTAAACTAAAAAAGATACACGGATTTCATAAACTATTTTAGTGTTTTCAAATGTTAAATTGTCACAGTTAAATGTGAATGGGTTGGCTTTCTTGAAGTAGAACAGGTGCCAAAAGAATCTCGCACAAAGTCGCAAAGTTATTCGAATCATTTTAAGATTACCTCTAATCTCCAGCTAAATCAGTCGTTAAGTATTAAAGAAATTCCTTTGCATTTGAAACCATCTTTCATCATATTTAAAAACGTTGGTATATCCACAATACAATTGTATTGTTCTTTGTTCTGAGTTGTGGGGAAGTGTTTATAATTAGGTATAGACAGCCAGCTGTAGTGTTTCGTACGATGTTATATGACAAACTAGATCAACCAGGCCTTTGTACAAAATGAATATTTACACAAACTAGTTGACAGTGCCGTGCAATCGTCATTACGTGTGCTTTTGCACATACTTTGTCTATTTCGTACTTAATTCTCGATCTGCCGTATGTACTCACTCATTTGTGAAATCCAGTTGCAAAAAAAAGCAAAGTCATTGATCTGTTTCCGCATAATGCACCGGCAGATTAGGGCTCGTGCTCCTGATTTCTTCTAAAACTGTATAGATCCAGAATTACCTGAGCAATATGCGACAGAAAATCTGGATCTATGCAGTTTGCTGCTGTATTTAATTTATATGCGAGTACATACGGTAATTAAAATTATAACATTATTTGCAGAGTTTCAGTCAGTTCTCAAGAGTATTGATATCGTCCCACCCGAAAGAAACGTGCTTGAGTGTTTAAAACTTTTATTTGCATGCAGGCAGAAAGTAGGTGTCCATTATATACTGGATGAACAATTATCCAACATTATTCAGTATAAGTAAAACTTTCAAAAAGACCCCATATAGCATGTGTGACCTTCGTAAAGTCATAATATTAATTCGAAATATTCTATTGACTGCTGACAAATGCATAGAAATACTCAATTAGATTTTACATCCTGATAGTTTTTAAGAATATATCTTTATCATTAAGAAAGGGGTTCTGTTATCGCTTTTGAATATCGGGTGAATAGGATTTTGTCTCCGGGTGGCTGATTGTTTGATGGCGCTCGTCTTTATAGATCATTCACACATGTCGCCTCCGTATGGATGAGTTAGAGTTTAGCTCAACAAAATGGGTATGTGAGAAAGCTTACCAGTAGATTCCCGTGGGTCGTTCGTTTTTCCAAATATTATGGCCGTGACGTATAGTCTATCATGTGTGGAACAGTTGCTTTAAAACCTCCCAAACCATCTAAAACTCTGATATGTACGATTTAAGGATCAACAGGACCCATTTTCATATATACTTAACAACTTTGATGTACTCTAGAATTCTGATTCACAATCAGAAAAAGAAAAAAAACCCAACGATTTATATACAATAGATTTTAGATATGTATTTCTATTCTGTTAAAATAGTGGTCTCAAACTCAAACCACCATGAGGGCCTCTTAAGGGTATTCTCGATGGCTCAAAGGCCTAACCACAAGTACATCTCTCATGACACCTTGTGACGCCAGTCATTGTGCGGGCCACAGGAGGTATATTTCCAGACTCCTGTATATTAGACTATTCATACCTTTCGTCATCTTTAAATGTGTCCTTCCTTTTTCTTCTCAAGCTGATATATATAATTATTACAAGGATTGTAAATTTATGGATATTTAATAATTTTTCTTGTGTCTGTAATATATCCTTCGGATTAAAATGGCTTTAAATTGATTATTCACAAAAATCTAAGAATAATTATGTCAGAGCCATTTCACAACTTTTAATAGCTTTTCTTTGTATTTGTAAATTAATATTTCCATAGATATGGTACTCCTGCTATACTAAACGTAATAGAGACGGTCAGAAGTCTATCAGAGCAAGGTAAGATATTATCGGAGTTGAATTAATTTTAAACTGTTTAATTGCCTAACCCTCACGTGCATACTGTTCTGTACTGAACGACTGGACTTTTAAGCCAAATTTTTGTTGTTCGTGGCAACCAAAAATAACAACAACAACAACAACAACAACAACAACAACAACAATAACAACAACAATAACAACAACAACAATGATAATAATAATAATAATAATAATAATAATAATAATAATAATAATAATAATAATAATAATCTTGAAAGAGCTGAAACGAGCGAGACTTTTGTTTTAGCTGTCCGAGGCGTACACGATTGACAAAAGGTATGGCGCGAAGACTGGAGTACATCTCATCCGGACCGAACAAAATGCCACACTCACACTTTATATAAATCGTTACCAATGACAATCAGGATACATATTTGACACGGCAAACACATTTTAAGGGTGTGTTAATCACCTTGCCTTACAAACAATAACGTCGAAAAATATTTATCCCGCCTTTGACACCAAAATAATGCAACCAGTTGCCGTAGCTCATTGTTATTATGCCCCGCAGAAAAAAACATATTTTGCACCGCCCATGTTTATCAACAGCAACTTTGTGTCATCTAGATTTGTCATAAATATAGAGTTCTGTATGTTAAAGAAATCTTTGCTTAGTGAAAAGAATTAATATTCCGTTTTTTTATATTGATGAAAGAAGTATTTAAGAGACCTAAAACATTAAGCCTTCAGCTAATCTGTCAAATAACAAAATTGTGCACATTACATATGAATTAAAAAAAATTCTAACTTTAAACGAGCACAGATTATACTTTAATCTAATTTTAACAGTGCCTTAAACGTCCCCTGCGTCTCTCGATCACCTTTAACGATCCGTTACATTTATTAAATATATTTTACAGAAAACGTGGAGGCTATTAACTGATGCATTACAGTATAGAATAACTGGCACGTACGATAACGACTTTATGATTGCAAACGCTTTTCACTATTTGGTATTTGCTTGACCAACAACCGTTTACCCCCATAAACTACAATGGGCTGGGGGCGTGGATTAGGGTATTCTAAAGCAAATCTTTGCATCATTTATGTAAAAATATCTTCCCAGTCCTGCATCAATGGCGTGAAAAGATCTCCCCAGTCCTGCATCACTGGCGTGGAATGGTCTCCCAAGTCCTGCATCAATGGCGTGAAAAGATCTCCCCAGTCCTGAATCAATGGCGTGAAAAGATCTCCCCAGCCCTGTATCAATGGCAGGAAAAGATTTCCCCAGTCCTGCAGAACGCCTCTTTTTCAAACTTGCTTAATTTTATGTCCAAAAGTTTTCAAGAATTCAACACTTGATGAGTCTGAGGCAATTTCCTTTTCATCTCATACAGTTTAAATTATATACAATGAGAAAGAGACAATTGTTGGATATATTAATGCCATAATAATGTATCTCACCCACGTGTTATCCTGAGCAATAAATCTTAATTCGGTCAGCAATTTTATAATTTGATACTAGATTACTAGTGGGCGAATTGTTTTCGATTAAAAATAATGCACGACCTGTTCGTCAGCTTTCTCTTTTTACTCACATATCATGTTTGGCGAGATTGTTTATGTGCATTTGCTTTGTAAATTTCTACTGGCAAAATGTCCGATCGCATGTTATCTAACCATCGATCTTCCTTGTTTTAAAAGTGCCAAAAGCTATAAAATTCTGTCGTTATAATAGAGCATAACTGTCAAATAGGTGTCTCATTTGCAGCTAATGTTTCTTAATTCTTGAGTGTCAGTGACGGATAAGGGCAAATCATAAATGAATGGAACGGCTTGTTCTGCATGCATTTGTGGTCTAACAAGTATACTCGAGAAATTTACATTGTTAAGCCCGAACATGTAACCATCCCCGTCGATTTTATTCCTACATAATAGCTGCAATAACGAAGTGTTTTATATGACAGCTTCAACTCGAAACTGCAGAAAAGACGGGCACTGAAGGCTATTACAACATATAAGAAAAGTTAAACAATAAAATCGCCGTTCCATATCATTCTACTTGTCCATGGTCATTTATACCATGTACCAATATTCCACGTGTGGCAAGAGTGGATGAAATCTGTTCGACATAGTTTTAAAAAATTCAATTCTTCTCAAGACTTTGCCATAAAAAGCATGAGATATAAGACAACAAACATGTGATTTAATTTATACACACACACCCCAACTGACGTAGACATGGTCACTGTCGTCACTGTCGCCTTTTGAAAAGTGATAACTATATTTCACCATGATTTTAGGTGTGACAAGAAATGAACAGAAAAAAAAACACCGGAAATCGTTTGAAATATGGTTCCATGCAACAGCTGTTGGTTCAAGGCCGGTACTTGGAGGACTAACGTTGATATGAAAACGAAAGGTCAAATAGGTAAAGACCTGCCTAACTCTTTGTTTTCCAGCTGGACACAACAGCCTCGGGACGTGAAAAGTTCATATATTAGTGTACTAAATTTCTACCGTATGACAAACATATAGTGCCAACCGCTTTAATTATTTCTCTAATGGGATTGTGCAGACATCCATAATATATCACTGCTTCTGACGCGAATAACTACAGAAGGGTCAAACAAATTTCATCGGACAGGTTTATGTGGATGAAATGGTGATGTAGCTAGCATGTTGGGTTTTTATATATCAGATGTGCTGTTTAATGTGGAAGCCTGAATTTAAAAGGTTGCCTTATGTCCAGTTTCACTTGTTTACAATTTAATCTCTTGCGGAATATTGTAAATTGCTTCGTTACAAAGTACATATACAATCTTCTTGTTACCCAACTTACATGCGGATTCCTTACTCTTCAAATGCACACAGCTTATCGATAGATTTGTTGATGTCGGTATGATCATTTTTCCAACGTGTTATTCCATGTAATGTATGTGTACAAGCGGGAAATGCATATCATACTGCTGGGAACACATTTTACGCAATTAAAAGTTAAGAGATAGGAGAAAACTGACGTATAATATTAAAGACAAATTTCATGCATAAGAGAGATAACTTTAGGCTTTTGTTGGCTTCCGCCTATGACATCTCGTGTCATTCCTACTCACGTGTTAAGCTGTGTTCTTGCGATCGTAGTATGTGGGGCTCAAAAACTGTATGCCTCAAATATAGGAAAATGAGTTACCCCTTGGTCATTTATCCTGGGGTACAAGATCTGGATTCAGGGGTATGTTATATGTATGATCTAGTGTTATAAGTACAATATTAAAACACTTTAACAAATTCAATTATTCAATATGTTTCATTAGTACCGAGACATTGACTTACGAACACAAACTTGATGTTTATATTGACGTTTCTCGGAACCCGGATGATTGATCTCATACAAATATATGTAAGAATGTTACAATAAGTTGAATAGACCACACGAGGGAAGAGTTCTGCAGAGATGGAGTTCACAGGTGGCAGTTCACGTATCAGTATTGCGGATTAGTTCGATTCTTTTAGTTTACGTGTTTTATTAAATAGTTTTCGAATATGATGTATCTCACCTATTGTGTTCAATATACAATTTTAAGGATATTTTATGCATATTTATGAACTCCAATTTCAGTGCCTTTCTTTTGCCAAAAAGGTATATTTACGGTATGTCACCCACAAGCGGGAAGCATTACATTTATGTCATTCGTACTTCCATTGTCCATAGATAACAAAGAGCCAACATTGCAAGAGTGACATCTCAAGAACTTTTAAACCAAACTGAATGCAAATGAACATGCAGATTCCTTAAAAAAAAGTCTCAGTATCTGGTTAGTTGCAATAATATTGATGTGTCACATGATCATAATTTGTGATTCGAGAAGGATATAAACCTACAAGTAATGTATCGTCAATATCCGTGGCCAAACAGGACAAAATTTAATATGCAGATACCTTTGAAGGATTAATAGGCGTGAGTATTTCATAGTGATCTTGACCTTGACCAAATTTTCAAGGTCACTGGGAAACATTCTGTATGGCGGGTGAAAGTGGAAATTGTTTTTTTTTCTCTCAGAACTATTAGCTTTCAGTTCATCAAATAAATGTTTGAGGTTATGTTTTGTTTTCGACTGACTGGCGTCGGGTTTCTTGGAATATGTACATTTAGTGCAGTTAACATTTGTGCCGATCTTATTTCCAAATATAACAATTCAAAGCACTTTCTTCAGTTTGACTGCGTTCAGTGCAGTGCGGCTAAAGATCATACAGCTATCACGGTCGACGTTGATAATTATTAAACAAAATAAATTACATTATGTTTTCAGCAAATTTTTTTTGTTGTTATTTATTGTGCAAAACAATTAAATCATTACAAAAGGTCATATATAATATTAAAACATTCCTCTGCTAAACTAAATTGAGTTAGAGTAAGTTTATTTCGAGTAATGAGCCAGTATTTTTAAAGATGTGTAAAATGAGGCGGATAGATAATTACTCGTGTATGCATGTGCACGAGCAAAATCGCATTCTCATTCTGCATTAGTGGCGCCAACTAGAGACGTGATGCACAGCAACGATTTTTGTTTGCAGCGTTTATTGCCACAAGTGAACGTTTTACGTCTTTCTGTGGCAATTAATTCTGCCTTAATTACTCCATTTATCAGTGTAATGGTGTTTGCCACCAATATAGATCTGTATACATTCACATATATTGTCTCTTACTTCGTCGTGAGATCTCTATTACGAGAAGTACTGGTAAACCCCTTTTAGATTTCAGCAATGACGAGCCAGATTCGAAGACGACGTTCTCGTTAACTCGAGGCTACTTCTCGGCAATTTGTTAAATAACATCTTAATTTAGAATTCTGACGTATTTAAGAAGTAAAAAAAGAAACATTAATATTAAATACTGCAAATAATTAACAACACATGTCAAGAACAAAGTCAACAGGTTTATTCCATTATGATAACTAAACCCCCACCCCATCCGGTTAAAAGTAAATAATTCCCCTCCAAAAAAAAAAAACAACAGCAACAGTTTCAACAAGCATGAGTCATGTGGTTTATCTGTCTAGTATTAATACTTGCTTTCATTTCAAATTTTGCAAGAAATGGACAATCCATTCAGCTGATTTTCATAGTTGTTATTTTAAGTTTAACGCCATTTTTCAGCACATGATAGGCAATACATGGTGGCCAGTAAAAGTCGTAGAGGAAGAATCCGGGAAAACCCCAGGAAGAACCAGGGACTCTCGTGAAGGTACTGGCAAGCTTTCTCGCATACTCAACTTAGCCAAGCACGATACTCACGGACAGTGGTGAGATTGCAGTGTTAGGTAAAGGCGAACACTTCAGACCTCTAGGACGCACACAAAACTTAGTTTAAGTTCATGCAAAGAAATCATCATGTGCTGCACTGATTTAAAAAATTTAAAACCTCACTATCCGCTGTAATGTCACCTTCTGATATAATTTTCAATGTTTATACTTCTTATATTTCATGATATTTTCCCCTGTGTTGATAGTGACTCGAACATGTTCCAGTTGTGACCACGTTTTTCTAGTGTTTATTCACATTTTCCACAAGTTCTTATTTTCTTATAAATTAGATGTAGTTAGATATTTCCTTTTATTTTATATCTCAGCGTTTTGATACCGAACATATATAAAGGTATCACCGAAACATCGAAATGGATTGATCGATGTGTCCTGGGAAGGGGGAGGTATTCACAAGTGGCGTGGTGCCCCTGATTAGCACCAGATAGCAATGTTTATGTCATTTGCATTCCTCTCTCCCCCTACCTCATAAATATGTTTTGTGAATGCGAAGGTCAAACAGAAAAAAACATTCAGCTGCATTCGCACCTGGTGAAATTTGTCCCAACCCCCAACCCGCTTGCGTCGCCATCGTCGGCACTGTTGCCCTTATATATGCCTACAATAAGCAGGTGCCCGTCGAAGTACTGCTGTATACAAACAATTTAGTTAAGATCTTTATATGAACTCTTACCTCTCGCTCGCTGATCCGACCATCCATAAAAGCAAGTTTTCCAAATTAATTGCTCTTTATCTTGAAGTATCAACTTAATACTGAACTGATCAGAACTGGTAAGGTAACTAGTTATTCATCATTGGCACGTTTTAACGATAAATTTAGTTTATTTTGATAATAAAGACAAACATCAAGTCAGACCTATAAAGGGGACATGTATCCCTTGATATTATGTTTCTTCCAGTTGGCGGATATTAATAAGAACATTAACTGAATAATCTGTTAAGATAACCTTCTTTTCAGAAGTTTTTGTATTGGATTTGATTAAATCAAATCTATCAGTAAGTAGCTCGGTTGTATAAATGACCCTTTAGATTGCAATCAGACTTAATTCAAGTAAAAATATCCACTCCTTCCATGTTATAGAGATAAGGAAACCTTACGTCTCTATTTTCTGGAGATGGAAAAAAAAAACTCATACAATGTGAGAACACTAACTTTGTTCACCTGTTTTGTTTAACAAGGTATCATAACTACTTCGTAGGTGAAACTTGGTTTTCAATGTGGCGAATAACAGCAATAAAAATCATATATATATATATATATATATATATATATATATATATTGCGTACTTTGTACCAATCAGTTATAGTATTTGTCTTCAATGTGGCTTCAAAGAATTTGGTACACGATTATGTAATTTAAATATGTAAACATTAGTCGTTGCTGTTCACATTAGTTACACGTTTTCTAACATTATAATTGCTGAGCCCTCAATGTCAAGATGATACGAATGGTTAATGTCCATTCGTGATCCTGCATAAATCATATATTGACCGTATCGGACAGAGTTGAGTAAACCCAAAAAGAATTAAGAATGGGTACAACGATGAACCGAAGATTTAAATCTCTAGTTTAAACTAATCAGTTCTGATGAGAAAAAAAAAGATCAAGGTGTATAAAGGTATGGTCACCACCATGAACCATTATAAGTTATGTTCTTTCGTACATGAAAAGGAAACTTCATGATTTTGCTATTTGAAGGGTAAGGCCGTAATTTTGCTGTCTGAAGGGGTAAAGCCCTGATTTTGCATTTGAAGTCCAGACTTTGAAACTTAAAGGGGTAAGGCCATGACTTTTATATTTGATGTTGCAAGGTCAAGATTGTGTTACTTAAAAAGGTAAGGCCATGATTTTGTCACTTGAAGAGGTAAGGCCATGACTTTGTCACTTGAAGAGGTAAGGCCATGATTTTGTCACTTGAAGAGGTAAGGTCATGACTTTGTCACTTGAAGAGGTAAGCCCATGACTTTGTCACTTGAAGAGGTATGGCCATGACTTTGTCACTTGAAGAGGTAAGGCCATGATTTTGTCACTTGAAGAGGTAAGGTCATGACTTTGTCACTTGAAGAGGTAAGGTCATGATTTTGTCACTTGAAGAGGTAAGGCCATGACTTTGTCACTTGAAGAGGTAAGACCATGATTTTCCTTTTTGAAGCCGTAAGATCAAGATTCTGTTACCTGAAAAAGCAAGCCCATGATTTTGGAATCGTGCTGGGTGTGAAAGTATAATTAGTCTTTGATCATGGCGCTAGATATGTAACAGTGAATTCTGTGGGGAAAATTGCGTAAATACAATAAGCCTAGAATATATCAAATTATAGTGAATTTACCTGAATTAAATCTTTATTCCGTTTTGTTTGGAAATAATCAGAGTTTAAAAAGCTCTTTCTGTATTTTAACAAACAAAATGACCTTCTGTTAACTCACGAAAAGAAGAATTAGGAAAAAATGAAAAATAGAAACAAATGACTGCCATGAAACCACTTGATATCAATCTTTTTTCCTGCAGCCACATCAATTTTGGCAAATTTGGTAAATTTTTCATCATACACAATTTGCATAAGTTATATGGATCAGATATGGATAATACATAAAGAGATGTTAAAGAGATATTTTTTATTTTAAAACAGGCTCGGGCATACTAATGATATCCGGAAGTGTAAACTCCACATTTAGTAAGGCATTCATACCACGTAAAACAACTGCCTATCACCTGTCCATTTATAGTGACTTTGTACGAAATTTCTCTTACAAAAAGAAGTATAAAATCACAAAATAGCGTGAGTTGGACACATGGTTCGGTGCAATGGAAACGCAATACGACAGGTTGGCCCTGATATGCGATTATAAGATGCAGGTATGTTTAACATGGATGTATTTGATACTAGCGCGAGTATGACTCGAAGTCAAATGATAAAAACATGGCAACTATGTATATTATCCCAAAATTGTTGCTAAATCGTTCACGGCCATGAGATATGATACCTGACCGAAGGTCTAAGTATGGGTATGTCAGTGTTCACCAACATAATGAATTTTGAAACAGGTATATGAATGCATATTTGTGTGTTTAATATTTTGTTTTTTATTCTGACAACTTAATTCTGTCAGTGACTATGCCTCAGAGCTGGAAAATTTCTAGTCTAGTAACGTATATTGATATGTCTTCCAGTTTCTTGTATCAAGCATAGCAGAAAGTAAGTTAAATTCAGTGCTCAAGAGACAATATTCCAAAACTTACAAAGAGAATACTCCAGTCGAATCTAAACTTGTTTTTCTTCAGAGCACCTGTAAAATTCTATTAAAATTGTATAAATCTCTGATCAAGCAGTTGATTGACTATAAAGACTGAAGACGATTGATTTGGGTGAAAATGCAGACTTACTTATCGGGATTAGACCCATAACGATAATTCCCCTGGTGTTGAGAATTATTGCATAGTTTAGATATTGAAATAACATCTATCTATCTATCTATCTATCTATCTATCTATCTATCTATCTATCTATCTATCTATCTATCTATCGATCGATCGATCGATCGATCGATCTATCTATCTATCTATCTATCTATCTATCCATCTATCCATCCATCCATCCATCCATCCATCCATCCATCCATCCATCCATCCATCCATCCATCCATCCATCCATCTATCTATCTCACACACACACGCACACGCATATTGAAATTCAACTCTTAGTTCCAACTTTGTGCAAATAAGTATATTTATTATATCTAGAATTTAAAAGAATAATTAGAAATTTCCACAAAAGTAAATCAAGACAATGCATGATATTATTGCTGCAGTTCAATACTTTCCGTATATGCTGTATTCATAATGAACCAATTGTTTTTGAAGCAACTAGCATGGGTAGGTAATGCCTATTTTTCCAACTTTCTTCAAGTCATCCGTCGAGGTAACAATAGCACAGAACCCACAATTTCAACTAAGGCTGGTAATCTATGTGAATATAGAACACGCTGTTTACCCTACATCTGTTGCAATTTCCAAAACCTAGTTAGCATGCTACGAAGCAATACATGATAAGCTATTAGAAGTGAGCCTCATACAGTTAACGCACCTACCTACCTACCCGGTCTTAATGTGGTAAATCGGTAAACGTACCTACCTACCCGGTCCTAATGTGGTAAATCGGTAAACATCAAGCCACTAATTTGCAAATAAAGACAATGATATCAAGGCTACAGTAGTATTCACGTCCGTCCATTCGTGCATTTGTCCGTATGTCATTCCATCATTTTGCTTCCTCGTTTTTATAAAAATTTCGGGGCTTTTGGGTGTGTAGAAGTGTATGTTGTGTGACACAATCTCATTAGCGCAACATGCCCACCAGTTTGTGATGATATGCCGTGATCATTGGTAAATTATACAAATATAACCGTTGGATGTGTGTATCGACAAATCTCTTTGCTCCACAAATTTTTGTTATTTACTGCTCTTGTTCTCTTATAGGTGGCTACAGCTTATAACACGATCTCGTATGCAAGACTAGTGCCGCAGTGTTTGATGGATTCCCATGAAACTTCATCAAATATTATGGTCATCACCTGAAAATGCGTATTTATATCGACAATGCACTTCGTTCTCTCATTTTTACTTGACTTTTTGTCCTATATGTTGTGTAGCTTAACTCAACGTTTGACAATAATTTGTTTCTTATTTTTTCTTGATTGCCATAAAACTGACAAATATTATGGTAATTACCTAAATATATGCATTCTGTCAATCACTGTTCGCGCTTATTTTTTTTAATAAGGCGATTTTCTGTTTTGCTTCAAGCTAAGTTCTCAACGCATCCAATCTCAGATTTCAGAGATTCGCTATGAATCTTGGGAAATGATCTGATACTTTAAAGATTTGGATATATACAAATCACCTTGCTTCTGCGATGCTATTTAAAGTTTTTATCCTAATGACTTGATGGAGCCTGGTGTATAGTACCTTGGAATCTTGTGAACACATCTGGTCTCAGTGTTCGTTAATACGCCATGTCATTTCCAACATATTATGTGCGCTATTTGAACAAGCGCATATTGATGTCACTTTGTGACGCAATATTTTTTAGAGTTATTGCCCTCTATGTCCTGCAGCTGTATGCAGTGTAAGACAAAATGTAGTAACTCGGCATATTTGGCATTTGTTTTTAATGAAACGACGTAAAACTTGGTGAAAAGTGCGATTATTATCTAAAGATATAAGCACTGACGAACATTTGTGATCAGGTGAATTTTATAAGAGTTACTGCCCTTTTTGGCTTTCACAGCGTGCATTGTGTAACAGAAATCGGTAAATGCAGTTACTCTTGCAGCTGTTAGCGGATGGCTGTGACACTTTGCGCATGTTATGGTCGTCATAAAAGGATATGAATGTTGACCAATCCTTTTCCTCGTTTAATTTTAGAATTTTCAAACTGTTGATTCATCGCAATATTGGGTAGGAGCGGGACATGGGAGAGGTGGAGATATATTAATGTGAGCTGAGTGCTCACAGTTAATCTAATTAAGTTCAAGATACGTCTGCTCAAATTTGTCTTTCTGAATAAGGGTTCCTTGACAAACGTTTTGTAAACTTTAAACAAAAAACATTTCCACGACACATTTTGAAGCAGGCACTAAGAAAACATCATATGGCTATTATACTTTTCTTAAAGCGGGGAATAAAGGAGAAGCAAGAATAAATTATTAGAATTAACCTATACATAAGTTTATGACAGTCTGCACTATAACCGATAGTAGTCAAGGCCACTTATTCTTCCTTCGTCTGTCATACATATGCAACTAAAACAGTATACACTCCAAGATATAAGTCGGGTCAACCTGAAAACAACAACGACCATTTTCTGCATTAGTATAACGCGCCTGCATATTACAATCTATGTCGTTTGTTCTTCTGACTACTCTTAATAAACTGCAACAACCCAGATCTGATAGTACTTTATGCGACTGCAAAAATGATTCTGTGCAATTTGCTGATGGACTCGTAGTATAAACGAGCACAGACGGTAGTAGTTTGATCAATTTTGCCATTGTAGGTTCACATAAAAGTAAAACTTCCCTACAAAGAAAAAAATCCTGGTCCATTTATCGTGTGAAGTGATAGGTCAATAAAGATTGTTGTGCAACGCGCGATCCCCCGCTCATGGGGAGCCTGGTATGCTAGATATTTGTAATGGCTGGTACGGAAAGGAGGGGGGGCGGGTCTTTTGCAAAGCCGATTGCATAAAGCCAATGTCTGGCTGCAAGGGCATGTAGGAAAATTTAATTATAGAATGGAGAAAGGAAAGTTGTTAAAATGAACGTGAAAATTATATTTTTTAAAAAATTCATCGAATGACAAAATCGAATACATCTGTTGGGGGAAAGATACTTTGTACATTTAAAGTATAAATTAAGCAACAATCACTGTGAAATAAATTGTAAATGAAACAATTCAGATTATCAGGCACGTGAAATTTTGTTCTTTCACTTTGGATTATTTGTCAGACTTTTATAATTAGCTTAGTCCTTATATAGCTCTAAATAAATATTTCTTTTTCCAAATTTTGAAACGTTTACAGAAACATCATTTTAAAGAGAATATCAGAAAAAGTTGGCTTCAGATTTGTAGAAAATACTATGTCTGCTGACCTGGAAATTTATTTTAAATCCCTATTTTTCTTGCAGACAATAATTTTTGTTATTTACCCAATACAATTAAATAATGTGTGGATACTGAAAGAAAATTAAACTAAAAACGTAATTATACATTTAAAATTATACACTTTATATAGTCCGAAATGTCTGCGTGATCAGCTCGATTTGACAAACGCTTGTCCAACTACTACACTATACTTATAAAAAAATACAATTAGGTAAACACTAGCACGTACCTGGGGATTAGAGAGGACATCGGTTCTTTGGACTGTTTTTGTACGTTAGTTAATCGACATATGCTACACGCAGCCGATAGGTCGATCGAAGAAGTACGCAAAAAGCAAACGTTGACTTAGGAATTACCTACGACATGTAAATCATTGAAACAATATTAAGTCCTTCTGTTGAGAAAATCGACCAGTAATGTTTCTTTGCGGAAATACATTAATTGCAATATTTCCAAACAAAAATAAAAAAAAAAAATGTTTTTCTTTTCTTGACAGTTTAGATTTTGTTGTATTCATTCATGTTATAATTTTCCTGGATAAATGTTAAAATCAGAGTCATATAATAAGGATATCGTGATTTATTAAACTGTGATATATGGCCCGTTACATATGACGCCGATGTTTTAATTGTACCGAAATAAACTTCAACTTTTGGTGACTTAGAAGCGTGAGCAAAATCTAGTTAAACTCCAACAGGGGTGTTTAGTTTGGCCTTCATATCACAATGTTGATCATTAGCGATATTCCAGTTTTTGAAAGATTATTAATAGTTCATCTATCTACTCAAAAAAGCAGAGTAGCACAATGAATGCCAGGTTGGGGGTTGGGGTTAGGGAGCTTGTTGTTTTTGTTTTGTTCTATTCATGTTTATTGTCGTTAATTTATATGGCCTAAATAAAATAACCCTTCGACAGGTTCCAACTCTCTCACAACATAAATACTGTCTTTCATTGTTTCCGTTACTTGCGATCTTCTTTTAACAAATTCGCGATCGCTTCTAGTTCAAGATACAAAATACTAGTCCTAACTTCCACTCCAATGCCATGTTGATAATCTACAAAGCATGTGGTGATAAACCGGGTGTCCTTCATATAGAGGTGTTTGCTAAAACAAGTTCTTTTGTATCCAGTTATCTAGCAAGTATGATATGACAATCGTTGGATGTCTGACATTGAGATTTAGAAGATAGTGAGGTAACCATTAACAACCAGAAATGTCAGCTTCCATCGTATCAGCTATTTAAAGGTCAAGGGTTAAAAACAGTCTCGTTTAGGGCGAGAATGTGTGGAAATAAATTATATGAACTGTCTAGAGAAGGTTGTTTAACTCATTGTTGCCACCGAGAAAGATTTTTAGTACTACAAACACCACCGCTATTAGAAATAGTGTGGCAGTAAAAATCACTTGCATTAAACTCTGAGTTAAACAGATTAAATAACATTTAATTCAGCACCTCTATCATGAATATGTTAAATTCTACAAAATGACTTTAAAACTTGTTTGTCTTTATGTACTAGTGGTGACTATTGCCCGTTTCATCAATTGATCGCTAGATGGCATTACCTTTCGCAAAACTGGTTCTTTATCCCTTCCGTATCCTTCTTTCGGGGTGCAAATTTGTTGTTTGTGCCTGGAACCTGGTTTTATGTTGATTTATTATTGATACTAAAAGTTATACGTTTTAGGACAAATTCCGATTTTTCAGTTACAAGTCATTTGGTCTCTTCTTTGCAGTGGATCTTGCATGCTAATTTCATCAGCAGTGAAATGTTTCCAGACATCATTCCACTGGCAATTTGATAATCTAAATCTATGTTTGTTTGGACTCCGCCGTTTTCTTTTGGCGTATTTTCCCTTTTTATATGTAATAACGATCGTTTCCAGATAGCTACTCTTAAATTTTAGAAAACAGTTTTAGTCTGCTCAGATATCGACAAGACTGTAGTCAGGTCATATTTCCGCGAATGTAAGGCACATTTTAGCATTCACAAAAATAATGAGGAAGAGTACCTTAGCCGTCGGAGCAAATTCATTTAGGCAAATTATTTAATTTGGTTGAGATTACTTTCCACTCCTTCTGAACGTTCATGAACCTAAAACAAATAGACATCGATAACTTCTCTCAATACATCATTAACATTAACACCGACTAAACAGTGGATTCTAATTACGGAACTAAGCCACTGTAGGATTAAGGGACTCACGAGTACCGAGTGTCGCCTTCGATCCGTATTTGCGCATGCATCACATATCATAATATTGGACCGTCTTGATTGAAACTGTTTACAAACTGTTGCTTAAAATAAATCGATGGCAACTTACATGTACCAAATGTTTCCATTTTCAGAACATTCGCTATCAATACTTTATCTGGTCACTGACCGCTCCGATGGCCAAGTGGTTAGAGCGTCCGCTTCGGATGCGGGAAGTCTTGTTCTTCAATCCCCGGCTGAGTCATACCAATGACTTTAAAAGATGGCACCAACAGCTTCCTCACTTTGCGCTCAGTATTAAGAGGTTAGTGTTAGGACTGGTCGGCCTGGTGTCAGGATAATGTGACTGGGTGGGACATCATGCTACATATCTGCTGCATGATGCCCCAGTGCTAGACATCTCTATAAACTGCAACACTGCAGACATCGTAGCGACATGACTGAACAATTGTTACGTTAAAAATCATAATCACACACAATGTCACATAATTTTCAATAATATAATCAGTGACGGCGTCTTGTATTCTTCCAGTAACTATGTTTGTGCAAATTATGTATTTTGTTTCAAAAAGCGGTCTCATCTCAGTGCTATGGGCAAGAGTACCAGGGGGTCGATGCAATCGGAAAACACTTTTGCCTTTCCGCCAATGTTTTGAATATACATATACATTTACTCAACAGGTACTTCAAGTGATACATCCCAAATTTGGTAAATTTTTTATGGTCGAAAAGGCCAAGAACGTTCAGATTGATCACAGACGGTCAAAATGTTCATCACAAGCGACTAGAATGAGATGATTTATTCTTGTCCTAAATATACCCAAGTTTTGTTGTTTTATTTTTCAAGTCGAACTCACTAAAGAACTGGTGGATGTTCATGGCAACAAGAAAATCTACGCATGGGTATGCACGGTTATTATATGCGTAGTGGATTATCGCACGTGGTTTGCGTCGCTGTGTCGAACAGACAAATAGATAACTTGAACTTGTATAACGATTGAGTGAGTGGAACTGCTGTGTTCAGTGTATTCATACTACTACTACTACTACTACTACTACTACTACTACTACTACTACTACTACTACTACTACTACTACGTTATTATTATTATTATTATTATTATTATTATTATTATTATTATTATTATTATTATTATTATTATTATTATTATTATTGACCTTATTGTTTCACACATAATTATAATATTTAAAAAAAAACTTTTGCCGTGAACCAGCAGAGAGATTAGGATCACGTCTGAGCTAATCGACATCAGCTAAATTATGTCAAATCGTAACTGAATGATTCCACGCACCAAGAAAAACTGGTCCCTGTGCCCGTGTAAGCCAACTTTCTTGTTGATAAACGACATCAATCGGCAGCCGGAGTTCAATAACAACTAAGATCATTGCAAATAAATTTTCACGATTTTACAAGTATGTTCCCCTTATCTATGTCACTCCATGCTCACGTCTAGAAATTATCGATTTTGTAGCCTATTTAAATTGTGACATTTTGAACTTTCGTCGTTTTAACCCTAATATCGGCTAGTCTTTATCATTGAACTCTCAGCACAAATTTAAGAAACGTGAGTTTATCTAAACACCTTGATGTATGACTAAGTCAGGTCGATACTTTCATTACAGCTACAGAAATAAATTTATAGGACATGTTAATTGAAACTCCGTAGTATTTTCAAATACATGTAATTTATCAAACGAAATATGAAAATAAAATTTGATTAAACAGGTGATGTGATGTGATTATGATTTTTAACGTAGCTTTCACACTTTTTCGGCCATATCGCTACAATATCTGCATTGAGGCAGTTTATAGTTAAGTCTAGCACTAGGGCATCATGCCACAGACATGTAGCATGATGTCCCACCCAGTCACATTATCATAACACCAGACCGACCAATCCTAACTGTAACCTCTTAATGCTGAGAGCCAAGCGAGGCAGCTGTTAGTACAATTTTTGTAAGTCTATGGTATGACTCGACTGGTGATCAAACACACGACCTCCCACATCCGATGCGGACGCTATAACCACTTTGCCACCGGAGCGGTTGATTAAAAAGGTGACACCGTCCAAATAATTCTCAAGCTCTAATATTGCAAGTCTGTATTATGAAACAAGATTTTAGAATTCAAAGTCACATTTGCCCTGTTTCTTATAGCCCAAGCTAAACCTAATTTTCATAATACCCGCAACTGACTGGTAATGATGTGTTTGTGCTGAATAATTCTTATATTTATCAACATTGAGAATTGTTGTGCAAGTATATTAGACGTGGCTATGGATCAGTTATGGTGTCACGCCCCGTAAATAGACTACTGTGTCAATCAACTAAATATTCACGACTGGTCACGGGTAGTTGAGTAGTACCAGCCTTAAAAGGGCTCGCCGTTACAGATCACTGACGTATCTGTTCGCTTGAGTTCGAATCCCCGGTCTGTACGCTTGGTAACAGGAGAAAGAATGGCAATAGTTTATTGTGGGTCGTCGATTCTTTCCCGAGTGGGGGTGTGGTCTTCCGCCAAAAGTACTCAAGCATTCTTCTATAGAATCCAAGGATAGCACCTTCTGTTCTGTTATATATATATATATATATATATATATATATATATATATATATATATATATATATATATATATACACACACACACACAAAGTGTATTTTAAATAATTTTTTATTTGTTGAAGTTCACCTGACTTCGGTTACCGCCTTTAGATGGAGTGTTTCATTTAATTACTATTCGTATTCCCATCACTGGTCTGTTATCAGATGAAACTCTCTCTCTCTCTCTCTCTCTCTCTCTCTCTCTCTCTCTCTCTCTCTCTCTCTCTCTCTCTCTCTCTCTCTCTCTCTCTCTCTCTCTCTCTCTCTCTCTCTCTCTCAAAAGATAATGTACTTCTTGCTGACTTGCAGGATCATGCATGCACATGTTAGGTATTGCGTTGCGTAATTCGTTTGCACACAACCAAATTCAGACTAGAGCAGACCTACCATACCTGCCAATCATTTAGTATGCAAATATTTAGCACGGCTGAAGCAAAAGCCCTTCGCGAATCATATTTTATAGACATATAGGTGAATGGAAAACAAATTTACACATTACACGCTATCGTAGTCTGAAACGGAGGCGGTGAAAATGAAAGAAACAATAAAATAAACAGTGGTTTACTAAGTACGTTGGAATATTCAAGCACTCCCCCCACACACACACACACACACACACACTGAAATTCGATCGCAAACATTATAGATCGTGGTTAATATGTTTCGCAGCCTTCTGTGTTTACTTGCTTATACGTCCAGTCAAACTGCAAACAACAAAGATTCTGATCTTTCCGTTGCATAATGTGCCTACAGATCAGGGTCTACTGATTACTACTAAAAAACTGCACAGGCCCAGGATTTATATAGTTTGCAGCTTGACTATAATCGAGTGTAAATCGTAAATTCGAGTGCAAATCGTATAATCGAATGTAAATTGTATAATCGAGTTTCAATTGTATAATCGAGTGGAAATCGTATATACCGTGTATATGTCGGATCCAACTGTAAACTTCACAGACCCAGATCTAAGGGCGTATAATGCACAGGCGGATCTAGGTATATGTTGCTGCAATTGAACTCGACTTACGAGCGAGTACATAGAGCAAATAATGAGGTCGTTCCATGGAAAAGGTGTTGCATTTGCTCCGATTTTCATCATTCACATTATACTGCACTTCTGTTGTATATATATATGCCAGACCTGCATATCAAACTGAGCGCAGTTCTCACTATAAACACAGCTTGACGTTTTGAAATTATACTGACTTATCATATATTGCATGTCGATCGTTGAAAGTATACGGAGAAAAAGAACAAAGCAGTAAAAATATTTTTCATGGTCGATCTGCTGGATTCTACCCACTGCAGGGCAAATGACGCAGGGTATTTCTTCGCAGATTCATTTATATATATATATATATATATATATATATATATATATATATATATATATATATATATATATATATATATATATATATATATATATGGATGGGAATAATTATTATTTTGAATTGTCTATCTATCAAAGAAGACGTAGAGACGTAGGCAGACAGCCACGCATCCATCCATACTAACGCCATGAGCCATGAAAAGTGATTTTTTAAAATAAAAAAAAAAGCTGCACTAAATTAAAATCATGCTGGTACATACCTTGCAGCATTGTCCTTTTTAATATAAAGAGGTAAATAACGATTTTTAGATGCTTGTTTTGTCTTTCATGTTTTAGTTTATTCATTTATATTTGAAATGTGATTGCTGAATATATATTTTTTTCCGTCAACCTGAGCATAATTGGGCTTTTCTGCCAATGATCGGATAAATACATCTGATACATTATTATTAATCCGTCATTGTTCGTGTATAACAAGCATCAAAATACGAACCTCTAAAAGGATTAATAGTATTCTCGATAATGATAGAGACTCAGTCGATGTTTCTTTTGATAATAAATGGTATGATCTGCTTGGCATCATGTACCAAGAGGTCAGGGTTAACATTCTCGATTTTATATGCAATATTCAAAAGAACAATGTAGATCATGACCTTTCATCGCATTAAATTTTAGTAGGTCTATTTCATGCTATTAGCACTTAAATGCGCGTTATACATTCCAATAACGATTATGTGTGTGTGTGTGTGTGTGTGTGTGTGTGTGTGTGTGTGTGTGTGTGTGTTATTTACTGTTATATAACGTATTACTATATATTGGTATACACAGTTATTTATTACGTGCGCGCTATGCACGGTAAAAAATGTATTAAATATTACCTGGTTATAATTGTATTATCAGTAATTATAAATAAAAAAAAATTTCATTCTCTCCTGTTTGCGACATAATTTTGCAGCTGTAATATTTTTTCGAATGATTTTTAAAAAGAAAAAAAAATGTAATGAATATTAAACATTAGATTCACAAATCAGTTCAAAGTCTTCCTATGATTTATTTTTATCAGTGACAATGATATCCTAACATCATTCACACGCACTTGTTTAGTACAGCGCTGCATAACTGGCAACGTCAACAGACTGCACAGAAAAGGCAAACACCTAAAGTTTGCATTCAAGTACCAGTTACTGGAAGTCTCTCGTTAGTATGTGCATATATATGAAGAAAGTACTCGTGTAATTTGACACATCGTTTAACCTGCATTTTGACCCGTGAGTAAAAAAAAAAATAATACTGGCTGGGTTATGCTCTAAGTACGTGACTAACATCTGATAATATTACATCTTCTTTTTCTACACCAAGTTCAAACGGAGTAATTAAAAAAGGGATTTTTATACTTATCGAAAACGACCAAAATATGATAGATCGATATTTTCCTTTTCGTCATTGATAAGGTCGATGCTTTCTCGGCCGAATTGCCAGGGGAATGAATACGTTTATTCTTATGTAATAAAAATATAATTGCAGAAAAGAGAGAGAGAGAGAGAGAGAGAGAGAGAGAGAGAGAGAGAGAGAGAGAGAGAGAGAGAGAGAGAGAGAGAGAGAGAGAGAGAGAGAGAGGGGGGGAGAGAGAGTAATCTAAGCAGTTATCAATAAGCATTAGGATTTATACTCGATTATAGAATTTGCACAGACAGTTCTGGATCTGTAGTTTTTTTTAAGGAGCAAGCAGTAGAACTAACAACGTAGGTCCTGATCTGCAGACGCATTCTCCTACGGCAGATAAATATGTTTGTTTCACTCGACTTATAAGCGAGTACGAACGGAAGTCTGTTTGTTTTTTTTTGTTTTTTTTTAATTATTGTTCTCACTTCTAATATGAACACTGAAGTTTTGAAATGAAGTCAGGGGAAAATATGTATCCAATCAGGGTAATGTTTAAAGAAACGTCCATACCAATCACATTCCATATTACCAAATGTAAAAGTTCTTCTGTCGTGCTGATAGTACTAGTGGTGTAATTCGATTCATTTTCTGTTGTTGATAGACGAGAATCTTCCTGATTACTGTGAATAACAAGATTTTACTTAAACATACTCAAAAATCCTATATCGTCTCCATCAGAATTAATTACATTGCATTAATATTAAAGTAAAGACTGTGAAAGAGAAGCTTATAATTTTTCTTTGAATTCTAACATATTTTTGTTCCTGGAAATGTCAGGATTTGAAGGAATTCCTACCACATGAGTAGGCTCATTACCCACCCACTTCCCGAAAATTCATAATTTTGTTTCACATTTTATTTCCACATCCAGAAAGTGTCGTGCAAGGGCTGGAGGTCAGGTCCAATGTTCTGCTTAGCAAACATTATGAATAATAATTTTCAATATTTTTGTTCGTCATCGTACAGGAAAATATATAAAAAGGATCCTGAAAGGACAGCAACGTATGCACATAATTTTTATTAAAAGACATTTACGTGTCATATAACAAAAAGATTTGTTATAGATAGCAAAGATACCATCTGTAACTGCTAATAACTCGAGTCCAACTGAAAACAATATAAACCCTGGTCTGCCGTCACATAATGCGTCTGCAGATAAGGATCCATGTTTTTTTTTGCTACTGATTACTCTTAACAAACTGCATTGACCCTGATCCTCTAGCATATTTTGTTACGTCAGATCTGAGTACATTTACAACCGAGTAAATACGGTTGTTTATTATGCTCTGCCTGTGGCCCGATAGTGTTTGATGTAAATATTATATCGCAGGAGATTTTAACTTTATTCGCAATTTATCGGCATAGGTGATGCGGTAAATGGACAATAAAGTTATACACTTTCAAAATTTAAAATGATACTGTATGAGAAGAATATTCACTGAAGTCAGCTCCAATAACTCGAGTTATTTTGAGAGAACAATATAAAGAAATTTATTGGCGTTTTTTATGATTAGGACATAAGTTCAGCATCTGATGCATGGGCGCCCGAAATCATACTATATATTCCGACAAGTTTAATCATGCAAATGAAGCTGAAAATATGTCACAATATTCTGTTTAAAACGCTTAATAAATATTAGCTTTAGTTTCAGACTGCTTCTTATACTAACTCTCCCGGCCGTGACTGATTGTCCCTCCCCCTCTGTAAAATCCTGACACACTAACCTCCGCACAAAGTCCTGCCCTACCCCCTTGCAAAAATCCTGCTGGCCCCCATAATCTGATAGAGGTATGATACATTGTCCAAAGTGAGTTTTCTTTCTTTTTATGTACTAATTGAAATGAAAGTTAAACCTAAAGCAAAGATCGACCAGATCTCTCTCTCTCTCTCTCTCTCTCTCTCTCTCTCTCTCTCTCTCTCTCTCTCTCTCTCTCTCTCTCTCTCTCTCTCTCTCTCTCTCTCTCTCTCTCGTCAATTTACAGTTTAAATCGCACTTTCCCTCTTATTGAAATCACCGATATGTATCCGTTTGTATAAAAAAGGACACAGGAAAGGTAGTGAAGTATGCACGGTACCTTAATATACAGTTATTATTGTTCTCCGTAATTTAGATAATTGGCTGAAATTAACACTTACAGTTGATAAAAGGGGCATGACGGGTCTGCATCGCTAGATAATGCCTGGCGTTTCTCGACAACGAGGGACATCGAAGGGGTTCAAGCCCGTGGAGGCTGAACAGGAGAGTAAATACATTCTTAGGGAGTCTTTCAAGTTGTACGATTTCAGTACCTTGCAAACGTTACTTTTGCGATTCTTGTGTACTAAATTTGGTGTTAAACAGAAAGGTGTAGATGGGGAGAGGGTAAATACAATTTAGCTTGCATTTTAACCAAGTTATAAAATCACTTGCTTCCAAGTGTCTTATGAGCAGACTGTTCACCTCACTACAAAAGTAACCAGAGATATGGCGGTTTTAAATAATCTATGACGGCTACCGTCCATACTTGTTTTTAACATGAATCCAATTGCAAACTGCACAGACGCCGTCAGATCTTACTCTGTACCGTTTGTTGGGAATTATCAGTAGAACAAACAACATAGACTCTGATGTGCAGGAGCATCATGCTAAGGCAGGTGCGGTTCTGTGTTGTTTGCAATTTGACTTGATTTATAAGCGAGTACAGATAATATTCCCTATGGAAAAAAAAAAAAACAAACGTGTCCTGCATACCAGTCAGTTTTGTGGTTAGTCTGCGAGTTTCTGTAGGAAGTACTATTACAATAGTAGCGTAATTGCATTTTTTTTTATATAAGAATTGCACTTCATATTTCACAACATCTGTGAAGTCATCAAGCTTTGGAAGTTAATACTCGTTGTACGAACGACCGTAGCGAATATTTACCTTTTCTAATTTTGTAAACTTCCTAAACTTTGAATCAGATCAGATACTGATTTTAAGATGCATCGTTTCTTGCGCTTAAAAATATTGCATCTTCTTTACCTGTTATATGTTGTTATTAACGTGCATATTTACTTTTCCTCGGAGAAAGTTTTCTAACTGGGAAATTTGACAAAGTTTTAGACTTTACCGCTTTTGCCACCTAGTCTTTACTTGGTACTATATAGCCAAGATTGTGTTGATGTACCGTTAAACCAGATATATAAATTAATTTTCATCTTTTCCTTACATATTCCCGAACATACGATCTGGAGAAACAAGTAACACCGTACTTATTATAAATAAAACTATACTTACCGTTTGAATATCCACACAATGGAGAATAAGATTGGTTACAATCTAATCTTAAACTGTCCATGCAATGAACGAGCGAAAGAAAGAAAGAAAGAAAGAAAGAAAGAAAGAAAGAAAGAAAGAAAGAAAGAAAGAAAGAAAGGAAGGAAGGAAGGAAGGAAGGAAGGAAGGAAGGAAGGAAGGAAGGAAGGAAGGAAGAGGAAGGAAGGAAGGAAGGAAGGAAGGAAGGAAGGAAGGAAGGAAGGAAGGAAGGAAGGAAAGGAAGGAAGGAAGAACTGCGTGCTCTAATTTCAGTTATTTTGATTTTTTATAACTTCGCTTTGTG
>JAEAOA010002189.1:0-525000 GCA_016746295.1 Potamilus streckersoni | reverse complement strand
ATATATATATATATATATATATATATATATATATATATATATATATATATATATATATATATATATAAGACCGTGTGATCTAAAGTCCTACAGTATCTCGTTCTGCTTTTTTACAAATGCAAAAGTTTAAATTTATAAGGAAATAAAGCATTCCCTGTACATCTTGGTAGATCGATCGTATATTTAAGAAAGACTATAACTACGGTAAATGATTGACAGAAGTGGAAACATCTAGTAATGTTAAAACATCAATCGGTGAGTTTAATTTTAATTTTAAAGTTATTTTTCTGCCTATAGCTATGGAGTATGTGACATACCTGCTTGCTTTAAAAGTGTGTACGCAAGGAAATAAAAGTGTGTACCCAAGGAAATATATTCTCTGAAAATCAAATAATACCGGCACTGCAATATCCGATTTATTATTATTGAATTGTGGTGACAAATACAATTAAGACTGAATATTAATGTGTTCTGGAGCATCTATTGGTTAGTATTAAATGTTCGCCGTTATTTCTTAGTTCGAAAATCTGTCTTCTATATTTAAAAAATAAACGCGCGCGCGTCTATGATGTGTGCATCGTTATAAGCCATACGATACTTTCCGCTCTGCTCCTCTATCAGCCGTAACTATGCGGACATTTCCTTACTGCTATAAATATACCTAAACTGATTAGCCAATCACGAAGAGCCGAGTAAAATAGTTTTGCCCTTGTGACCCACTATGACCTTTCTCTCTGTTTAAATGAACTAACAAAGTTTCTCTTTCGGACACGATCGATAAATAGGCACTTTTCATTTAGGTGTTGGAGTTCGTTACATTCTTTTGCAGATGATGTAATCTTGTTAATGCAACACATGAAAAAAAAAACAGGAAACATAAGGTTAATCTGCAAGTTACTCCTGCATTTGACGAACCATTTAGCAGAATAATGGTTGACTGTGTCGATCCATTAGAAAAGAAAAAAGAAAACAAGTCAGGCAGCCAATACTTGTTGACCATAACGTGTACGTTTACAAGATTCTCTGAGGCGATTCCTTTGAGAGATATTAAAATTAACCAATAGTAAAACCTTTGGTAAAGTTTATTTTTACTCATTTTACCCTGCCTAAATCTATCCAGTCTGATCAAGGGTTACATTTGTTTCTGGAATTTCCCGCAAGTTATGAATAAATTAGGCATCCAGGAACTGAAGTCAAAATGAAGTTAAGGTACGACTGAACTTAACAACGAAGTGACGTTTTCAGTCTGGTGATATAGTTCTGTCTCTAGCTCATTCTTTAAAATTTTCGTCAGATTAGGTAGTATGGTTTTTGTAAAGTTAGAAAAAAGGAGTGAGTTAAAATACAATGTTAATACCCTTCTGATGTAAATATATTCAAGGAGTACCAGTCTGTCGATAGAGATTGCCAGGTTAATCATGCAGTCAATTCAGTTGTATCTGCCATACACAGTGAATATTTATACGATGGAATGCAATAGGACTATAGTGAATTTGGAGTAACCAATCTTCAGAATTTAGAAATTATGAATAATCTGGGCCAGAAACTTTCACATCTGTAGCAACAAGAAAAGAATCAAAACAATTACTTAAATATAAACAGTTCTTTCCAAATGCTCCCACACGAATAAATAAAATCTAACAAGACCTTGAAGTTATGAATTCCACTGCTGTGAAATACTATTCATATAGGATGAACCCTCTAAAATAGGAATTTTTTTAAAAAAGAAATTAAGTATTTGCTGGAGAATGATTTCACAGAACCAATTAAAAGTGATTGGAGCTTACCATGTATGTACCGAAACTAGATAATACTTTCAGCACGTGCACCCACAATATAAAAGGGATCAGTATGACCAAAGCATTAATTTCCATTGCCAAGAATCGATGACTGCGTTTACGAAATTGGAAATCTGAAAGGATTCTGGCAAATTCCACTGACGGAAAGGGCAAAGGAAATTTCGGCATTCGTAACTCCAGATGTACTCTATCAGGATCAAAGGATGAAAGGTTCGCTTTGTACTTTACAATATTTAATGAAGAAGCTTACATCTGGTCTAGATAATTGCGATGCTTACATGGATGATTTCATCATCAACAATGGGAAGATTAATTAGAGACAATTCGAAAATTCTTTAACAGACTCACTGATACGCTTTTGACAATTAATTTATCCAAAAGTGAGTTTTACCGTAATTGTGTTGCGTTTCTAGGACATAATGTGGGACATGGGCAATAAAGGTCAAGGTCAAGACTGTGCCTGTCAGTAAATAGTAACTGATTCGGTTTTGAATTTAGCTATATACTATATTTCGTTCAAGTTATCTATAATAACTGACTCTCTGACAAATGTATTGAGTAAGAAAACCAAGTTGCATTGTTTGAAAAATGTCAGGAGGCTTTTGATAAGTTAATAGCCATACCTAGGTGTGCACCAGTTTTTTCAGCTCCAAATTTTAGTCAATCCTTTAAAAATCTGTTGATGCAAGAGATGTCGGGGTTGGTGCAGTATTGGTTCCATAAGAGAATAATGGTGTAGATCATCCAGTGTGCT
The DNA here is from genome assembly GCA_016746295.1 of Potamilus streckersoni. Classification (NCBI taxonomy): domain Eukaryota; kingdom Metazoa; phylum Mollusca; class Bivalvia; order Unionida; family Unionidae; genus Potamilus; species Potamilus streckersoni. Next base: position 522,447 of record JAEAOA010002189.1, on the reverse strand, counting down.
ACTTTTCTAAGAAATTAAGTCGTTGTTGTTAAGCTTAACGCCATTTTTCAGCACACGACAGGCTATTCATGGCGGCCAGTATTAATGGTGGAGGAAGAAACCGGGAAATCACCGGAAAGAACTACCGACCCACGAGAAGCTACTGGCAAGCTTTCTCACATATCCACATTCACCGAATCCTAGACTCGAACCCACGCAGACAGAGGTGAGATGGCAGTGATCCATAACGGACAGCGCTTTAGACCACTCGGCCACTCGGGGCCCCAAGAAATTAAGTAAGCACAAGAGAACATATTCCACAATCGAGAAGCAGTGTTTGGATTTGATATTGGCTTGCAACACTGAACTATTCTCAGATTATTGTAGTTAGTGTGACCACAATCCCCTTTCTTTCATTGGCAAGATGAAAAACAAAAACCAATGATATTTAAGGAGCAGTTTGCTGTTGCAGGAATATGGTATTGACATCAGGCATGTCAAGGTAAAAGAGTTTAACACCAGATGTACCTTCGTGTGTTTCGAGATGATAAATTTTTTCATACATACTTTGTGTCATTCAACAGATTTTTATTTAATGTAAATTGTTATCATATGTAGATTTGACTAAAGGATAGAAGAAAACGTTATTGCATAAATCTTTCCTTTTCTTTATGAGAGTTGGTGTGATGTGTATTTAATTTACAATGTGCGTTAGGTCTTCTATTTATTATATGTTATGGGAATTTATATTTTGGATTTGATCTTGTCTATATTCAAGTTTATGTTTTACCTGACATGAATCAGTAATTTTCGTTTTGCAGTAAACATGTTTATCTCCATCTGAGTCCAGAACATTGGAGATTTCCCATCAAATGCCGGGTCTACCTGTTGTTTACTACATTTTATATTATAAATGTAGAAACAGACCTAATTATAACAGACTTTATCTTGTAAACATTTGGAACCTTCTATAATGAAATTTTCTATTAGGTAATACATTTTTATATATAAAATGTTAATTAGTGTTCTGGATTAAAATAGAGGACTATTTAATCTTGTTTTTCAAGAAATTGTTCATTAGCTTAAAGATCTCGGCAGAATCAGCTGTATTATTTTAGTTCCAGTATTGCATTTTGACTGGAATTTATTCATTCGAATTAGTTAATTCAATATATTCTTGTCTGGAAATACAAAGTGCTCAAACAAATAGCATTCTTGGAAATAGACTTGGAATGATAGCAAAATTTCAAATAAGGATATATTGTATTATTGTCATCTAACAAAAGCACATCACCACGACACGGTACACCACAGATATATAAACACTTCAGCGTTGGATTTATTTTGGAATATCACTAAAGTTTGTTTAGAATATTAAATATCAGGACTTGTGTTATAATTGCACATTGCTGATTTCCTTGAAGATATGCACTAGCATCGACTCCACCCACTCAAGCACATATGCAAAAGCAGACAGCAAGCACTTGCTGGGAGTGTGGGCAATAGACGTATTCGCACAAAAACTGGTGGTAATAGGTGTGTGTGTGTGTGTGTGTGTGTGTGTGTGTGTGTGTGTGTGTGTGACAGAGATTGATATATATGCTTCGTGGACTTTATGGTAAAATGGTAATAAGGGTTTTCACAATGCATAAATTATTTTCTTTTAGTCAATCGGTATCTAAATATACAGATATGTTAAGATAGTTTCAACGTCAGGTTTGACTGCATTTGAGACATTATTATTTGGCCCTTGTCGACATTATGCAATATAAATTATAAATATAGTAGTTTCCTAGATTAGAAACGGTTATTCCTGCGATTGCATCCAGCTTCAATAGAATTAAATGTCAATGGCGTGTCCATAGATTTTCCACATTTCTGCTTTCTCATACCATCTAATTTCGAACTAGAGTCTTGATAGGTTTCCTTGAACAACAGCTTGTACTTAATGACATTTAATATGATGTCTTCCATCATTGTTTCGTTTGTGCGTGTACATTTGAAAATTTGCCTTGTTTTCCTTCCTGCATTTGATGTACTTAGAGAGCAGTACGCGGTAGTAATTACCATCCGTGCAATCTATATAGAGCCGAATTTTCTACATGTGAGTAACTGAAAATAATATCACGGAAACGTGATAGTAGAAACTCGAGTCAAATATCTATCTATCTATCTATCTATCTATCTATCTATCTATCTATCTATCTATCTATCTATCTATCTATCTATCTATCTATCTATCTATCTATCTATCTATCTATCTATCTATCTATCTATCCACCCACCCACCGACCCATCCATCCATCTATCCATCCATTTATCTATCTAACATCGAGTATTTATTTGTCCATATATGTACTATTTTTGTGTGGCTAGTTAGGTAGCTGAGGATTGAAAAGTGGGTAGCTACATATTCCTTCTTCCTATTCATCTTCCTCGATTTTGTTTGTCATCATAAACTCCAGTTGTTATAGCGTCAGACTCGCAATCCATGGGTCGCAGGTTCAATACTCACCCAGGTAATTCTGGGTCTACTTCATCAGTGTGTCCTTGGAGTATGTACTTCGCTCCCATTTACTTGGCATGATAAAGCAAAAAATGTGATAAAAGCACCATAAAACCAACAGGAACCGTTTATTCTCGCTTTAATGTCAGGTCTAACCGCAAGGAACATGGATCCAAATCTTCTATCGCACAATAATTTGGTAGATCAGGGTCTTTGTTGCTTTGTTCTACTGACTTATCATGACAAACCGCATAAACCGAGATCTGCCGGCGCATGATGCGACGGCGGATCTGTGTTTGTTCTGTTTGTACTTATATCCAATTTTTGTTGTTGTTGTTGTTGTAGAGTTTTTCGCCATTTTTCAGCACAAGATAGGCTATACATGGCGGCCAGTAAAAATTATGGAAGAAGAAAACTTGGAAAACCCCGGGAAGAACCACCGACCCACGAGAAGGTACAGGCAGGCTTTCTCACTTAACCACGTTAGCCGAGTCTGGACTCGAACTCATGCAGACAGAGGTGACATGGCAGTGATCTGTAACGGTCAGCGCTTTAGACCACTCGGTCATTTGGGGCCCCATATCCAAAATTTAAGTAAGGACATATGGTACAAATTTTGGACTATTTTCTTTTCGAAACACAAGATGTTATCATTCCCAAGTTTTGAGAGATAGAATCAAATTCGGTTGATTTCTTCTCCACTCATTTAAATTCGTCTTCAGACATTCAATAACATAATTCAAGCTGCTTCTACCGTATATACTCCTTTATAAGACAAATCCAATAGCAAACTGCACAGACCCAGATCTGCCATGGCAGATCAGGATCTTTGTTGTTTATAGTTGAATAGACCTATAAGCGAGTATATACGATAGCAATATTTATCCCGTATATGAATGTTACGTGGCATATATGACAATGTGTATTTCTTTGTTTGAGTAGGGAAGAAGTAGTTTATATTTTGCTTTTAACAGTCATAATAGGATCGCTTATGTGTGGCTCTTATTGGCGACACGGACACATGAAAGTCTTCAAGAAAACAAAATTCCAGAGAGACTTTTAGCATGTCTAATTTCGTCGTTGAAAAATAGTTTGCATCCAAGCCGAGCAACATTTTCGCACGCTTCTTAATTTCACTACCGAAGATTATTTAATTTTCAACCTCTAAGACTTTAAGGAAAATAATAATAATAATAAAAAATCCAGTATGGTTGTATGTAGCGTATATCAGTAGACGTGTTCTGCGTCTGCCTTCAGGCTTTGATATGCAAGCGTGCAGTTTGTTCATTAGCTCCGAATTTTAATTTATGAGTGACGAAATGGTCTGAATTATAGCTGCAGATTTAGCCAGAATTAAATCATCGCACTCAACACGCTTGACGCTAACAACCCAATCATCTTGCTTCCTGATGAAAACACGGATCAATAAATATTATTCAAATCAGTAAGCCGTACCAGGTGATTACAAGGTAATTTTGGAGATACGCTAGGCTAGCGTGAAGACATTCAATAAATTCATAAGTACGCTATGCGAACAATGTTTCATTCCTTTTGAAAAAGTTTTAGAGATCCTACCTAGTCTGACATACTCGTGTGATTATGGATTTTTTTTGGCTGAAAAGGACAATAATTTGGCACAGTATATTTGTACATGAATTCCTTTATTCGAATATGCCCTTATATGCAACCACTACAATTACACACGGGAGTCCTGGATGGCCAATCACTAGAGCGCTTGCTTTAACCAGTCACTGCCATCTAGCTTCTGTCCACGTGGGTTCGAGTCTTGTGCTTGGCCAATGTGGATATGTGAGAAAGCTGCTAGTAACTTCCCGTGGGTCGGTATTTCTTACCGGTGTCCAATCTCCGAGTTTTTTATCCGCCATTTTGACTGTCTGCCACATATAGGCCAACTTAAGGACACACGGTACTAGTTAAATGGAAGATCTGTGAACCAGTCTAGAAATGGGTGAAGAAATAATAGAGTATATACGGGTTTGGTTGTCCATAATTGGTTAATAATGAAAAGTAAAATTTTAGTAAAAATATCTTTTGAAAGCTTATCCTATGGGTAATTGAAAAAAAATATAGACAAATTTATATTGATGCAATTTTAGTATTTTTAAAGAGATGACTTAGGATTACTCAATAATGAAAGTAACACTTGATTCGTTTGGTGCAGATTCAATAACGTGTTTCATGCACATGTAGGTAAAAAAAAAAAAATGCCGCGGCTCATATGGTGTTCTACACACAGAAGCTTGCACCAAGGATAGCTGTGATTGGAGAAATATAGGTCTGATCATCAGAACCCAGAAATTTTAAGGTATTGAATTTTAAATATGATGGTGATTCCATATGTTTACTATGGGAGTTGAATTAGTACCGTGACTCCTTAAGCTGAGAAATGGAATTAAACCGAAAACCAAGTACAGCAAACCCGTCTCTAATTTTTATGCTACTCGTAAATACGATCTGTTCTTTACCACGGATTCTAATCGTGTGTGTGTGTGTGTGTGTGTGTGTATATATATATATATATATATATATATATATATATATATATATATATATATATATATATATATATATATATATGAATTTGATAGACAATTCAAATGTTTAGCGGATTGTCGATATATACTTATTTTCAAATGCTTAGCTGGTTGTTGATATATACTTATTTTCAAATACTTAGTTGGTTGTTGATATATACTTATTTTCAAATACTTAGCTGATTGTCGATGTATACTTATTGGAAGGACGATTATTGCCTGAGATGGGGAAGGAATGAAGTACAGTCACTAAAGTGGAACATGAAATATATATCATTTCTATGAAGGGGATTATCCACATAATGCGACACAATCTCCACTCCCACATCCTGGAAAAATCCAAACCAGAAATACGAATAAGTATGTCCTCCGAAAAAATAATAAATAACATCAAACAAAAACAGAAAACTAGCATACGAACGTAAGACTCTGTGTCTGTGTGCGTGCGCGCGTGTGTGTGTGTGATTTGGATTTTAATTTTTCAGTAATATCGTTGCGCTGCCAGTAATGTGACAGTTTATAGTGATGCTTAGCACTGGGGTATCAATCCGCAGACATAGAGCATGATGTCCCACCCAGTCACATTATCCTGACACCAGGCCGACCAGTCCTAACACTAGCCTCTTAATGATGAGCGCCAAGCGAGGCAGCTGTTAGCATCATTTTAAAAGTCTTTGGTATGACTCGGCCGGTGTTCGAACCCGAACGTAAGACAAACACTTAATGAAATCGATAAAGATACAAATACTAACAATTGCAAGCGAAAAAAAAAACACAGATCAAGCAGACAATAGTTCAAAAAGCAACTTTTCCTCCCTTTCGTTTCCTTTTTTAATTTATTTTTCTTTTTCTTCCTGTACGAGCCTTTGCTTTATTTCATAGTGAATTAACCTGAAGTGGGACATAATCTTGTGATCTTGTCAAGCACACCCAAAGGGACATGACCACCAATGCCTCAAAATTGACAGAAACGAATTTATAAATGAGGTTGGTGAGGACTAAGAGGTATAGGCATGTCACTCCCACTAGGGGTAATGGTGTGTTTAGCCACCCACTACTCACCTACCCCACACACGCCTACATCGAGTTCTAAGAAAAATACAATAACATTTCTTTCTTTATTTATATATTTATTTATTTCTTTATTGCCTCACATATAAAATAGAAAAATGGAAAACCTTGCAACTTATTTGTTCAATATAGGTCGGTGCCGACAAACACAAAATATGGGTAAATAACAAAAAACAACAAAAATAGAAACAATAATAATAAAACAATAAAAAAATAAATATACCACAAGTCTGCTATATACATTAAAAGGAAAAATATATATCTATATATAGCAAGGATCACATAATAACCTTCAAAACAGGGCGAGGAAACCGGCCAAATGGTGTAATGCCTGATAAAGAGTGCAGAAGCCAGTTTAAAATAAAATGTTGTTTTGGGGCTGAAAAAAAAATTTGAAATATGAAAATGGCAATCCAAACAAATATGTCCCTATCAATAAAAAAGAAGAACCAACCAAAATATACTTAAAATAAATTTGTCTAAACCAAAATTAGTTTGCGAAAAATACCCACATATACAGAACATAAATTAAAATTTTAAATTTCGATCCAAGGTAGTCGCCTCAAAGATCTGCTGGTTTATCATAGCTTGAGATCGGAAAGGTGTCCAAACTAATAAAGAATCACGGATACAGCAATGATCATTACTGATCAGTACTGAACAGTTAGGATGACAAGTCATTTCAAAATAGCTAATTGTAATGTACATCTTATACAGGGTGACGTACGATAGATCAGTGTCGTATATTTTAAATTTGACTGCTATTTTAGACTCTTGCATTAACATAATAATCAATATAATTCGTTATTTTTTCAGTGGATTATTTAAAGACCTGAATATGATCTTAAAAATGACGTTTTATGAAATTGTGTATGTTTATCTGATACTAAACACGGCTAAAGCGTATCTGTCGTTAAACAAGACACAAAGGCGAAGGAGGTGCAGAATCAAGTCCTAGTTAAAGCAGATAATTTTTTAATAAAGATAGGCAATGCAATTTATACTTATGCACAGCAAATGGACACTAACATCTACACTCACATATACTAACATCTACATGTCGTACCAATACCTATCAGCACTGCCAGTGCTTGTGTGAAAAATATATACAATTAAGAGGTGTCGTAAATTGGAACATATTTTCAAAGACATATTTGTGTATCTAACGCCTCATGCGGATTGCTTGCTAAAAAAATGCACCTCTAAGAGAAAATGTATGTATGTATGTATGTATGTATGTATGTATGTATGTATGTATGTATGTATGTATGTATGTATGTATGTATGTATGTATGTATGTATGTATGTATGTATGTATGTATGTATGTATGTATGTATGTATGTATGTATGTATGTATGTATGTATGTATGTGTGATAAATTGGTGGCGTTCAAAACACACCAACCTCTTCCACTAAGGTTCTTTGCAAGGGAATGACCTCCCGCGGTGTAATTTACCCAGTGTGGATGGCTAGAAAGAAGAATGCAGATCTCTGAACAAGTATATTAAAGAAATAAAAACAACGAACCCCCTTTCAATGAACAAATATACAATTTAATCAGTTCAACAACAGAATGGAAGAAATCAATTTCTTGGTTTAAAAAAAAAGAAAATTGTCTTAACATGTACTCAAATAAAAAACAGTACAAATTTTCACGATACAATTACATGTCAGTGACAGAATTAATTCAGTTTCGTCATAGCCTACGAGTCGTGACCTTTGAGTTCAACGATGAGCGACATCATCACCTATCTTATCCGGACATCGAATCTTCCGTTCGTCCCTGCACTACCAACCTTTGTCTAGTCGTCTGGACCTGGACTCTTGCCAGTCTAAACTTGAGTTGACGATCGTCTCGAGACCTGGACTCCGGCTGGGGAATTCTCCGGATGAATGTATTTGGAATTTACACAGGATATTGTCAGGAAGTTTCAGGAAATTTCAGGAAACTGTTTTCTTTACCGTTTTTTATTCGTTTTCCACGAACCTCCAACGTATAGTCTGTCTCTTATCTGAGACGACTATCTGGCCCCTTATTCAATCACGGGAATGACATACTTCTACGTTAGCCTGGAATCCTTTCTAACTTCTTGCAAGTAAGATTGAAGACTGAAGAATTTTATAAAGCAAAACCCCTAATTCCTTGCAAGTGTTACGCCCTTAAGTTTCAATTAACCAATCTGAATCGACTGTTTCCTAAATCTTCTACGTAGAATTTTTGATTGACAAAACAGCTAATCATGCCGTAATTAAACGTTTCTTTGAACAATCAATTATTGACGAGCTTCCCCTTTTAACCGGTCGAGTTTTGAAAGAGTGTTATGCCAAAACCCTTGTTCCATAACAAGTGACTCGGTCAAGTTTCGTCGGGTGGAACGAATTTCCTTTGACATTCAGAGATGAAATGAAAATAATCATATAACTGTCTCTAGCCGTTTCTACTTTAATTAAGTTGACTTTAGTACAATTCATTTAATCAATACTTCTGAGAGTTTTCAAAATTTGACACATCACAGTATGTATGTATGTATGTATGTATGTATGTATGTATGTATGTATGTATGTATGTATGTATGTATGTATGTATGTATGTATGTATGTATGTATGTATGTATGTGTGTGTGTGTGTGTGTGTGTGTGTGTGTGTGTGTGTGTGTGTGTGTATGTATGTATGTATGTATGTATGTATGTATGTATGTATGTATGTATGTATGTATGTATGTATGTATGTATGTATGTATGTATGTATGTATGTATGTATGTATGTATGTATGTATGTATGTATGTATGTATGTATGTATGTATGTATGTATGTATGTATGTATGTATGTTTAACGGAAAATCAGAGTAGGAAATGAGCACAAAATGGTTATATAATGCTGAGTGAAAGGTAAGTGGCACTAATGGCAAAAGAAAAGTTCTTGCCAATTCCACAGGAAAACAAACTTCTTCAACCAAACTTTCCAGGTCGACAAACTTTCCTCGCCAAACTCAAACAGGCAGCATGTGACAAAACCCTTTCTAAATCTTCAGGAAGACAAACCTTATCAACGAAAAATCAAGCATGTTCCATATGGCAATGGGGAAAAGTTACTTTTTGCAAAATTTTTTGAAATTTACTCAATAGTTCCACTCGTTTTCTGTATGGTGACACATTGAGAGGTTCAATCGTTTTCTGTATGATGACACCTGTTAAGAGATCTACACACTTTCTATATCATGACACATGTTAGGAGGTCCACTCGTTTTCTATATGATAACACGTTGAGAGGTCCACTCGTTTTCTATATGATAACACGTTGAGAGGTCCACTCGTTTTCTCCATGATGGTACGCTAAAAGGTCCACTCGTTTTCTGTATGACGACACATGTTAAGAGGTCCACTCGTTTTCTGTATGATAACACGTTTCTATATAACACGTTGAGAGGTCCACTCGTTTTCTATATGATAACACGTTGAGAGGTCCACTCGTTTTCTCTATGATGGTACGCTAAAAGGTCCACTCGTTTTCTGTATGACGACACATGTTAAGAGGTCCACTCGTTTTCTGCATGATGACTCGTTAAGAGGTTCACTCGTTTTCTGTATGACGGTACATTAAGAGGTAGACTCGTTTTCAAAATGACACAAATTAATCCTTGAAGCGATTTCAAAGAACGGACAATTTTATGACGTGCTGTATTCTAAGCCAACAAATAAATAGATTTAGAGAAGAAGATGAATACCCTACAGCCTAAAATCTAGTTATAGTTTCTGTTTTGCGACGTTCATTTACGTTAAATTTATTCTTTATCTACTACAATTCCTTGGACCTTCATAAGTTTGCAAATGAATACTCCACCTTTATTCTTCTCTTCCCTTTTATTTTTATGGCGCTTAAATATATTGAGTCAACGTGTAAACAATCAAAATATTTATACTTTTAGCGTGAAAGACTAAGGAATATTGTCAAATAAATTTAGGCAGAACGGCAGTTAACGTGTATTACGCACGATTGCGCGCGATTAGGTAAACAAATTATTCCCGTAAGAGTACACTGTTTTTCCTTGAAGTGCTATCAATCATCAAAAGGGTCAACCAATGGAGAAAACATTCTTTTTACATCACTTCTTACCACGTCGCAAACCCCCACCCCCATCCACAAACAAATGGAAAGAAAAATGCACCTAGTGGACAGTTATCATTTCGTAAATAAAATAATGTCTAAAACAGCTGACCAAAGTAGATAGCATGAATTCAAAAGTTGAGAAGAAGGCATTGATGAGTCTTTTCAAGAGCAAATTACATCAATTTTACCGAGAAGAAAAGAAAAATGATCAACAGAATCAGACCGCTCCGGTGGTCTAGTGGTTAGAGCGTCAGCTTCGGATTCGGAAGGTCGCGGGTTCGAACCACGGTCGAGATATGCCAAAGACATTTAAAAATGATACGAACAGCTGCCTCGCTTGGCGCTCAGCAATAAGATGTTAGTGTTAGGACTGGTCGGCCTGGTGTCAGGATAATGTGACTCGATGTAACATCACGCCATATGTCTGCGTCATGATGCCCCAGTGCTAGACATCACTATAAACTGTCACACTGCAGACATCGTAGAGATATGACAGAAAAATTGTTAAAGCTACGTTAAAAATCTAAATCACACAAATAAAATCACACATCTAAACTCGCTTATAAGTCGAGCCAAACTGCAAACAAAAAGATCCCAATTTGTAGTAGCATAATAACCTTCAGATCAGGGTCTATTTTATTTGTTCTACTGATTATACCTAGCAAACGACACAGACCCAATTCAGCCTTTACATTACGCGACAGCATATTTGGATAAGTGCAGTTATTGCAACTGAACTCGTTCTATATGCGAATATATACGGAACAAAAAAATTTAACATTTTATCGTTTTTGTCGAGTGGTCTAAAGCGTTCACATTTACAAATTACTACAATCTCACATCTGTCCACGTGGGTTAGGGTCTAGGGCATGATCAATAATGGCATTTGAGAAAGCTTGCCCGTGTGTTGATGGTTCTTACCGGGGTTTTCCTGGATTCTTTTTTTTTTCCTCCACCGTGTATAGCCTTTCAAGTGCTTTGAGATGGCATTAAAATCACCACCACAACATCCTCCCTTCCTTCTAGAAGCGAGTGTTCACTATTAAAGAATAAAAATTTTTAATTCATAATACCTTATAAACAAAGTCTGAGAATTTATTGTAAACCTTGCAATAATGTAACTCCAAAGGTAATGTTTAACGCAATGTTCAGTTTTAAATACTTTCCGCCTATACTATATTCCAGTAAATTTTCCAAATCTTGATTTCAACTTGCTCTCATAGAAACCGAGTTTAGAATATAAGTCGACCTCTTTTATCTAATAAGTTACATGAATGTAATGTCAGGTCTGCATGTAAATCAGTCTGATCTAATTATTTTGTGTGTGGTCTTTTTAAGGAAAGAATAAAGATTAAAGCACTTTCAAATTTCTATACTAGTTCCAGTTATATTTATATTATTGCAAAACACTTCTAATGCTGATTTCGACTATCACAAATGTGACTTGACTGGTTTCAAGACATTTTATCAATAGGGTACAATCATATGATTAACAATTACATGTACATACAATTGTTTTGATTACAATCAAGTATTATGAACCAGCTAACATAAGCTGATTTATATTCACATTTTATACTATTTTCATATTCACATTTCATAATCATTTCATAATCACCTTAACAAAAGGTCTAAAAGTGTACATTATTGTATACGAATTTACCAAATCTCTCTCTCTCTCTCTCTCTCTCTCTCTCTCTCTCTCTCTCTCTCTCTCTCTCTCTCTCTCTCTCTCTCTCTCTCTCTCTCTCTCTCTCTCTCTCTCTCTCTCTCTCTCTCTCTCTCGTGATGCTGCATGTGGATGTATTTCACCAAATTTACGTCTCACTATTCATAAAACCTGTTTTGATTTTTCTTATTATCCACTCATCTCCGGTGTCGACAACAACACGTGCCAATGGTGAAGCTATGTCTGGGTAACAGAACTTTGCCCACTCTCGTCGTTTGTATGATGTTTAATAAGTTTACCTAATCATTTGGATCATAGCGAGAAATGCACCTCAACCTTTGCATCATGCAGCCACACCCTTTTAATAATAAATGGCGGTTGGCATTGCATTGCGCCATACGTCTCGCATTATTACTATAGACTGTTGAATGTGTACATTTGTATGAGTAAACATGGACTGCATTTGATTGGATCAAAGACCAAATAAGTGTATGAGGAAAACAGCTCGTGTCCAATCCCAAGGTTTTATGGTGCGTTCAGTACCATCCGTAGCTCTTTCGTGGATTTTTTCTTTGATTTTCTTTTTTTCTTCTTCTTCATTCTAAGTATTATTTAAATTGACATTAATCTTTACAAGATCGTTTTCTATGTAGCATGGTTGAAGAATTTTTTATTGACTCTTTAAACGCTCTTCTGGTTTACGCTAAGAGTAGAGACTGACGAATTGTTTACAATGATCTCTGTATTTTTCCCTCCGCGAGTTGCAGAATAGCACACGGAAAATTATTCGCGCACTGTAGGACAAGAACGCGGCAGAAGAGTCCAATCAATTTCGTGTGCTTTAGGAGATATCCCATTCTAGTAACATCATCAACTCAGTCCCCCATCTTTGGATACGTATAATGCAGTAATTTGAGAGAGTGTTCAAAAGAAAGCTTTTCAGAGGCTTATTTGCATCATTATTCAAGAAATAGCGATTATTCTTTAGGGATCTTTTCGAACTCTAGGGATTAACAAGAAAAGTAAGATTGTTACTACGGGATTCTCTATTTTCATAAGCTAAAATTAGCCAGATAAAACTGAATCAGTCTTTTTTAAACTTACATTCTTGGTCAAAATAAAGGATTATAATAGAAGTACACCGAGCTGACCATATTGAGCTTACGTTTGAGATAGGACTCTTTGTCAATATGTCGGAAGGAATGTCGGCAAGTTTTGCTTATGTTATCCTTTATAAATATAAAAGAATGCCAACAATCTAGCTTTATGTGTCATTTTGTAAATCTAAAGAAATGCCATATATTTTTCCTATATGTCCTTTTCAAATGAATGGTTCCCTACCAAAGAGAGAAAACGTTTCTATAGTTACTTCCTTAGCTACAACACTAAATTGACATCTGCTGTTACATATAGGTTTTGTATCGATGACGGATAATACAAAATATGACATTCTTTTCAATCCTTGACATCCAATTAATATATTTCCTTAAGGCCGTAAATCCGTCTCTACCGAAAATTTCAACTACGTGTTCTCATTCCACAACTGCCTGAACCTCCAGTGGTTTAAGTGGCTTGAGCGTCCGCGTTCGAACCAAGGCCGAACCATACCAAAGACTTATAAAAATGGAACTATCAGCTAACTCGCTTGGCACTCAGCATTAAGAAGTTATGTTTTGGACTCATCGGCCTGGAGTCAGGATAATGTGACTGGGTGGGACATCATGCTACATGTTTGCGGGATGATGCCCAGTGATAGACATCACTATAAACTCCCCCAGTGCAGATACCGTATCAATATGGCTACCGTAGTTAAAGTTGCCTTGAAAATCGTCTACTCCACCCCATCCCCATACACACCGAAAGAGCCAGGTATTTATTTCAGTACTGAGTGTTCCTAAGTTAAATATAAACAAAAAATACATTGAATCAGAACATTGTGTCTAGTTTTCTAGTACAAAAACGAATAATCTGTCAAACATTATTTTTTAAAACTTTAATTTTAAACTCATATCTAAGCAATTTTATGTTCACAACTCATCTCTAGACTGGTTCCCATTTCTCCTTATAATTAGCACCATGACTCCTGTGTCCTGCCTTGATTACTGGACAAACATTAGTAGCGAGCAGCAGTTAACAGTGAACAGTTCTATTTGTCAAAGATGACATTAGTGAATATTAAAACGTACTGGAAGTCCATACATACCACTATCAAAAATGGCATGTTTCAGGTAACATTTAAATATTTTACGTTTGTCTCACAAAAACGGAAGAAACGTTTTGAGATAAATCTAATCAAAAGCTTGCTTTCGTTATTTCTCTCTTAGATTTAAGACTGAAATACTTTATCTGCATCATCGTATTATGCTATGAAATGAGTAAAGGGTCCACGTCACAATCTATATGCGTATGCATTATTTCAATAATAGAAGTTTAAATATCAGAAATTATTTAAAATCCCCCAGAAATCAATTTAAAAATGAAATGAGGTAGGTATTAACCAATTTAAACACAAAATATAAAATTCCAAATCTTTCACTGAATAAAACCAGAGGGTCGTCAAGATTAGGAAAGGTACTGTAAGTGATCTAAACTGAAGCATAAACTTACAAAAGACAGCCAGGGAATATTAAATTGGTAACCATAATTACTTCATAAATAGTCAACTGTGTAACATTTATATATTTGGTTGCATAGATAGCAACCAATGTGCAACCCTTCCCCCCACTAACATAGTCAAATATAAAAACTGTACCTCACCACCACCAGCACGACATGGAAACATATATTTGTGGAAATGTCTTTAATTTTCCTCGTAAAATCTGGTAAATTCAAGTGTTTTTGTATTTCATTCACACCAAAAATATTGCATTCATAGACAATTCTAAATTCGCACGTGAAACCATGAAAGGCTTTTGTTTTCTACAGGACTCACAGTACGCATTCCACACCCATATTAAATCTATGGAAACACCATCATATTACAAATAAATAACTTTAAATATCTAAATATTCATCGTCATCAAATAGATGCACCTCAGTATAGTACAAGTCGCCATATTTGTTTTAATCTGCATCTACATGAAAAACGTATATCCCATTCCAGATGCGACTAATCAAGTTTTAGTTTTATTAATGAGTGTTCATAAGGCAGGCTTCTAAAAGACAGATTAAATCAAAGGCACTCGGTTGCTTTTTATAAGGATAAGCTAGAAACATAGTTTTTACTACAACTTACTTTTCATTATCATGACCACCCAAATTCGTAGGTACTCTATTTTATCTTCACTCCTTTATAGACTGGTCCACTTTTATAGATATAGTTAGTATTGCGAGTCTTATAGGAACGAAAGTAATCGTTTAAAACTATCTCGTAATATATGGCTTTTTCACGGCCGGGACAAACATATATGTGACCATTTTAATTAGTTTCTGTACTCAGTAAATTATGTCCCGGCACAAGCAGCTCCTTTCTGACAAGATAGATCGTTGATGTGCAGTTACTAATATCAAGGCGTGGCAACATTTTAAACTAATTGCAATAATTTTAGGCGAAGTCATGTCTTATCCTGATATGGGATATAATGAGTCGGTAAAGTGAATATGGACACGGGAACCAGATGGGTTTATCTTGACCGTAGTAGGTTAGGGTCAACTTTGTCACTGACTAATTACTGGCTATCTGTTGCTTAAGGGAATAATTGGGTCTACGTCATCTGATGAGATGGCTTAAATTCATCCCAACATCAGCCTCTCCCATTTTTTATTATTTACGCCCAATAAAATGGACAGAAACACAGTGACAGAGGTACATGAACAACACATAAAATGATGTAGACCAATTAAGTTATTAAAGTATTATAACGCGCATATAACACACACACACATACACACACATACACAATAAATGTGACTCGAGAATAACGCACACCAAAATACGAATAACATGGTTCTGTATATATCGCGTATTAAAATACAAACAAGTTGAACCTGCGTAAAACGCGCAGCCATTGACAAACAGCTGTGATGCGCGAATAACGCGCGCCCAAATATTGAGTAAACCCAAATCTGTATACGACGCCATATATGGGACTACGCTGCTTGCGTATAAGAAGTTAAAGAGGAAATATGAAATAAACCCATTGAGATGTGTCGAATTTTGAAAACTCTTAGAAGTATTGATCAAATGAAAAGTCAACTTAATTAAAGTAGAACGCGCTTCAACTTAATTAAAGTAGAAAGGGCTAGAGATTATTATCATATTATCATATGATTATTCTCATTTCTTCTCTGAACGTCAAAAGAAATTCAGTTCAGCATAACGAATTTGACCGAGTCATCTGTTATGGTTGAAGGGTTTGGCAGAACACTCTTCCAAGCTCGACCGGTAAAAAGGGGAATCATGTCAATAATTGATAGTTTAAAGGGAAGTTAATTGCGGCATGATTACCATATTTTCGTCAATCAAAAATTCTAAGAGACTTTCGGAAACAGTCGATTCTGATTGGTTAATGGAAACTTAAGGGCGTAACTCTTGTACGGAATTAGGGGTTTTACTTCGCAAAAATTGCTTCAGTCTTCAATCTTACTTGGGAGAGGTCGGAAGGTCGACTACAGGAACGTAGAAAGTACATTTCTCGTGATTGCAGTAAGGCGTGATAGTTGTCTCAGATAGGAAACAGACTATACATTGGAAGTTCGTGTGAAAACTAATTAGAAACGGCCAAGGTGCGCAATCTTTTTTTTTTCAGACTTTAATATGCTATTTTATTTGTTGATTGATTTGCAAATGTATTGGTGTTATAATGTATGTACGTATGATTTCATTTTTCAGGGTTTTAGTTAAATGTTAGCTACGGCATTTTATTCTTTGATTTTTGTAATTATCAATTAATTGGGAGAATTGACAAGATTGCATGTAATTAAATATTCGATGCATAAGATTGTGTAGGAATTTTCAAGAAATAAGCCTAATACATGACGGGTAATGTTTCGTAGATTTATGAATTAAATCTCTGTGTAGTATACCATGTATTGAGTGTATATTCATATACTAGTTCGTAACATTTAATTGATCACGTAATCTATTTTAGAATAGTTAGACTTGATGGGCTAAGCCATATGTAATTTAACACTGTATTAAATAGCTTAATGTAGAAAAGTCTTAAACACGGGCACATACGTGCTGGTCGTGAATCGGTAGCGGAATCTAATGTTCCCCGCTAGCGTGACCCGAATTAAGGTCAGGATACATGTAATGGCCGTCTCTGTTTGCAAGCATAACAATTAGTGAACGTTTGAGTAAAAAAAAATTATGCAGTTTATTTTCTGAGCTGGGAATGTACAAATATAGATATTTACTTGGAAAAGGTGACCTATTGTTCATTGCGGGACATTTTATTTATTTAAGGAAACAACTTCCTGTGCAAACTCCAAATTCCTGAACAAATTCTGAGCAAATTCTACGACAGAATTTATCAGAAGAATCCCCAGCCGAAGTCTAAGTCTAGGTACGATCCTCAAATCGTTCAAGGTTCGACTGGCAAGTGTTCGGGTCCAGACGATTACACTTGCAACTATTTGCACAAGATTTTATCTATCGTATTTTGGCTGCGAAATGTTACAGCTTGTTATATCATCTTTATATTTTTTTAACTTATCTTTGTTCCTAGAGACCCATGAAAAATAAGTATATATATCTATCTCAAAAATTGTATTCATATTTAATTTTAAGATATAATATTGTCAATAATATTGCTTGTGCTATAGGTATGAACCTACTTAAGACCTCAGTATGAAACTGAATTCGCTGTTCTACAGATTATGAAGACAGCATTCATCCAAAGACAGCATGCATAAAGAGACAGCATGCATTCAAAGACAGCATGCATTTAGCATTTAATTGGAATCTCACTTTAAATTAACCCAGTATTTGGTAAAAGGTTTAAATATTAAAAAAATATTATTCTTATAATGATGTCCAGACTGTGGTAAACAAATTACCGTGGATATAATTTATGCAAATATAATTTATGTAATATGGTAACTGGGTGCTGAATATCATCAATTACAACTGATTTATTTCAGTCAGTGATCAAACATACCATAGCTAGTAGGCAGTTAGTCATTTGGATTTGTGGTTAGTTCGGTTGTTTGATTAATTTTGTTATAGTCAATTGTTTTTAGGGGAATAGATTGTGATGTATCGAATTTTGAAAACTCTTATAAATATTGGTTAAATGAATTGTACCAAAGTCAACTTAATTCACGTAGAAAGGACTAGCGACCGTTATATGATTATTTTCATTTCATCTCTGAACGTCAAAGGAAATTCGTTCCACGCGACGAAACTTGACCGAGTCACATGCTATCGTAAAAGGGTTTGTCATAACACTCTTCCCAAAATCAACTGGTTAAAAGGGGAAGCTCGTCAATAATTGATTGTTCTAAGGAACGTTAATTACGGCATGATTATCTGTTTGGCAATCAAAAATTATACGTATAAGAGTTAGGAAACAGTCTATTCTGATTGGTTAATAGGAACTTAAGGGCGTAACTTTGTAAGGAATTAAGGGTTTTGCTTTGGAAAAATTCTTCAGTCTTCAATCTTTGTTGCGAGAAGTTAAGAAGGGACTCCGGGTAACCTAAAAGTACGATTTTTCCCGTTATTGAGTAAGGGGCCAGAGAGTCATCTCTAATAGGAGACAGACTACGTTTGAGGTTCGTGGAAATGAATAAGAAACGGCAAAAGGAAACAGCTTCGTAAACTTTCCTGAAGCTTCCTGGAATTTCCTGGAAATCCCTGTACCAATTTCAAGTACCAAAGCAAATTCTGAGCCGAAGTCCAGGTCTAGGGACGATCGTCAAATCAAGGTTCGACTAGCAAGAGTCCAAGTCCAGACGACTAGACAAAGGTTTATAGAGCAGGGACGAACGGAAGATTCGATGTCCGGATAATATAGATGATAATGTCGTTTATCGATGTTCTCAAGGTCATATCTCGTAGGCAATGACGAAACTGAATTAATTCTGTCACTGACAAGTAATCGTAACGTGAAAATTTATATTGTTTTTTATTTGAGTACATGTTAATACATTTTTCCGTTTTTTGTAACCAAGAAACTGATTACTTTCGTTTTAAATTATGTTGTTAAATTGATAAAATTTTATATTTGTTCATTGAAAGGGGGGCTCGTTGTGTTTATTTCTTCAATAACTTGTTCATAGATCTGCATTCTTCTTTCTATCCATCCACACTGGGTAAATTACACCGCAGGAGCTCATTCCCTAGCAACGAACCGTAGTGGAAGAGGTTGGTGTGTTTTGAACGCCACCAATTTACCACATAGATAAAGTAGAATATATATATATATATATATATATATATATATATATATATATATATATATATATATATATATATATATATATATATATATGACAGAAGGTACATGACTAAGACAAAAACATATCTAGCCACACATATAAAACCAAATAGACTGAAGTATTGAATCATTTGTCAAGAGAAACGGAACGGAAATTATGTATGGCTGGTAGCCAGATATTCAGACATTACAACGAGTAGCAGCCAGACAAAATGCAGATGTTTTACGTAACGCTGACTTAAATTTATCATAATTAGATGGCACCATTCTGTAGCTCATGAATTGTTGTAACGCTGAATGTAATCTATTATAATCAGATAGCACTGTTCTGTAACACATGAATTGCTGTAAAGTCCATACCAGCAAAACAAATATTAAACTGATTGCCAACAAAAGGAGCACAAGCAAAGACGATCTTCTCCAATAAAAACAAGGAAAACTGGTATTGTCTCAATTTACTGGGTCAGTGTGATGTTTCTACCACTATGGAGATGCAATGCTTTGTTAGGAAGTTATTGCTGGTAATTGTTTAATGTAGGAAAACCCGTACCGTTCTACATCCGCGAGAAAGACATTGCTGCTAACGTAAAGATGTGCTAGATCTGAGATGCAGTATATATTACTTTAAATGGACGTCATAAGCAAAGAAAATATACCAGGGACGTCGTTTCAAACAAAGAACCGATAAAAGCCGGTGTGACGAAACGTTTGTGGGCTAATGCGCGAGGTACCATCTATACTCGCTTATAAGTCGAGTCAAACTGTAAACAATAAAGCTCCTGATCAGCCGTATATAATGCGCCCTCATATCACTTTCTAGCTTGTATGCTTTACTGGTTACGCCTAGCAAACTGCACAGGCCTAGATCCGCCGGCGCATTATGTGTAGTTTCCAGATGGACTCGTCTTATCAACGGGTTCAATCTTTTTAATGTCAGGTCCATCTTACATTTCCGTCAACTCCTCAGTAACAAGAGTAGCAGATGTCAACTATAGAAGTGAAACGCTTAAGAATAGATTTACAAAGTATATTTTTGACAGAATAGTCTTTCAAACATTCCGTGATCTTCGTAACTCAGATTCAATTGTGGTTGGTATCCATTGGATCAGGCATTGAAGCCAGTCTTACGTTTAAACGAACAAGCCGAATAAACAAACCACAAAAACCAATAAAATGAAACGAAAAGTAGACAAGTTTTAACTTGACTATATCGAAAGTGAAATTTATACTTCAAAAGATGATGGTACAATGTATAATACTGGTGAAATTTTGCGCCCCAATTTATATAAATGCAAATGCATGGATGTTGCAACGCCAACGGTCGACGACATTGACATTGTTATTCTAAAGAGTCTTTACAGCTTTTTGAAATATTTCGATTAATACTGGGAATAATATAGGAAGAGTATCATTGGAACATTCAACAACGAACTGGAAGTAAATAGCTGCTTAAAGTTCGGGTACTGCTGTAGTAATGATACGGTTGAACTCTTAGACTACGATAGGTTGAACTCATAGACTACGATACGTTTGAACTCATAGACTACGATACGGTTGAACTCATAGACTACGATACGGTTGAACTCATAGACTACGATACGGTTGAACTCATAGACTACGATACGGTTGTACTCATATACTATGATACGTTAAACTCATAAACTACGATAAGGTTGATTTCAGACATTTCTCATGCCATTATACAACTTGAGAGACCAGAACAGTCTGATGGTGTGGGTGTTTCTGCTAATATGGAAAACATGCTTTGGTTGAGACTGCCCTGGACAATCTAATATAAAGGGCGATTCCCTAAAAGGTAAATACATAAAACTTGCAACAACTCTGGCTGGTTCAAAAACTCAATGAAGAAGGCCTTGACATAATAGAAATCAAGGCACAGGTAGAAGAACGCCTTCAGGTAGCTCAAAGTAAACAGAAAAAAAGAACAACCTGTAACTGAACGAACAATATTGACTTCCACCTTGGACTACAATCATATCTGCAAGGTTTGTTTGGAGAAGAGATTGAAGAATGATATAATGTTGTTACAACTGTTGAACAAGCCAACAAGCTTGATGTTGCTTGGATGTTGGCATGGCCGTGTCTGCTAAAATTCCTTCATGTATTATTTCTATTCAAGAGAGCAAGCCATTCTTGTGGATGGCTGGAATATAATGAATATGCTAAGATAGACAAACAAGTATGGAATATTAACCCACCCCCTTGTCCCTAATT
This sequence comes from Potamilus streckersoni, assembly GCA_016746295.1. Taxonomy (NCBI): domain Eukaryota; kingdom Metazoa; phylum Mollusca; class Bivalvia; order Unionida; family Unionidae; genus Potamilus; species Potamilus streckersoni. Next base: position 500,940 of record JAEAOA010002189.1, on the reverse strand, counting down.
CATTACCCAATTTTAGTACTGTTACACTGTTATGAAGACAGTGCAAAATGAGGTGACATCACTTGGTCAGGAAAACTCTTTTATACATTTTGATGAAGTTATTTATTCTAAAACCAAGGAAAGACCGGAAGAGTTCTAGAATGTGATCATTTGCCTCGGAGTTTTCATTTCTTGCATGTTCAGAAAAACTATATGCAAACAGTAGTTTGAAAGATCTCGTGGGTGAGCATCGATAGAGGTCTTTAGTCAGTGGACTAATAAATTTTATACAAATCTGAATGAAGCAAAAACGGAAATTATAAATCTCAGTGACGCATATGTTGGACAATTAGCGATAGCGAATATGCAGCTAACAGACAATCAGCAAGTGAGAGAGCGTCTAAAAAGCTCACTTCTGTTCTTAACAATATAAAGAGATTGATACTCTAGATGAGCAAAACCTAAACATATTTAGATTCTGGCATAACCACATGACCTGCAAATGAGTTAGGTTTGTCTCTTCTACGAACAGAGAGATGGACTCTAAGAAATGCAGCTGTCAGTTAAATGGTCCCATATTTCTTGGGATAGACTGAATTTTGCTAGATGAATTCCAAGCAGAGGTTCTTAACCTTTTAGGGTGGCGACCCAGATTAGGTTTGTCATGTTAGCCTCCACTTGGGTTTGAAAAGTTCAAATTATAATGGTATATCTAGGCAACCCACTCAGAACAGCATGGCGATCCAATTTGTGGTCACGACTCATATTGAGAAATTTTGGGCAGCCGCCTATATTGCAGACCTGCGCAGTTACCCATAAACAGCGATTGCCGCCAATTATGAAATTTTTCATAAATAAAACTCCAGTAAAAAATTTTGAAAGTGGACAGCAATGACATTGAATCAAAGTAAAGACAAAAAAATTACGACCAAAGGTAGTGTAGTGGTATTTAACCAGAAGCCTGGAACTGTCAATAGGTCGTTACTGACCTTCACTGAAAGTTCGTTTTATATGCTGAAACCACTAATATGAGTTGTTGTTGTTCTGGGGCTTAACGCCATTTTTCAGCACATGATAGGCTATACATGGTGGCCAGTATTAATGGTGGAGGAAGATATAAGCGGAAAGAACCACCGACCCACGAGAAGCTACTGGCAAGCTTTCTCACATATCCACATTCGCCAAATCTTAGACTCGAACCCACGCATATAGAGGTGAGATGGCAGTGATCCGTAACGGAGAGCGCTTTAGACCACTCGGCCACTTGGGGCCCCCCTAACATGAGTGGGTACGGAATCAAGTTCATAATAAAGCAGGTCCTGAAGAGGCGACAACGATATGAGGATGACGTCCAAATTAATCCAAACAATTGGGCAAATTTGAAGATCTGTTGAGCGCTTAAGAACTTTGCCTTGTCGACACTGGAGATGATATACGGTACTCGAAGGAACAGCAAATGGAATTTTAAATATCATCGATACTTGTAAGGCTAAAGTGGTCACTTTTGTGCAATTCCGTTACAAGAGAGCAGAATTCCTTTCTTTGGTCCAATACTTTACATATGGAATAAGACCTATAGTTCCATTGTAGTTAGTCATGTGTGTTAATTTGTGCATGCATATTAACGCCAATATATACTTTCATAGTACTACTATAATAACCTTAGTCCTACCTTGTGGACACGGTACTAACATGAGTCTATGTGTGTTACTGAAACAGCCGGATGTGATTCACACCCGGCTCTTTTTTGGCCTAATATTAAAATTTTGAACATGTATTGTTTATATATTATGAAATAAATTGAATACTCTTCTTATTTAATACTGGAGTTATCGCAAATTATTGTAGAAATAGTGGTACAATCTCGTTTACCTTTCTTATCCAATATTTTCGTTTTAATCGTCCGCCATATTATTTCAAATAATACTTACTTCCGTTCTCAGCCTCGTTTGTTTTTGTGCCATATAAGGACGTTAATGTCTTATTTGGAAACGTAAACATATCGTATTAAAAAATATGGCGCGGTTTGAGTCGGAAATTCTGCTCATTAAAAATAAATACTGTTTACCGGTGACTTTGAAATTTCACCAAAAAGCATTTATTTTCTCAACAAAACCATATTCCGCAATTTATGCAAGTATCCATTCTCCATCTGTCATTCAACAACTAATACCATAGCGTAGAATATCCATATATAGTCTGGCAAGCCTTATGTAGAAAAGGGGTCACTGCGAGAGTCTCGCGTTATCTGTCATGGTGGACACGGTGAGGTTTGCATAACTACGCCAATTTATTTTACCGTGTAAGGGCTTAATAAATTCAAAATAAGCCAAACTTCTTTGAAAAAATGATTATACTTATTTAGTAGATTTCTAAACTATTTGTGTTTCTGACTTAAGTGAGGATTTTTTGCTCCATTACATGAAATGGGATCAGTTCGTATCCTCAACCAAAACAAAACAAGTTGAGGCTACGACATCGTAGCTAATAGTTTCAGACTGGTAAAAATGACAATCACTTTATATCGTAATCTCTGACGTTGCAAAACACTCAGAACGGGAATTGTTCTTTTCTTCTTTGACTACTAGTTGACAGGATGAAATTCACTGGTTCGACAACATTAAAACAGATGAACGCATTATACCCGTGAGCTATGATACTATAAAAAGGTCAAGGTCAAAACTGGAACTCTTCTTTGCAAGTGAGGTTACGTTACATACGAATGCGTTATACCCACTAAACACTGACAATAAACATTGTTTACAAATAATGCATATAAAAACTAAACATAAACATTGTACATAGAGGTACTACGCGTACACACTGAACACAAACGTTATACATAGAGACACTGCGCATACATAGCCTACTGAACATAACATTGTACACAGAGACACTGCTCATACACACTGAGCATAAACATTGTACATAGAGACACTGCTCATACACACTAAACATAAACATTGTACATAGAGGTACTACGCGTACACACTGAACACAAACGTTATACATAGAGACACTGCGCATACATAGCCTACTGAACATAACATTGTACACAGAGACACTGCGCATACACACTGAGCATAAACATTGTACATAGAGACACCGCTCATACACACTAAACATAAACATTGTACATAGAGGTACTACGCGTACACACTGAACACAAACGTTATACATAGAGACACTGCGCATACATAGCCTACTGAACATAACATTGTACACAGAGACACTGCTCATACACACTGAGCATAAACATTGTACATAGAGACACTGCTCATACACACTAAACATAAACATTGTACATAGAGGTACTACGCGTACACACTGAACACAAACGTTATACATAGAGACACTGCGCATACATAGCCTACTGAACATAACATTGTACATAGAGACACTGCTCATACACACTGAGCATAAACATTGTACATAGAGACACTGCTCATACACACTGAACATAAACATTGTACATAGAGGTACTACGCGTACACACTGAACACAAACGTTATTCGTAGAGACACTGGGCATACATAGCCTACTGAACATAACATTGTACATAGAGACACTGCTCATACACACTGAGCATAAACATTGTACATAGAGACACTGCTCATACACACTAAACATAAACATTGTACATAGAGACACTGCTCATACACACTGAGCATAAACATTGTACATAGAGACACTGCTCATACACACTAAACATAAACATTGTACATAGAGACACTGCTCATACACACTAAACATAAACATTGTACATAGAGACACTGCTCATACACACTAAACATAAACATTGTACATAGAGACACTGCTCATACACACTAAACATAAACATTGTACATAGAGACACTGCTCATACACACTAAACATAAACATTGTACATAGAGACACTGCTCATACACACTAAACATAAACATTGTACATAGAGACACCGCTCATACACACTAAACATAAACATTGTACATAGAGACACTGCTCATACACACTAAACATAAACATTGTACATAGAGACACCGCTCATACACACTAAACATAAACATTGTACATAGAGTCACTGCTCATACACACTGAGCATAAACATTGTACATAGAGACACCGCTCATACACACTAAACATAAACATTGTACATAGAGACACTGCTCATACACACTGAGCATAAACATTGTACATAGAGACACCGCTCATACACACTAAACATAAACATTGTACATAGAGACACTGCTCATACACACTGAGCATAAACATTGTACATAGAGACACTGCTCATACACACTAAACATAAACATTGTACATAGAGACACTGCTCATACACACTGAGCATAAACATTGTACATAGAGACACCGCTCATACACACTAAACATAAACATTGTACATAGAGACACCGCTCATACACACTAAACATAAACATTGTACATAGAGACACCGCTCATACACACTAAACATAAACATTGTACATAGAGACACTGCTCATACACACTGAGCATAAACATTGTACATAGAGACACTGCTCATACACACTGAACATAAACATTGTACATAGAGACACTGCTCATACACACTAAACATAAACATTGTACATAGAGACACTGCTCATACACACTGAACATAAACATTGTACATAGAGACACTGCTCATACACACTGAACATAAACATTGTACATAGAGACACTGCTCATACACACTGAACATAAACATTGTACATAGAGACACTGCTCATACACACTGAACATAAACATTGTACATAGAGACACTGCTCATACACACTGAACATAAACATTGTACATAGAGGTACTACGCGTACACACTGAGCATAAACATTGTACATAGAGACACTGCTCATACACACTAAACATAAACATTGTACATAGAGACACTGCTCATACACACTGAGCATAAACATTGTACATAGAGACACCGCTCATACACACTAAACATAAACATTGTACATAGAGACACCGCTCATACACACTAAACATAAACATTGTACATAGAGACACCGCTCATACACACTGAGCATAAACATTGTACATAGAGACACTGCTCATACACACTGAGCATAAACATTGTACATAGAGACACTGCTCATACACACTGAACATAAACATTGTACATAGAGACACTGCTCATACACACTAAACATAAACATTGTACATAGAGACACTGCTCATACACACTGAACATAAACATTGTACATAGAGACACTGCTCATACACACTAAACATAAACATTGTACATAGAGACACTGCTCATACACACTAAACATAAACATTGTACATAGAGACACCGCTCATACACACTGAACATAAACATTGTACATAGAGACACTGCTCATACACACTGAACATAAACATTGTACATAGAGACACCGCTCATACACACTGAACATAAACATTGTACATAGAGACACTGCTCAAACACTGAGCATAAACATTGTACATAGAGACACTGCTCATACACACTAAACATAAACATTGTACATAGAGACACTGCTCATACACACTGAGCATAAACATTGTACATAGAGACACTGCTCATACACACTGAGCATAAACATTGTACATAGAGACACTGCTCATACACACTGAACATAAACATTGTACATAGAGACACTGCTCATACACACTAAACATAAACATTGTACATAGAGACACCGCTCATACACACTGAGCATAAACATTGTACATATAGACACTGCTCATACACACTGAACATAAACATTGTACATAGAGACACTGCTCATACACACTAAACATAAACATTGTACATAGAGACACTGCTCATACACACTGAACATAAACATTGTACATAGAGACACTGCTCATACACACTAAACATAAACATTGTACATAGAGACACTGCTCATACACACTAAACATAAACATTGTACATAGAGACACCGCTCATACACACTGAACATAAACATTGTACATAGAGACACTGCTCATACACACTGAACATAAACATTGTACATAGAGACACCGCTCATACACACTGAACATAAACATTGTACATAGAGACACTGCTCATACACACTGAGCATAAACATTGTACATAGAGACACTGCTCATACACACTAAACATAAACATTGTACATAGAGACACTGCTCATACACACTGAGCATAAACATTGTACATAGAGACACTGCTCATACACACTAAACATAAACATTGTACATAGAGACACTGCTCATACACACTAAACATAAACATTGTACATAGAGACACCGCTCATACACACTGAACATAAACATTGTACATAGAGACACTGCTCATACACACTGAACATAAACATTGTACATAGAGACACAGCTCATACACACTAAACATAAACATTGTACATAGAGACACTGCTCATACACACTGAGCATAAACATTGTACATAGAGACACTGCTCATACACACTAAACATAAACATTGTACATAGAGACACTGCTCATACACACTAAACATAAACATTGTACATAGAGACACGTCTCATACACACTGAACATAAACATTGTACATAGAGACACTGCTCATACACACTGAACATAAACATTGTACATAGAGACACCGCTCATACACACTAAACATAAACATTGTACATAGAGACACTGCTCATACACACTGAACATAAACATTGTACATAGAGACACTGCTCATACACACTGAACATAAACATTGTACATAGAGACACTGCTCATACACACTGAGCATAAACATTGTACATAGAGACACTGCTCATACACACTAAACATAAACATTGTACATAGAGACACTGCTCATACACACTAAACATAAACATTGTACATAGAGACACCGCTCATACACACTGAACATAAACATTGTACATAGAGACACTGCTCATACACACTGAACATAAACATTGTACATAGAGACACCGCTCATACACACTAAACATAAACATTGTACATAGAGACACTGCTCATACACACTGAACATAAACATTGTACATAGACACTGAACATAAACATTGTACATAGAGACACTGCTCATACACACTGAACATAAACATTGTACATAGAGACACTGCTCATACACACTGAACATAAACATTGTACATAGAGACACTGCTCATACACACTGAGCATAAACATTGTACATAGAGACACTGCTCATACACACTGAGCATAAACATTGTACATAGAGACACCGCTCATACACACTAAACATAAACATTGTACATAGAGACACTGCTCATACACACTGAGCATAAACATTGTACATAGAGACACTGCTCATACACACTAAACATAAACATTGTACATAGAGACACTGCTCATACACACTGAGCATAAACATTGTACATAGAGACACCGCTCATACACACTAAACATAAACATTGTACATAGAGACACCGCTCATACACACTAAACATAAACATTGTACATAGAGACACCGCTCATACACACTAAACATAAACATTGTACATAGAGACACTGCTCATACACACTGAGCATAAACATTGTACATAGAGACACTGCTCATACACACTGAACATAAACATTGTACATAGAGACACTGCTCATACACACTAAACATAAACATTGTACATAGAGACACTGCTCATACACACTGAACATAAACATTGTACATAGAGAAACTGCTCATACACACTGAACATAAACATTGTACATAGAGACACTGCTCATACACACTGAACATAAACATTGTACATAGAGACACTGCTCATACACACTGAACATAAACATTGTACATAGAGACACTGCTCATACACACTGAACATAAACATTGTACATAGAGGTACTACGCGTACACACTGAGCATAAACATTGTACATAGAGACACTGCTCATACACACTAAACATAAACATTGTACATAGAGACACTGCTCATACACACTGAGCATAAACATTGTACATAGAGACACCGCTCATACACACTAAACATAAACATTGTACATAGAGACACCGCTCATACACACTAAACATAAACATTGTACATAGAGACACCGCTCATACACACTGAGCATAAACATTGTACATAGAGACACTGCTCATACACACTGAGCATAAACATTGTACATAGAGACACTGCTCATACACACTGAACATAAACATTGTACATAGAGACACTGCTCATACACACTAAACATAAACATTGTACATAGAGACACTGCTCATACACACTGAACATAAACATTGTACATAGAGACACTGCTCATACACACTAAACATAAACATTGTACATAGAGACACTGCTCATACACACTAAACATAAACATTGTACATAGAGACACCGCTCATACACACTGAACATAAACATTGTACATAGAGACACTGCTCATACACACTGAACATAAACATTGTACATAGAGACACCGCTCATACACACTGAACATAAACATTGTACATAGAGACACTGCTCATACACACTGAGCATAAACATTGTACATAGAGACACTGCTCATACACACTAAACATAAACATTGTACATAGAGACACTGCTCATACACACTGAGCATAAACATTGTACATAGAGACACTGCTCATACACACTGAGCATAAACATTGTACATAGAGACACTGCTCATACACACTGAACATAAACATTGTACATAGAGACACTGCTCATACACACTAAACATAAACATTGTACATAGAGACACCGCTCATACACACTGAGCATAAACATTGTACATAGAGACACTGCTCATACACACTGAACATAAACATTGTACATAGAGACACTGCTCATACACACTAAACATAAACATTGTACATAGAGACACTGCTCATACACACTGAACATAAACATTGTACATAGAGACACTGCTCATACACACTAAACATAAACATTGTACATAGAGACACTGCTCATACACACTAAACATAAACATTGTACATAGAGACACCGCTCATACACACTGAACATAAACATTGTACATAGAGACACTGCTCATACACACTGAACATAAACATTGTACATAGAGACACTGCTCATACACACTGAGCATAAACATTGTACATAGAGACACTGCTCATACACACTAAACATAAACATTGTACATAGAGACACTGCTCATACACACTGAGCATAAACATTGTACATAGAGACACTGCTCATACACACTAAACATAAACATTGTACATAGAGACACTGCTCATACACACTAAACATAAACATTGTACATAGAGACACCGCTCATACACACTGAACATAAACATTGTACATAGAGACACTGCTCATACACACTGAACATAAACATTGTACATAGAGACACCGCTCATACACACTAAACATAAACATTGTACATAGAGACACTGCTCATACACACTGAGCATAAACATTGTACATAGAGACACTGCTCATACACACTAAACATAAACATTGTACATAGAGACACTGCTCATACACACTAAACATAAACATTGTACATAGAGACACCGCTCATACACACTGAACATAAACATTGTACATAGAGACACTGCTCATACACACTGAACATAAACATTGTACATAGAGACACCGCTCATACACACTAAACATAAACATTGTACATAGAGACACTGCTCATACACACTGAACATAAACATTGTACATAGAGACACTGCTCATACACACTGAACATAAACATTGTACATAGAGACACTGCTCATACACACTAAACATAAACATTGTACATAGAGACACTGCTCATACACACTGAGCATAAACATTGTACATAGAGACACTGCTCATACACACTAAACATAAACATTGTACATAGAGACACTGCTCATACACACTAAACATAAACATTGTACATAGAGACACCGCTCATACACACTGAACATAAACATTGTACATAGAGACACTGCTCATACACACTGAACATAAACATTGTACATAGAGACACCGCTCATACACACTAAACATAAACATTGTACATAGAGACACTGCTCATACACACTGAGCATAAACATTGTACATAGAGACACTGCTCATACACACTAAACATAAACATTGTACATAGAGACACTGCTCATACACACTAAACATAAACATTGTACATAGAGACACCGCTCATACACACTGAACATAAACATTGTACATAGAGACACTGCTCATACACACTGAACATAAACATTGTACATAGAGACACCGCTCATACACACTAAACATAAACATTGTACATAGAGACACTGCTCATACACACTGAACATAAACATTGTACATAGAGACACTGCTCATACACACTGAACATAAACATTGTACATAGAGACACTGCTCATACACACTGAGCATAAACATTGTACATAGAGACACTGCTCATACACACTAAACATAAACATTGTACATAGAGACACTGCTCATACACACTAAACATAAACATTGTACATAGAGACACCGCTCATACACACTGAACATAAACATTGTACATAGAGACACTGCTCATACACACTGAACATAAACATTGTACATAGAGACACCGCTCATACACACTAAACATAAACATTGTACATAGAGACACTGCTCATACACACTGAACATAAACATTGTACATAGAGACACTGCTCATACACACTAAACATAAACATTGTACATAGAGACACTGCTCATACACACTGAACATAAACATTGTACATAGAGACACTGCTCATACACACTGAACATAAACATTGTACATAGAGACACTGCTCATACACACTGAGCATAAACATTGTACATAGAGACACTGCTCATACACACTAAACATAAACATTGTACATAGAGACACTGCTCATACACACTGAACATAAACATTGTACATAGAGACACCGCTCATACACACTAAACATAAACATTGTACATAGAGACACTGCTCATACACACTAAACATAAACATTGTACATAGAGACACTGCTCATACACACTGAGCATAAACATTGTACATAGAGACACTGCTCATACACACTGAACATAAACATTGTACATAGAGACACTGCTCATACACACTAAACATAAACATTGTACATAGAGACACTGCTCATACACACTGAGCATAAATAATGCATATAAATACTAAATATAAAGAGTTTAATAATGCAGTCACCTAAGAGTTTAATAATGCAGTCACCTAAGAGAAAGAAAAATGTCACAAGAAGAAAGGTGTTTGCTTGAGAAAGATGCATTTACTTATTATACTGGTTTAGCAAACCATGTAAAAGTGACTATTTTGAAACATCGAATTTTTGGGTTTTATTGTATTTATTCATCACAATTTTTCACCTGAGCATTCACCATCCTTACGAAGAAAAAGAAAATGAAGAAGAAGGCAACGATGATGAAAAAAAACCCCACACATTCCTATATCAATATGTAACACCTAACAGCTGTTTTGCCGTATTAGTCTTTTTAATATCATTCATATAAATTATTATTTTCTTTATTATTTTTTTAAAAAAATATATGTTCACTTTTTTGACCGTCCGGATTCTTCCCATTATACCCATTCTAGACAATCAAAATCGTCCTCTCTCTATTCAATGAGGTTCATGTTATTTTCACCATCGTCATAAGTCATCAGCGATTATTAATAAATTACATCATCATCCTCTTGAGCCCTTTCCTCGCCATAATTATTATTTGCTACAACCAAAGTGGAATACTGATAACGTTGCTTAGCATTATCAAAAAGGAAATAACAGTATATATATATATATATATATATATCTATAGATATATATATAGATATATATATATATATATATATATATATATATATATATATACTTTTTGGGCATTTCGATAAAGTGTGAGGTGTCAAAGAAAGGAAATTAATTTTTATAAAAAAAATGTTCTCCACTGATGTAGATGAGACGTTCAACATGTTATTTATTTTTTTTTTGTTTATTAAAAACACCTAACTCATTTTTTTTTACCGTAGTTCACAAACTATTGCAATATATTTTTCTAGAATTAGAACACAGTAGATAAAGATATGTAACATCAGCCTAAGGGTGTATCAAATGTCTGCATTAGGAATATCGTTATTTTCTTAAGAGAAAACAATGTACTCTTGAATAGAGATAAAGCATTCCTATTTCAATGTCTGTTATACTTTAATCACCAAACTTACAGAAGTCGCTCTTGGCCCATAGCGAGGTTTTACATAACTGACTGTACTTGTGCGGTACCACTTTCTTTTTTCTAAACGAAAGATGTCAAATTACCATCAGGGACCATCTTTATTACGTAAATATGCCAGGAACAGACACTCGCATATCACCGTATTCACTGGGTGTACTCGTATATATTCAGGTGTACCCTTCCCACCACAATGTACCTTTGTTTGCTACCATGCCAGATTTCGCTTACATAATCATAGCATGGGACCCCGCAGCATAGGTTATCATACTGCATATAGTTTCAGACTGCTTACTACTATATTAACTCTCCCGGCCGCGAGTGACTGACACACACCCTCTTGCTGGCGCACATGCATCATCGTCACCGAAGGTGTAATTTACCCTTAGTACGGCACTGCATGTGTGTGTGCTTAATAAGAATTAGAAAATTATTTGAAAAAGTCTCTTTCCTATCTAACATTATTTGATTGATTGGAGGTATGGTGCTTCGATAATATGAATTTGACACTCTTATTGTTAATTGAGTACATATTATCTTTAATGGCGCGGTTGCAGTGCAAAGTGTTTTGAATCTTGCGAATCTTGATCGTTAATCAGCTATTGTTACAAGCCCTCAATATAATGTATGCCACATAGCCAATACAATACGGACACCTGCATATTTTTAAGCTATCAATTCTGGCACCCTTTCATTGAAAGGCACATTTGTAGCGATCGAATCAGATTTAAGTAACAAGCATTTCGAAACGAGAAGGTCAAAGCCTGCATGTCGAACCTGTGATCGAAGCATTGATGTAAAACGTGTGACCTTGACCTTAAGGTCGAAAGGTTGAGAAAACATGTCGCAGATTGAATTGTCTCAGCTTCGTAATAATTTATCCTAGGTACGAAAAAATTCCGCTGAAAGGTTTTGAAAGTGTTAGCAAAAGAAGAAAAAAAAAGAGGGGGAGCATTGACCAAAACCGAAATGCACGTTTCCTATGATTGTGATCCCAAAGTAAACGGGACAGCTCGAGCGTGTCGCCGAATATATTGTCTTAGCTTCATAATAATTTATTCTAAGTATAAACAAAATTTATCAAGGTGTTGACGAAATATCTGCAAATAAAAATCTTTACCAAACTTTAACGCTGATTGGCTGACTGTGACCGTGAAGAGCCACACGAAAATGTCAGAATGACTTGTCTTGTTTTCACGATGACTTGTCTTATTTCCACGATGACTTATGCCAGAATCATTCAAAAGAATTTATGAAATATATTTCAAAAAAATTAAGTGAAGCACTTTCATGAAAATCTTAAAAATATTTCAGCGGAAATATAACTGCTTCCCAGATGACGTGGACTTGTCAATAATGCACGAGTAATGTTTAAGATACATCTAACGTTTGACAGACATAATTGCCAGACACGTTTTAAGAAAATGCACCCAGTGATTGTCCCACACAACGCATCTCAAAGCGTATCTACAGAAAGCAACAGTTAAAAGCCTTTTATACTTGTACCAGAGATATTGTCTATTGTAAAGTATCGTTCTAGCTTTTTGTGTGCTACAGGTGGTTAACTTTTTATATAGAGGTATATATTTTACATGTATCTGGTTTACGAACGCTTCTTTCTCTTATTCAAACACATCACTGAAGCTACATGTGATCTGTGTATCGGATAACAAGTGTAGTAAAACACTAAATCAAAATTATTCTGTCAACTTGAAGAATTAAGATGTAAGGCTTTACCGCACGCACACTTCCATCTTCATTGAATTTGTAATATATTGACCTACATTTTGGGTTGAGCGATAAGGAAGCACAGTTGAACAGAAAGGAGTAACCCTTTTATTTTGTTTTCTGAAGTGTAGAAGACGGTAAGGACAAAAAAGTTACATAATGATAATAGATTCAACGACCAGAAAAGCAGGAAAAGATGACACATTATCAACTCTTTTGAGATGAATTACAAAAAATTAAATGAAAACCATGGATAATAGGGAAGTCATGTGGTCTAGAGCCTGGGGTGACCGAGTGGTCTAAAGCACTTGCCTTTACAGATCACCCACAACTCGCGTCTGTTCGCGTGGGTTCGAGTCTCGGTTCCACCAGCTTGTGTATGTGAGAAATCTTGTCGGTAGTTTTCCGTGAATCGGTGGTTCTTCTTGGGTTCCTTCACCTCTATGTATGGTCCATTATGTGCTAATAATAGCGTTGGACCCCGCAAAGCCAGTCCATAAAATTAAAATCAATATTTTATATGTAAAGATTGCCCCACTTTCTACTATAATTGACTGCACTGTATAATAAATTGTGAAAATGTTTTAAAATATCCTTCTAAATTTGTCTCAGTGATCCGATTAACTTCAAGAAGAGAATCCGTAAAGAATACATTTATAATGAACTGTACTTCAAATAGTATCCTCATATCTCTATTCAATGCAGACAGATGTTAATTGATAAAACATACAAGTTTAACAATTGCCAATAATCCAAAGTTACGCGGATGATAGCATTATCTACTTAGGGTTTGTTATTGAACACTATTAGTTTGAGAAAAAGTCTTCTGAATCCAATAATAAACAATAATAAATAAAACTAATTATAAAGGACTGATGATAAATAAATCGAATAATTAGATCTTATACTCTTGGTCCGATCCTCGAGTCCAACAACTCAGGTGTATGATTTATATTTTTTAACATTGCTTTAACAATTCTGGAGTCATATCACTACGTGTACAGTGTGACAGTTTATAGTGATGTCTAGCACTAGGGCATCATGCCGCAGACATGTAGCATGATGTCCATCTCAGTCACATTATCCTGAAACCAGGCCGACCAGTCCTAACACTAACCTTTTAATGCTGAGCGCCAAGCGATGCAGCTGGTAGCACCATTATTACAAGTCTTTGGTATGACTCGGCCGGGGATCGAACCCACGATCTACCGCATCGTGTGTGTGTGTGTGTGTGTGTGTGTGTGTGTGTGTGTGTGTGTGATATGAATTAATCAAAACAAACGGACCAACCAGCTAGACAACACAATTACCTGCTTGATTGTTACCTGCTTGGTTGATGAAATAATCAGTGTAAACAGCAAATACAGCCATGTTTATAGCTATTACTTGCTAATAAACCTAAATTACAAACAGTGGCGTCAGTGGAGGCTCCAAAGGATCAGATCGTAGCGGGCAACACAGTCAGAGGGGGTAATACCAAAATGGCTGTCTATAAAATGTTTGAATTTGTGTGCAGTAAGGAGGTCCATGGAAGTGACACAATGAGTTACCGCATATGACTGTAAAAGTTTTGAATTTTTTTGCAGGAAGGGAGTCTAGAAACGTTTTGAAATTTTGTACAGGAAGGAAGTCCATGGAGGTGACACCACGAGATACCGCTCTGGGTGACACCAACCGTAGTGACGTCACTGACAATACACTTTCTGGAAGTTGTATAGTTGTAACGTTTTGTAGGAGTGTGATCTGTTTACTGACTGGTTCACCAGTCACAAATCTTGCCAGAAAAGATCATTAACTAACTACTCACGATTCCCTGCATCCTAACGAGACAGCCACAAAAATCAGCAAGAAACTGAGAGTTTGTTTCATGTGTGAACGTAGAAGAAAATCAAAGGATTTAGATAGTTTAGATAGCACGTTTAACAAACCTTGCCTTTTCGTATGTACGAGTTCTTAAAAAAGCATCGTTGTCCAGAACGAAAGTTAGAACCCAATCTAGCATTGATCACTTGATGACGTCAATTATCCCATGTAATCGTGATCAAGTGTTTTTATCATTTAATGCTCTAACTCGTTACCCTAACATACCAAAACCAAATATTTCTTTTGATTCAATCGTGTGTCTTCGGCGCTGTCGGACTCACACACCTCGCTACACTGATCAATGATGAAGCAGTATCACAGTTAGGCTTGTAATAACGAAATCTCGAGTATCTGCTGCATTCGTAAGTAACTTTACACACTCCTTTATATACGACCAGGCGGTCGGCGTGAACTACGAAATGTCCGTCCGTTACCAGATCTCATAAACTGGGTGGAAATTCACAAAACTTTCTAGTCACCCTGCCATTGTAATAACCATCTGCGGGACTGGTGGTGGTGGTGGGCCATTATTTTGGCATCCGCTCTTCCTTGGGTCCCTAAAAGTGTACACGAATTTAAACTACAATAACATTTAAAAAATACTGTTGGATCTAACTTCATGTACTCAAATTATAAAACAAACCGCTTTTCCCTTTTAAGCTATCACTCAACATAACGCTGAACCTATTTTTAATTATTAATTGATGTACATTGTATTTACGTGATGACCCAAGTAACAAATAAATCACTTGTTTTGAGCAAGACGCAAAGAGTTCAAGATATTTGACTCTTGATGCAGTATTATTATGGTGGTTCTCTTTTCAGCAGGGGATTACAATATTAGTTAAAATACGAATTTTGTAATCATTTTCTGCTACGGAAAGTTATCATAGTGTTGTGTGTTTTTTCTTTTGTCGCGTGGTGGTTTTTATGTATATGGCGTAGGAGGGTACGGCATGGCAGTGTTTTGAAGGTTCTATCTTGGCTACACCAGTAAAGTACCTTGCTAACGACACACCACTGTTGCTGATCCTGATCGAACCTATAGTGGGAATCGAACTCGCCCACTTTTGGACAAGAGTCCATGGTTTCAACCACTGAGCCACGCTGTTCCTCAACTGATTGAAAACCTTTTCTTTTAAACTTCGAAAACTGATCATTCATTTAAATATTATGTAAAGTACCAACATTGGGGAGACAATCCATTACCGCAATGTTTCCTAAACTTGTAACATTCGCGTACCCCTTTTGAGACATCGACTTTATCGGCATACCCCTTTTCCCAGTGCCTTCGTGTTGTTGTTTTCCAGTGCACTTTTTACTGATTTCTTCTTTTTGCCACTGATTACACACACACACACACACACACACACACACACACACACACACACACACACACACTACCCCCACGAAACCATTGTATGAGTACCGCACTTTCGGAAACATCATACTACCGGAAAGGGAAGTGAAGTACGCAATAATCAGCCATGGATTAATATATTGTCTACATGTTTGAGTTTTAGCGGGAAAGCCTTAAAATATGGTACCAGGTGGATGTCTTTTGAGATATTTGTGGAAATATTAATAACCTCGACCCACTAACAATTTCATTCAATTGTTTTAAGGTATTTTTGTGCTACAGACTGGAGCCGACACGAGCTATAAAGCTCTTCACTTTCTATTGTTCTTTCTGTGAACTAATCATAAATTTGGTATATATATATATATATATATATATATATATATATATATATATATATATATATATATATATATATATATATATATATATATATATATATATATATATATATATATGTGTGTGTGTGTGTGTGTTCAGCAAATACTTGGAGTTATTCGCTAGATTAAAGATACATTGATCCATCATTTCTATTCTATTCTATTCTATTCTATTCTATTCTATTCTATTCTATTCTATTCTATTCTATTCTATTCTATTCTATTCTATTCTATTGGAGATTAAAAGAAAGAAAAATGTTTTCCTTCACATACTTTTTCTTGCACTTGAAAATTATTTCAGCCTCTGGATCGATTTTTGTTCGTATGAACGGTACATACGTACCGATAACGAGTAGCTACGAAGTTAATGATAGTAGCTAACTTGTGATACACTTCGTCTGAACTGACTTCGATTCCAGATGGCAGCACGTGTAAACTTTATTAGTCTTCTATCTTTCATCGTGTTTTTTTTTCTTTCTTTCGCTGACTTTCAACTTACAGACCACCACCACAATGCTTCCTGAGTACAGACAAGTTTATAAAACACAAGTCAATGATTGTAAAATATGATAGAGGTCAGATCCACTACTAACAAATTTGGCATATTTCCCAACAAGGGGCTTTTTTCCCCTCACATAAGGAACGGGTTTGTTAATGACATATTTAAGGCTGTCCTCCTGTACAGACGATAAAGGACTTAGATATCTAATAACTCGTCACAGATAAAATATACACGAGAAATACATAATTCAGTCGGAAAAAAAAAACACTTTTTAAAAGGTAATTTGGCTATATTTAGGAAGAGACCCGGTAGGGCTTAAAGTACCATGGGAAGGGTTGATGATCAGTTAAGACATGTGCCCTCAATTCTTGTATCCAACTGGAGCAACGAGGGGTAGACTTAGAATAGATAACGATTAATACTTTCAAACCACCTCAGCAGAAATAAAATGGTATTACGGTTTACTCAGTGGGCTAGACGATCTACTTCATGTTCGTCTAAGTGACGACGGTATTCTATTAACGTATGAATGAGCAACTATTTGCTTCCTTTTGGATGTACCACAGTGATAAAAAGGCGGCGCGTGCATATGCAACTGATTAACATCCAGGTAATTCCGATTAAAATGGAGAAAGAATTCTTTAAATTGATAGATCCTTTTTAAACTTTATTGATCGTACTTACCAATAATATGACATCGATTATGAAAATGTTAATTTCTTATTTAAAGAAAATATTTCTAACATGAATGTCATTCTTGAATGTGATTCCAATATGTGTGCAGCCAGATAATTGAAGTAAAATGTTGTGTGCAAACGCTGCGTGACAGATTATTTTTGCTGGTGTGTGTGTGTGTGTGTGTGTGTGTGTGTGTGTGTGTGCGTGCGTGCGCGCGAGGTGGTAGTGTGGTATTTTCACTACAGTCAAGACCAAACTGTCCTAAGTGAAAGCTACATCAGTGAAACGGCATTAAATACTATGCCTAAAGGACAGCAATCCGAAATTTAAACATGGCGAATGTTGGCAATATTAAAACAGCCAACTTTTGAAGACGTTTCTTAATGCTGATTAGGTCTCTGATTAATTCGAGAGGAGTAGAATGAGGATTGATGACACCGTTGTAATCATGGATATAAAGATAACGATAGATGTGATAATGATACAAGCGATGATAATGGGAAATGGTAAAAAGAGAGGAAGATGAGGCTACTTGCATGTTCTTTAATGCTGATCAAAGGCGGTTTAACATTCATCACATTTGGTTAGATAGTGAACAAAACTTTTTCCAACGTTACAAAATTAATGCAAGTTTTTAAAGCTATGTCCACTTGTACAAGTTTGAACCTAGATACAGAAACGTGCTGACAAATTTTCGAAAACTAAGAAACGTGATCAGATATCGGATGTCCTTGAGCCGATGACAAAAATTGTACCTGCAGAGAGCTTCGAAGGTGGCTTCCACCAAACATTTGCACCACTTTAAAACATTTTATTCGGGCTAATACAGATTATCTTCTTCCATATCCGTCTTAAAATCACTGGCTAAACGCAACTGGCATACTCTTTCTTGTTGGCGCATTATCGCTTTCTTTGTTTATTTATTTGTTTGTTTGTTTCTCTTTCCAGTAGACTTGTAACTTCACGTGGAATAACAAAACCCCATATCATTTGCCAATTTTGAATTCCTTGCCTATCACATATGTTACCATATATCGTTGTCTAAACTATACGCTGTTGGTGTTCTAAAAATCTGTATGCAGTTTCAGCCAACGTGTTTCAATGAAAAGGTAACATCAGATATACAAACCGTTTTAATTTTTAATACAAATCTGCTTCATCCGGAACATCAGTTTTATTCATTTACACATAGTGTAAAAATACAGCATAAAGGTCGTGTCCAAGTCATAAAAAGTAGACACATTTGCCAGTCTTAATTGATTAAAATAAGGGCCAGCAAAACGTAACACGTCAGTATAATGACGCACATTTTTTGGTGTGATTGTGATTATGATTTTTAACGTACCTTTAACAATTTTTCAGCCATATCACTACGATGTCTGCAGTGTGGCAAATTATAATGATGTCTAGCACTGTGGGATCATAGCGCAGATATGAAGCATGATGTCCCACCCAGTCACATTATCCTGACACCAGGCCGACCAGTCCTAACACTAGGTTCTTAATGCTGAGCGCCAAGCCAGGTAGCTGTTGGTATCATTTTTGTAAGTCTTGGTATGACTCGACCTGGGATCGAACCCACGACCTCCCGCATCTGAGGCTGACACTCTAACCATTAAGCCACCGGAGCAATTAATATATTTGAAAAATAAAAGCTGGGTTCATTTTTTTCAGTAGTACTATTGGAAAATGCGTTACAAAAGCATGCACCAGTATCTTGTTTAGGAATACTACATTAAGCATTTACGATGCCAATACAATCGTGCACATACGTGTAACCTGTATGTCTGGTAACAGTGTTCTAAAACATCGAATCAAAACAAAGTTATACTCACAGCTTGAGTCTATAAACTTTGACACACGCCTTTAAAAAAATTGATTTTTTTAAATAAAAAAAAATAAAGTGATGTAATTTTGTTTGTTTTTTAATACGAAGGAAATATCATGAAATACAATAAGATAACCCATTCATTTTATTTTTTTTTATATTCCAGTCACGCGTACCAGTTTGCATAGTTCTGTAAAGTTAAATACAAATGTGTATATATCCACATGACAATTTGGTAGTGTGAGCTGATTTTCACAAGTGGTTCAATCTGTATTGTGTGCAAGTTAGTTCAAAAGCATACTGGATATGGTTGCGGTCATAACATATATGTGTGGACATTGGTAATACCATATATTCTTCCTATACTCTGGCATGGGCATAATGTACATGATGTATACAGAATCTGGCAGGGTCATAAGTGATCTGGTATGGGCATAAAGAATGTGACAGGGCATAAATGATTTGGCACTGTCCTAAAGAATCTGGCAGAGGGATAAATGATCTGGTACGGGAATAAAGATTCTTGAACACGGAGAATGTAAAAGGTCATCACAGGCACAGCAACACTTCAGGCGTTGAATTTATTTTGGAATGCCACTAAAGTTTATTCAGGACTTGTGTTAGAAATTCAAGGAATATTTGGATTTAATTTGCAATACATTAAGTATTCTTGAATTTTACAAAACTTAGTTTTCACTCTTTTCTGTTCCATTGTTTAAGATCGTAAGAGTCGTAACATAATATCAGTATATCAAGACTGTAAGCATGGTACTGAACTTTATCTCTAACAGTTGCTACAAAAATGAAGTACAATTTGTAATTATATTTTTCGTCTCACTGGGTGTTGAAAATTTTGCTGCTGCTGATGCTTCTGCTGCTGCTGCTGATGATGATGATAACGACGACGACGAAAACGACGATAACAATAATTATAGAAGATGAAAACTATTTATTAAGAATATCATTTCTTCTTCTTATCATCATTTATTAGAAGTGATCAATGATTGACTAAATCGATTAATCGGATCAGCAATCTACATATACCTGAGATTAACATGTGCCCCCCCCCCAGCACGTATTATTTAAAAATACTTAATTTACATACCTGTCACAAATCCGTTCTGAATGTATTGCAAAGTTGTGTACACATACCTGTGTAAATTTGAAAAATGTACAAATATGCACAACGCGTGCAAATTGTGTGCATGTAAATATGTGAAAACGTGCAAGGGAAACTACATTATTGTAATTACACTGCACTTTTTCTATTTAAAGATGGTAAATAATTACAATAGGTGCGAAACATTATGATCTATTCCCTTATTTATATATTACTTCTAATAAATTGATTTCTTATTCACTATTCACTAGTTTTTGTATCGGTAAAAACACTTGCATGCAAGGGAGAATTATCAACATACTATTGCCCAGTGAGGAAAATTACCAAAGAACTATTGCTTAGTGAGAAAAAGTACCACAGAATTATTGAGCAGTGACGAAAACTACCACAACTATTTCCCATTGAGGAAAATCGCGAAAGAACTATTGACCAGTGTGAATAAGAGTATCTTAGACAATTATTTATTTGCTAAAATTTAAGCGACGTGTTTTATAACATTTTATATTGCTAATTGCTAAGAGCGATTGTTATGCTATATTACCTAACGTGTTTCATTAATTTTTTTTTATTAAATCAAAGAGTTTGTTAATATATGGTTTTCAATAGTGTTCATTTGGTTTGAAATTTATGCAACAAGTTCAGTAACATTATATGACACACGCTGCTGTCAGCGAGTGGTATACTATATAATAGAATGAGTTTATAAATGTAATGGCAAATGAACACGAGTCTAATGTTATATTTGTTACATGATGTTCAGGACTATGTTATTCAACGACGTTGTTATGTGACGTTGCAAAGTGTTAAGTGTGTGACGAACGATTTTTCTGATTCGACGATAATAAAGGTTAACGTTATAAGACAGGTATGGCTTATTCAATTTGTACTGAAAAAATATTTGTGTGGATTTATTTTTTCTTGTTGCAATAGCCTAAGTACTCGCATGGCGATCTACATAAAGCTACAAATACTTTTTAATACAAATTCAATATTATACCAAATAAAGGCATTAGTGTTGTTATTTGAACAACCTCCATGGAAATAAAAACCTACACATGATGTTATAAGTTAAAACCTCTAATTTTCCTTCTCACACAATTGAATTTATTACAGCCAATTATTAATGAATCAAACTCGCGTTTATTTATGTATTATAGCATATACCAGCCTTGAAATAACTGGAAGTAACTCTGCGTTGCCGATAGTTTTCTTGACGGACACGATACTATTACTACATATTGAGTTGCCAACAAAGTATCGAATTTTCTATTACATTAATACTAACTAAGCAAAGTCTTCGCCTTTCAAGTAGCGGATCTCTGAGGGTGGTACTGGTTATAAAGTGAACGCAAGATTGTATAAAGTATGTGCCTTCATTGATTTAAGTGGCAGGTCGACCAATTGTTTTAGAAAGTGAAACCGAGGCGGTAACCCGATTACCAATTACCGTCAGTACTCGCTTATAACACGATTCCAACTGCAAATAGCATAGACCCGATATGCCATCGCAATACGTGCCAACTGAACAGGGTCTATACTGTTTGTTCTGCTGATGAATCCTTACAAAACGGCACAGATCCAATTCTACCTGCGCATGCTAAATTAACTTGTCAACAGTAATATATGTTAATTTTGTTATTTGCCACTCAGCTTTTCTGTAAACTGGTGTGTAATAATTGTTGCGCAAATAATCAACTGTGTTTGTCATTAGTTACTATTCTGTAAATAGCTTAATATACTCTGAACAACATACAACTGAACACATTTTATATAATATACTCGGTATGAATCGCTAATATAATGCATGTTTATTGTCTCATGAGTGATAATATGTAAAGTGTAATGTTTTCCCTGTGCTTTCACATTTAAAGTCATTTCAAGTCGCTATATCTAGCATATTTTCACTTCATTTACCCCCAGTTTAGTGATGTATGATATAAAACAGCATATGGGGGCCCCGAGTGGCCGAGTGGTCTAAAGCGCTGTCCGTTACGGATCACTGCCATCTCACCTCTGTCTGCGTGTGTTCGAGTCTAGGATTCGGTGAATGTGGATATGTGAGAAAGCTTGCCAGTAGCTTCTCGTGGGTCGGTGGTTCTTTCCGGTGATTTCCCGGTTTCTTCCTCCACCATTAATACTGGCCGCCATTAATAGCCTATCATGTGCTGAAAAATGGCGTTAAGCCCAACAACAACAACAACAAACAGCATATGTTGCCTCATTTCAGGTCCGACCTGATAATCGGAACAAGGCGGATAAGCTTGGAGGCTGCACAGCAGTCATGTGGTGATACCCTGGCCTGATTAGGACATCTCCAATGTTTCCCGCAAATGTCACCACGATTACGGTAGTTCATATTACCAGACTGGGATATAGTACATCAAAGACACTGTTTAACTCTTCACCAGAGAGATTAACGATGCACATCCTCTCTAGAGCTGTATTTTTGTAGCACATACCACTTTTAATGGCTATCGACACTGCAACGCTTTGCATTTTGCTTTAAAATAAGATACTGGTCCTATTACTATCAATAATTTTAGTGTGCTACTGTCTATATACTAGCAATTGGTTGAGTACATGACACATTAAATGTTGAACATCAAATTTGCTTTTGTTTCTTTAGTATGTATACAAAACATATTTGAACAGATATATTGTATTTTGCCTCAAAAATCCCCGTGAGCTACCAAGCCCACAGTCATTGGATCAAATGTTACAAGATGTACAGACCTAAGCTCTAACTGTCTTAAGAATCTTAGTCAATTTCGCTATCTAAAACATAACAGTTTTATCTTTTATATTTATACGAAAATTTTATTTATTTGTTAAAAAAAATATGTATACGTTGTAAATATTAATTTTAAATGCTATTAAAATTAAGCATATTGTTTTTTCATCACTTCAAACCAGTATGCGGATATAAATTACCTTGTATTAGAAATAAGTTTTTAATGCTTTAAAAAGTTGTTGTAGCTTAGGACAATATGGCAATTTTAGTTTCGGGGTCTCTAAAGAATCAGGATAAAAAATGGTACCTTGCTGAACACCAACACTTTTCAACAGTTGTCAAACTCAGAGTTTGCCATGAAAATTAATCAGATTTATGAGCAAAGCAAGTATGTATGAATGTATATAATCCCTACCGACTTTTGGAGTATTCTTTCGTCTCTATTTTTGGTGGCAATCCTTTGGGTTAGATTTATGCATTCGTCGTAATCATTTAACAGAAAATTGATTATTCTTTATATATAACTATTCTTGTGAAATTTTATCTTAGTCTATATTAGCTTCAAACACAACTCCAAAAGTAACACTTTACAGTGATAACCGCTAAATTACATACTAAAAACTTAATTTGTTTGTTGTTCTATGTCAGTGGAAATTTAAGAGCTTGCTGTAATTTAAGGATACGATGTGATGTAATCATCGGCCATATCAAACAAGTTGTGTCAGTAGTTCCTTGACTCAAAACAAAACACGAATTATTAAAGCTTATAGTTTTGTCTTTAATATTTTATAAATTCAAGACCATAGTTTCTGGTGGTTGGTTATATAACCTTAGCGTTATACATTCATATGCACTGTTTTGCATGCGAGTGTGGCTAGACGCAAAAGCTTATTATATCTCCTACTTTCTGTACGCCACTTCCCCTACTCCCCCCCCAAAAAAAAAAAAACAGGGAAGAAAAAAACAACACGGCGTAAAATTTTGCATGCAGAAGTTAAACAAGCAATTTTATATTTAGTCACATTCGTATGGCATCTCAAAATGGAAAACCTACGACACACAAGTTTAACGATTTTGTGAAAATATAATGACTGGATAGTATCTTCTTGCCACTGCCGATGTTCAATTAATTAATGACTGATAAATTATGGAGAAACCTTAATCGATGCTTTTCATGTTGAGACTGAGAACGTACTCAATATTTTCGAGCATGTTAATATTTAGACATGTTTGCTCGCCTTTCTTTACGGGCACGTAATAACCAAGAATTGTTGTTGTTGTTGTTGTTGTTGTTGCTAAAATTATGTTGTTTTAATACGACATGGGAAAAACACAACCGCAATGTGAGGTCCAGTCCTCGAATAACAATACAATTTTATTTGAATTCGAATTACAGTTTACAATTTTATAGTCATCTTAAATTCGGCGCTGACAAATATTAATATTCCAGACATCTCATTTTACTCTGACCACAGGGCCCTGTCTGGCCGAGTGGTGTAAGGCATTACAGATCACTGATGTCTTACCTGTCTGTTCGAGTCTTGGCTCGACCACAGTGGGTATTTGAGAAATCTTGCTAGTAAATTCGATTGGGTCGGTGGTTTTTACCGGGGTTTCACATGTTCTTCCTCCACCAAAATACTGGCCGCCATGTATCACGTGTTGAAAAAAGACATTAAACCCATAAGGCAACAAAACTGCTGACCATGTGCCACGTGATCAAAGTACGGGGCTTTGAGACGGAACTTAAGTGATGAAAAAGACACTTTAGCGCGTCTGTGAGTGTGAATTGAATTTTTAATGTAGCTGCTTTAGTCATATCGCTATGATGTCTGCAATTTGGCAGTTTGTAGTGATGGTTTGACACAAAGACAGTGATTTCATTCAAGAGCGCCCTTAAAACCCATCTATTTCAACTGCAAGAACAGTCATAAAGACCTAACGATGTATCCTTTTAACGTATCCTTACCTTAAAAATTTGCAGTATGTTTTTTCAGTTTCTAGTTTTTGTGGTGTTTGTTTTATTTCTGTAATCATTTCATTATATATGTTTCTATTTTTTTAAGCGTTGTCAAATGTTGTAAAGCGCTTAGAGCTTCTAAAGATTAGGCGCTATATAAGGTCCTCGTTATTATTATTATTATTATTATTATTATTATTATTATTATTATTATTATTATCATCATCATCATCATCATCATCATCATCATCATCATCATCATCATCATCATCATCATCATCATCATCATCATCATCATCATCATCATCATTATTATTATTATTATTATTATTATTATTATTATTATTATTATTATTATTATTATTATTATTATTATTATGTTTAGCACTGGGGCATCATGCCGCAACATGTAGCATTATGTCCCACCCAGTCACATACTGACATCAGTCTGACCAGTCCTAACACTAACCTCTTAAGGTTGAGCGCTAAGCGAGGCAGCTGCAAGTACCATTTTTATGTTTTTGCTTTGGTTTGACTTCTAACAGGATGTATTTAAACATTAGATAAATTTTAAATGTCCCAAAAGATGATAGAAACTAATAAATGAATAAATTTTGAGTGACAAAAATGACAGTTTAAACAGGGTTTTGAATCCACACACCCTGTTATTTTGGTCGCGAACTGGCGTCTACATGGTATATTAATATAACTGCAAACAACAGAACCGTTATGTCTGTCAGTTATTAACTGGCTTGGTCCTGGACCCAGGAGTACCTCACCCATTACGATCACTGTTGATCAATGCATGAACAAGTTCTGTTAGTGAAGACTGGCGACTCGGTCGGTACTAATTACGTTGCGGAATTGATGCACAGTGTATATACTTGAAAGGGAATAGTGAATCGCTTTCAAAAACATCATTTTCGTTTCTCTCATGTTTCGTCTTTTATAAAGTTATATTCGGATCTCACAACTCAAATTATCCCATGAACCCTTATTGTCAAAACGTGCAATGGACCCTTGCAGGTTTTCTGATATCGTTCTGCTTGTTTAGGATATATATAAATGGCATGCAGGGAACTAAAGAGGTGGGGGTACGTTGCTTCTATTTTCCACTTAATTTATTGAGAAATTGTTTAGTAGTCTACAAGCCTTTACGCGACTGTCTTTGGAAATATTTATGGACATATTAATAACAATCTCCCAGTAGGTATTTTTTCTCATTGTGGACCGATAATTGTATAATACCGCCTGGAGCCGGCATAAGTCACAAAGCCAGGTACTTTCTATTGTGCAATTGTATATAAATTATAAATATGATACAAACTTCAATGTGTTTGACAAAATAGGCCTACGAAATGTGCAGACTGAAGACAACTTAATCCCGCCAATAATAACTTTGTCATGTTGATCTGATATTTCAAGTGAATCAATCAACTACGTTCGGACAACTCTTTCCTGGTGAAAATTTATGTCGACGTCGTTATCTTTAAGTCTTCATACGAAAAAATATTTTAGTTGCATGTTTTGTTTCATATATATAAAATCCTGAAAATAAAGAACACATTTTAAACTTTAAATTTATTCAACCCACAGGTTATAGTCTCTCTCTCTCTCTCTCTCTCTCTCTCTCTCTCTCTCTCTCTCTCTCTCTCTCTCTCTCTCTCTCTCTCTCTCTCTCTCTCTCTCTCTCTCTCTCTCTCTCTCTCTCTCTCTCTCTCTCTCTCTCTCTCTCTCTCTCTCTCTCTCTCTCTCTCTCTCTCTCTCTCTCTCTCTCTCTCTCTCTCTCAATGTATATGTGCTAGTTTACCCATTCCCTTGAATACAAATGACTATAAAAAATAAATCTAACAACGGAACTAACCACCTAACAAAATGAGTAACTGCATATTGTCTATTGTATATTTAACTTTAGTAAATTAATCATAACGGATGGCATTCATCGCCCAGCATTTCTTAAAAATATAAATGTTGCGAGTTAACATTCCTGTGCACTTCTTGTATTTTATTTTCGCCTGAATAAAACATATATAAAAACATGGACGGAATGTAAGCCTTAATCTCTGATCACCAGACTCCTTGGCCAACATTTTATTCCATTAAAACTTCGTTACTCCCTGGCACGAATACTAGCATGTACAGTAATAGTGACAATAATGAATGTGTTTTAAATTCGTTGTCTCAAAATATTACTATCTCTGTAAGGAGAATACTTGTTGTAAGCCTTGAGATAGCTTGATATAAGCTTAGTTTAACTTAAAGTGAATTTGCAGCAAGATAGGACATACTTATATTAGTGTCAAGGCTATGTTGTGAGGCAATGACTAATACAACAGTCGGTACTCTCCCTTAACGGAAAAGGAACGTTGACTCATATGGTTAGATACTTGATTTCCTTCCCTTCTTAGCAAAGATGGTATTCTATTAATTTGCAAGCGATTGCTTGTTCCGTTTCGGTATCGACGGTGATAAAACTGTTGCACGTGCACATAATATTAATTGCTATACAGCATTAGTGAATCATCGAATGTAACTAATACTACAGAAACTGCTCGGTCGGTATGATTAAACATTTAATATGAGCTTTCTATTTGCGTATTAAATTCAATCACAATATTTTTCGCACGATCTTTTTGAAGTCAATAATATTTGCCTTCAAAGGAATAGCATAAATTAATCAAGTTTTAATAATTTATCAAAACGTGCAATATGCATGAAATTCATAAATGGGATCCATAACAGTCTGAAAATATATGATGTAATTTTGTGATAACAATATAAATTTCGTACACAGTATACCGAATATACCCGTTTGTAAATCTAGTCCCACTGCAAACTGCACAGATCTATATCTGCCATCTCATAATGCACTGGCACATCTGGGTCTATGTATTTTGTTGGAGTAAGCACTAAAAAATGATTGGGTTTTGTGACATCTAACACAGGGTCTATGTATTTTGTTGGAGTAAGCACTAAAAAATGATTGGGTTTTGTGACATCTAACACCAGGGTCTATGTATTTTGTTGGAGTAAGCACTAAAAAAATGATTGGGTTTTGTGACATCTAACACAGGGTCTATGTATTTTGTTGGAGTAAGCACTAAAAAATGATTGGGTTTTGTGACATCTAACACAGGGTCTATGTATTTTGTTGGAGTAAGCACTAAAAAATGATTGGGTTTTGTGACATCTAACACTGGGTCTATGTATTTTGTTGGAGTAAGCACTAAAAAATGATTGGGTTTTGTGACATCTAACACAGGGTCTATGTATTTTGTTGGAGTAAGCACTAAAAAATGATCGGGTTTTGTGACATCTAACACCAGGGTCTATGTATTTTGTTGGAGTAAGCACTAAAAAAATGATTGGGTTTTGTGACATCTAACACAGGGTCTATGTATTTTGTTGGAGTAAGCACTAAAAAATGATCGGGTTTTGTGACATCTAACACCAGGGTCTATGTATTTTGTTGGAGTAAGCACTAAAAAATGATCGGGTTTTGTGACATCTAACACCAGGGTTTAAAGCATATGCTAGATTATACATGGCGGCCAGTATATTTGGTATAAGAAGATCTCAGAGCCACGGGAAGATGGTGTCAAGCTTTCTCACACATCCGCGTTAAAGGCAGAGACTCGAACGCACGCGGACAGAGAAGAGATGTATGTGTAAAATGTAATGCCAATATTATTTGATTACTCGGTCCCTAATCAGTAGAACAAAACAACATAGACCCTGACCTGTCGGCACATAAAGCTCTGGTAGAACATGATCAATATTTTGTTCTTGAGGGTTTTACCATCCCAAAGTCATTGCCATAAATACCGTTTAACGAACATTCATTTATTGATACCGGCTATTCCATTACTGGTTTGTGTTCTATGTAAGGGTTTACGGTTTGTTTGATTTGCTTTGTAATATTTAAAAAATTAACAAAGTGATAGAATGGAGCAAAATCACAGACCTTTTTTTATTTTCACTTCAAACTTAGTTTTGAAAATTACATTATAAATAAAATTCAAATTACTATAAAAGTTACAAATAAATTACAACATTCCACCCTCTTGACGATTTGAGAGAGAAGAATGGGCCCCAATGCGCTAGTCCTCATGGGTAGGGTATCCGTCAGTATACTGTTGATAGTACGAAACTCATGTATTAAAACATCCATATCATATTTTATACCCGCAAGTAAGATCTTATCTAACGAAGCAATTTTTTTTTAATATGTGATACTAATCCTTCTGCAGGCATCATTTTAGTAACGAGACGAAGTTCGATTTTTTGCACGCTGTTATAAGATATATATAAAATCCGAATATGATTAACTAAAACGGGTTTAATGATGCTTCGCTTGAAATTATACCAGATCCAGTCATCAACAACGGTAAACATGACATTATCCAGATTATGTTGTTATAGTATTTGTAACATATTTTCACGCACCAAAGTTTTTTTTATATGATAATATCTGTAATATTGCATTATCGCGTCCACATCTTGTTTTAGAATTTTATCCGAAATATGATTAAAATCGACAATATTTTTTTTCTTTATACAATAAGGGTTTGAATAGGTGATTAATTGTGGTGTTTCGGCTACAAATTCCAGACATCACCGGAAAGAAGCTGCGGTTAATTTTTTAACATTTGCTTTCAGTAGAAATGTTTCTTTAGCGTCTTTATTTAACACTATAGACACGGTTCCAGAAAAATCATCGGTCGAATGACGCCATGGAAATGTGATAGAAATCCTAAACTTTGCACCCCTAAACATGGACAGCCTATACGCACAAGTGACTTCTTAGATGTGTTTTATAGTGTTATTTTGCTGTAACCATGTTGCCGAATCCGATGCTACTGTGTATACAATATTTTTAATTTGTTTGTTCGTAATTTTAATCAGATTAGTTTTAGTAACGATATTAGGAATGCCACTGACAATATCATTATTTTTTGTGTAAATATCAACGAATTTAATATCAACAGTGAGTGGACTTTTAAATAATTCGTTGATGATTCTGTTCACGTTTCTACAAAATTTAAAAATGTGTGTACGTGATTAGGAAAGTCAGTCTTAAACGCGGCCGGTCCATCATTGATTGTGGATAACGAAGTCGTTACTGGAGCTTCCTTATCATTGACGTATTTTTTTTCCTTGCGGCGTCCGTATCTGTGGTTGGACCTCCAAGGTTTGTAATTATATTTTGGTTCATGACGATGTTACCCGTGAACGAATCACCAGCTCGCATGATAAAAATCGTTAACCGAGTTACCGGAATCTTGCATTTTACCTTGATTAGCAAAAGCAACGATATTATCAACAACCGCGTTGTACATTACTTGACTTTAACCGTCCTTGTTTTTCATGGAAAACAACGACTTCGTTTTAGATCTACGCTTGTGATATTTGATAAATTATTGATCTCATTTCTTAGATGCTCCAGAGTTACATATCTAGATAAGTTACCTTGATGGCTTCCGGCCAATGGATCTACTAATGTTGTTCCAAATTTTGTGCAATAACTCATTATATTTATCGTCCTGCATAAGATTGTCAGTCGATTTAATATGACATAAAATTATATAACAGCAATGGCGAAGATATTAAATTTTGATACCGAACGATTAATTCATCATAGACAAAATAACGAACTTCCGAATTGCCATTATCTTATGGTGGATTGTACAGGATTGGTTGAAACAAATTTGTTATTAAATCTTTTCCTCAACGATAACTTTAACTATGATAGGGTATATATTTACACAATTAAACCACAACAGAATAAATACGAATTATTGGGCGATTAAAAAGATAAACTTCGTGATGAATTTGACGTTGGCGATGATATATTTTTGATAAGACAACCAGAAGAACTCATTCCACTGAACAAACTTGATTCATCCGAGCATAAAATAACTTTATTTGACGATATTCCGCCAAACAACGAGGAGATGAACAAGATAAGATCTTAGTTTTCATTATCGCGTGATAAAAAATGTAATTCGGTATATCTTGCCCAAAGCTTTTACTATGTCGATAGATTTATCAGGCGAAATACTGGTTGTTTTATATTTTTTCCTTAACTGGTCAATGTTGATGTTAGACATATTGCAATGCGGTGATGTAAAGAAAGATAAATTTTCGAATTATATCATCGAGCAACCAAAGACAAATACAATTTCTTTTTATTGGATAAACTAGCGCGTGATCCGGCTAAGGTGTTATGTTGTTGAATCAACACGTCTTTATATGCGAATTTTTTAAAGCGTATATAAAATAATAGACAAACATCAACAAAGAATCGAATTACTTAAGACATTTATCGAAACTCTAGCAGCTTTTAAGAAAACAGTGGCCTGAACAACTTCAAACAGAGGAAACAACTGTTAATCTTTTCAAATCTGTTGCCGAAGCAGTCCTTGGCAAACAACCAGAAATATCAACCTTATCCGCAGACGAGCTTAAAAAATTACAGGAAAAGAAGTTTATGTTTACTTGGAGAAAGATCAGAAGAGGAGAGTAAAACAATTGCAGAATAACTCGTAAGACACATTGCTGATTCTGCTGCACGGCAGACCGAATTTGAAAGATTAATAAATAATTCTCTTGCGCTTCAAGATACGATAGCAAGAATGACAGTTAATCTGGCCGAGTTGAGGAGGTTGTTAGATATGTCGGAGTAACAAAAACATGATCTGAGAAAAGTGTGATAAAAATGATGTCGGTTAGAGAATCTATAAAAAATTTTACAGAAAACAAGCTAGCGCGAAAATACGAGGTTATTGAAAAATATTTAATAAAAGAAAAATCTGAAAGATCTTAATAACATTAGAAACTGGCCAGAAGATAATTACATAAAATTGATATATATTTTACAAAGAGTATACAATAATTACTTTAAAGCTGATGAAGAAATTAAAAATATTTCGGAAAAAGAACAACTATTTACTCGGTTAGATACAATAAGAGAATGAATTATTGTTCAAAATTTACTTAAAACAACGAACCGATGTCGAAATAAACCAGGAGTGCTGAAATTTTAAGAGACTGCCTAATGAGTATGAAAGAAAACGAAATGAAAAATTACCATAGGAAGCCACTGGATCCGGGGTTAAAGTGTTTACATTAAACGCAGACATTGTCGACCGGCTCGTGTTGTTGATATCATCCAACATCCAAGGTTGCTGACAATGAAAGTGCAGAAATCGATGCCAAAATTGTGGATATATCATCTAAGATCCAGCGGATTGCTGACATCAGATGAGTACGAAATTTTACGACTTGATTCGATTTAATCAAGGAGATTTTATATAATGTCTACCACATTATTACTCAATTTGTCAAAGACAACAAGGAAGAGCTCAATCTTTGTGTATTACAATCCTCCGATACAACTTGATCCCGAAAAACAGTAAGAGATTGGACTAATTTGCTGCACTGCATGGAACTCTATGGCTAATGTGAGAATTGGCGTCAATGACGAGTCTATCTATGTTCCAAATCTAATAAGAGATCAGAGAGGGAAAACATTAATAATTCCACAAGGAGTCTACAACAAAGTCTTAGTCTAGTCTTAGGTCCTCCTGTGCCGTTCGGTGCTCTTCATCGAGGTCGATCTGTCGCAATGGTTTCAGCATCATCCAATGCTATGACCAGCACTCTAAGATCTTCTATGAAGGTGCTCTGCCATGTAGTTCCATGGCGGCCTTGTTTTTGTCTACTTCGTGGTGTCCACGAGATGGCGCTTTCTTGGATACCGTGAGATTGGTTGTCGAAGTATGTGGCCTGCAAAACGTAGCCGGCGCTTTGTCACAATGTTGTTGAGAGGGCGGGTGCCTGTTCGTTGGTGGATCTCTTCATTCGTGATGCGATCCTTGTTTGAGATTTTCAGGATTCTAACCAAACATTGCTGTACGGCGACGTTAAACATCCTTGCAATCCGGGTTGACGTCTTCCACGTTTCACATATATAGATTGTAGTTGGGACAACGATAGTATTGAGTAGCCGAAGTTTTGTTCCTGCCCTGATTTGTGTTTTGGCCCAGATTGGTCGAAGCCGTTGAAAGACTGCCCCTGCCTTTTCTATTGTACAAGCGACATCGTGGTAAGCGTCGCCATCGTTGGTTAGGGTGCCTAGGTAGGTGATTTTTTTTTCTACCTCTTCAAGTTGTTGCTGACCAATCTTCATGGCATCTCTAGCTGTGGTATATCCGATCCTCATGATCTTGATGCAGGTAGAGCTTTCGCGACGGGGGCAGCTTCTTCGGCGAGCACTGCAGTAGGACAAAACATCGATGATCAGATTAGAGGCCAGGAATAACCGGTTTCCGCATCGGAATTGAAACCTTCGTTTTCAGATATCACGCCAACAGCAGAAACAAAACGAGCTACGATAGCTACAACAACAACAAAAAATAGTATTACCGCATGGTGAAGAAATAGTTCGTAAACTTGTAAAGAAACCCCCGCTGTCTTTTAATTTTGTGTAGCGTTTATAAAAATTGTAGACTAAAAATTGCCTCAATCTTGCTTAAGAATACGATCCTGACAACGTTATAACGGAGTTCAAATACGTCGAGTATTTGGATGAAACCTCAAACGAACCAAATAACATTTGAGTTAGAACTTTTAACATCCACGACGAGGACGTGTTTCTGCTGCCGCTTAAGGCAGTGTTAGATGTGCGTGGTCAATTATTAATTGCGATAGGTGGCGATATGGCAGCTGGTGCAGAAATCGCGTTCTTCGATAACGGTTGGAGCTTGTTTAAAAGTATATGATACCAACTGGCCAGTCAAAGCGTAAAATATATTTCAATGCACTTGCCTATAGCGAGTACAATAATTAACATTGTTTTGTTTAACGATGATTATTCTAGATCAGTGGCAACAAACATGATGTGGTTAAAATATACCTCGTTTGGAACAACTGTTTTTAAAGATGTTTCATACTGGTGCTGTTAATCCTGCTGCAGAAACAATAATTTCATCTCCATTTACGCTGGTAGTTTGGCTGGTGATATTGGAGACGCAATAAGATTGGCTGTCAAAAGAATAAGACGACAGCAATAAAAGAAGGGCTTTTCCAAACGAAAAGCATTTTCCTCAGAATCTCGCCAAATGATTCAGTTAAGTACAACCTTTGGGTTCTGCCGTTAATACAACAAAGTTTTTCGAAGACTAAAGCACACGCTTATTTTAGATCGAGCTGATCAACACGATTGTATAATGCATGCCGATGGGGTGGCCGAAGGACAGTTTGCTATTACAAGATTAGCATTGTGGAGCTCGAATCATTATTGACCGCTATTACAAAAAAGATCTATTTTCATCAGAACAGGATTTATCAAACAGCAATTCATAACGCAAGTGATCACACATGGCGTGTGACAACCACGCCTAG
Organism: Potamilus streckersoni; assembly: GCA_016746295.1. Taxonomy (NCBI): domain Eukaryota; kingdom Metazoa; phylum Mollusca; class Bivalvia; order Unionida; family Unionidae; genus Potamilus; species Potamilus streckersoni. Next base: position 465,330 of record JAEAOA010002189.1, on the reverse strand, counting down.
TGAACTACCTCGACACTTGTTCGTCGTATTCCAACGACAGGCACGTGGTAACGATTAAGAAATGAACAATTCCATATTCGATAACCCCAATGTTAGACGAATATTTGTGAGAGTAAATTTTCAAACAAATCGCAAACGTGCATTCGAATTAAATTTTGACGTAGACGTCAGCAGAAAGATATATCGGCTGTATATGTACCTTATGGAGGTATGCAAAAATATCAGGACTCGGACAGTGAGTCTCAAATATCGGTGGAAGAGTTTCAATCACTTTATCTTATCTTTTATCTTGACGTATCAAAGCATGCCGATACTTGGTGTACTGCCAGGAAAATAGTATAACGTATATGCGCCAGTTGTCAGTGATAGATTCTTGACGATATACGCAACTAAAGGAAGAATAGCTGTTCAAGTTTAATCTAACAATGAGATATAACATCATGAAAACCACGTACACAGAGTAATATACCTAACGCCAAGTCAAGTTGAAAAGTTGTCAACAGCGGTTTCTAAACACGTTTTGTTTCTTTAAAGATATATCCTAAGACTCCGTCGTTGACAGAGACTTCGAATAAAAATGCGGTTCAAGTAATGCTAACACAACAACAAACCTATAAACTAAATCGCAAAGCTATCGAAGGAAAACCGTTTGTTCTTAGACTCTCTGTTTCGCAAATAACAGCGATGTCAAAACATGGTGAAATTTTGGGACCAGTACTTTCTGTGATAGCTAGCAAACTTTTACCGGTACTTTGCACATTAGGAATAGTGTCAGCATCTGGAACAATATCAAGAGCAACTCAATAGGCGGTAGTTGGGAGTGTAATCAAACAAATTTATGGACAGTGACATGGTCGTTTAGTTTTATGTAACAATATAAAATAATTCCAACGCCAAAATCGTCGAAAAAAGAAAACAAAACACAATCGAACAAAAAAAGGAGGATTTCTTCCAATAGCTCCTCTGTTAGCGGGATTTGCGGGAAAACTTCTTCCGAGCCTACAATGAAATGGGCGTGTAATGACTCTACTAGGAACAAGACGCCGTTGAGTAATTTTGATATCACCGAAAACGTGAAAGACGTTGCCGGATTTCGCGGAGTATTTTCCAAGGACGAACTCTATGACGTACCGGCAGGTGGTTCGTGCATTGTAAATATAAATATAGAAAACATCAACGATGAATCTATCAGCTACTCACTGGGTTGCTGTCCACGATAATAATTATTTTGATTCGTTTGCACTTCCTCCGAACAATCTCAATATATATATATATATATATATATATATATATATATATATATATATATATATATATATATATATATATATATATATATATATATATATATATAATTGATAAATAATCTACTTGTCTAATCAACTGCAGTCGATCGGAACATCCACTTGTGGTTATTGTTGCATCATGTTTGTCTGACAAATGTCTCCGAGGGTTCCGATATTTTATAGTTTCTTTTACAATTTGATAAGCAACATTCTCGTGCAAACGATGAGATTGCAATTCATTTTTGCTGCTTAGAGTTTCAATTTTGTGTGGATATACATATAATGTCAACATACCGCCTCAAGTGTAGAACTAAAACAGAAAATAAGGACAAGACGGCGGAAAAAACCTCAAAATAATATAACAATGCTAAAAAATATTTGTGTTGCTTGTGGTAGGAAGAAAAGTATGTTCCTGAAGGAAGAAAGCGGGATCTGGGCTATACAAGTTTATTTTAGTAGACGATTAGTCTCATGAAACAAAAAAAAAAATAAAATGAAGTGCAACTGTGATTGTGATAAATACCTTTGCATCGAGCAGGATAAAATTGTTGCATACTGCAAATCGTGCAATTTCCGTGAGGTCACTGGCAATTGAATTAACATTCACAAATGGATTGGCAAATTACCGAAACCAAAAAGCGGTTGGACATTGCCAGGCTGTAAGGAAACTAGACCTTGTAATCCTCTGGATAAACAACTGTACGAGAACGATCATCCATTGCCAGGACAAAAGCCTTTCTTTCTCAAATCGTTGACGAATATAACAGCACGAAACACAGAATTATCAACATGTCACCAAACGACACCATTAAAAATCCGGTTCTGTCGAACGAGAACATGTACCGCAGACATAAATTAAAAGTGGGTGATCGGGTTCTGATTTCTATGAAGAGAAACAAAAAACATTTGGAAACAAATATACTAGTAACTGTATCGAAGAAGTATTTGTAGTTGATTAAGTATTTTTAACAATACCAGTAGCATACCCGCTTAAAGATTTATTAGGTGAGTCGATCGTGGGCAGATTTTACGAACAAGAACTACAAAACACTGAACAAAAGGTTTTGGCTATCGAAAAGGTGATTAGGAGAAAAGGCAGTAAAAGTTTAGTGAAGTGGCGTGGAAGTAGCGATACATTTTATAATTGGATCACAACCCGGCTGATAAAATAATGTTTCTGTAGATTTCCTCGTACTTACGCTAGAGAGATTAACATTTTACAGATGACATAACGATATTAGATATTATCTGCAGTCGTTAGAGAGTGTCATTAAGTTAAACATCATGACGAATATAAAATCGAATTTGATCTACGTTCGTCGGCCTGCAATTTTGATGTTTATAAATGGTTTGATTATTCGCCAAAATAGTTGTTGCTCGGCAAAATAGTTTTTGCATGGCAACAGTAAAATTAAAAGTCACAATTTCTGTTGTAATGTGATATTGTACGTTATACCGTCCACTTATCGGCCTGCCGTAAAAGTTTTTATCAACAACATTGAAAATGTCGTCCTGTTTGTCGTTATTACATAAAATGTCATCTTAGCTAAACGTAGCTAAACAATTGTTTATTATAACGTTGATTGTAAAACTGTCTAATACTTTGTCATCGGAGAGTTCATCGCTAGTATCTTCCGCGTATATATCAGCACGTCTTCTCATCAAATCCATATTATAATATATTTTTTATTTAATTGGTGCATCAGGATATCTAAAGACAATCCAAGCATCGTATTTGCTTGAAAAAGATCATTTTATACCCCACCGGCAACAACAAAATTTACTGTCTTGGGATTTATCTTATAGTGTTTCGCCGCAGCTGAAATCGATTTAAATTTGATTTCCTCGTCTGTTTCGAGGTTTAGTGAAACAACAGGTTTAACTGGACATTTAAAATTGACACCACCGCCTCTTTCTTTTCTCACATTTTCCCGCTTGGCAACCAGCTCCAAATTTTCCAGTCGATTATCAGTCTTTGCGCTGTTGATGTGATTAATCAAAAAAAAAACATCGGGTATAGGTCCGTTAACACCTCGTAATCGAAACGATGGCTACAATAATTAACTCGATCGGTTAGTGTTCCTATGACAGTTACTTCAAGATACCCCATCTTGTCCATAACACCAATAACGTTTTTTAGTTTTTCCTTTTTGGATGATGCCGCAATCGTTGGCCTCGTATAAATCAAATACCGGATGCTGATGAAACTCGTTTTCTAAAGATAGGTTTTCGATATTGTCATCGGTGACCGCGTCGTTAACATGGTATGCACGCTGTCCTTCTGGAATGTCACCGCGGATAAAAGTGAAAATAAAATCCTTTTTCAACATTTTCATTCTCTCAGCATTGATCATCTTTGACACCGATGTTATAACCTACTGGCTTTGCTTCTCCCATCGGCTGTCCGTAATAGTCACGTATCATATACCCTAACCTGTTTCCTGCGTATAAGTTGTATTTGGGGTGATCGTGATAATACTCTTTCTCCTTTGTGCTTTTCATTACACTATAAGAATTTTATATCCCTAATTGTTAACTCACTATTATTTAGCAATGCTGAGAATAGATTACATGATATAGCCAAAACGAGTCTCATGGGAGGGCCTGAAAATATAGCTACTGCTTTTACAGGATTCGACAACAGTTATCGGTTTGATAAACAAATCGTACTGGTAAATGTAACTGCAGAAAATCTCCATCATTTGCTAGATCCAAATGTAAAACGTGAACTTGTGACGAAAAATTAGATCGACAAGGAAATCGCAGACATTTACATTAATGCAAAATCAAGGCATGTTTTGTTTGGGACCAATCTTTCATCGTTAGCTGATGAAATATGCCAGGAAAGAAGAATTTACCTAATCAGGTTTTTGATGGTCGTTGGAAATGATCAATAAAATTTTATTTTACATGATAAATCATAACGTATTACGCGGTAGATCGTATACTGATCTGCCACAAAAAAAATAAAAAAGTGCTGTATAAACGTCAGAAACCTCTATGACAGATGTTTTTAATCGGCTGTTCTTTCTGCGCTTTGTCAGCGAAAAAATACGTTGATAGCGTTGGGAAGTATACTAGCCACGTGTCAAGATCAAAATTTTGCTGGTATTATCTTTCCAGTAGCAGAAAAGCAATACAAAATGTAATTCACAGTGAAAATTCTGGGCATTTGTGTTAACCTTCGTATGACATCATCATCCACCATTTTGGAATGGCGTTGAGATTCAGACAACATCAAATTAGAACCGTTTAGTCACAGGACTTATGTGTTTTCACAATTTTAGAACAAAGTTTTGGATCTCTTCGTAAATCGTAAATCTAGTTTCAAATTTTTACCCTTTCACCGTGTTTTCTAGGGAAAAAACTTATATTTGTTAAAATTTACAAAGCTTGCTGTAGTCACTCTTTTCTTTGTCTTACTTTAAACGAGCCGATACGTAGCATAAAAATTACTTTTGTATTATAAAGAGTTTACAAAAATGTTGTCATTTTGTTTTGGGTTTTCACTTTTGGTTTATCTACACTTTGTGACGTTGTTCCATTAAACCCTATACATACATACATACATACATACATACATACATACATACATACATACATACATACATACATACATACATACATACATACATACATACATACATACATACATACATACATACATACATACATACATACATACATACATACATACATACATACATACATACATACATACATACATACATACATACATACATACATACATACATACATAAAAGAAGAGAGAGTTCCTTAAAACAACAACTACATCTACTGCATTGGTTAGTGGTCGCAAAATCATACATTTTCTACTGCGTATTCGGCCACAAAATCATTAATCACCCACTTCGCTAATTATATCCACACCCTGACGGTGACTCTCGGGTCATAATGTGAAATCCACCGAATAGGTCATGCCTCTCCATGTGTATACCTATGTACCGGGAAGATGGTCAGAAAATATTTCATTCTGTCATTGCAATAGAATTCGTGTATATTTGGCCTTTGACCCCTTCAAGGGGCTCGAAGGGCCTAGCTAAGGATACCATTTCTCTTACAAGACAAGGGCAACATACCTACAACGTTTTGTGAATTTCCACCCTTAGTAACATACCTACAAAGCTTTGTGAATTTCCACCCTGGGTAAAATACCAACAAAACATCGTAAATTTTCTACGTACAAAACGTCGTGAATTTCCACCCATGGTTAATATACTTAAAAAACATCGTAAATTTTCACCTATGGAAGAAATAATCACAAAGCTTCGTGAATTTCCACCCACTTGTATAGGATAAATATAGAGCCGGACGGACGTTTGAATGGTCTAACGGACCTATAATAAATACATGTAGTGGAAATGTCCTCATGACACTTTCAAGTAGAAAGATGTCTGCATGTGCTTTGAATAAAGGCCCTATTCTAATTTTGAATGGGTTTTTTCTCTGACAGAATCTGGATATTATCAACAATTTGAATTTTGACCTTTACTACTACACCTGCAATTTCAATTTAGTTTCTTATGACCAAGTGATAGAGAGATTCTTGTTTCATATATAGTCCCTATGTTTGTTTGTCTGTACTGGACATCAGAGTGTGTTTAATTCCTAATAAATCATATGTTAATCCAAAATATCTTCAAAGACGAACTCAGGGTGATGTTCTTGTCATAGGTTTACGGGCATTTTTTTAGGGACCTGGCTGTATACAAATCAACGTGCAGTGGGTGACATGTTTCACTTCTGGATCAGAAACTTTTCTTTAGTACTCACCGTGCACTGTCACAAAAATCTACGCAAACAACATCGCTATACTGTTCATGTTCCTTAAAAAAAAAAGCAATTTCCTTTAAATCAAGACCAAAAATTCCTAAATCAATGCCTAGAATACCTAAATCTAACGCATGCATCAACCATAAAATGCAAGAGGAGAAAATTCAATAAAAATGGGACTACATTCATATGAACTGAATCGGAAGTTATAAATGTGACCTGAGTCAACTTAGCACAAATCTGGTTGTAAAGCTTTTATGTATTTATGTATGTACTTGTTAGCTGTTAACCGCTAACCATTAATTTATTTGTCCCTGAGAGTCATCGGTCACACGGATCAAAAGCGATGCTCACGGCCCTTTACCATGTAAACGTTAAAAATGACTTTGGTAATAACCATAGTGTCCGTGTTTGCGTCAAGTAGAAAACAGCCAACGTTTTGAGTTCAAGTTTAACGGATATAAAATCCAGACGCGTTTGGATCAGATGACCCTCTGAATGATGTTTTAACGGCTGTAAAGAACCTCGATATCAGGCACTCGCACATTTTTCTTCAATACCGCTAGACGTAACCAAGGTTTCCTCGCAAATCCAAGGCTACTGGAAGCCCCCTTGTCAATTTCCGCGGTGTCAGCATCGGTCGGAGGATCTGGTACCGTACTAGTAGCAATGGTCAACGTATCAGCATCCTTAGGTCATAACGATCACGTAATTTCTGTACCTCACAAAATCTCCTTTCACCGTACCACCGCTTTCTTAGATATTGAACGCAGCACATCGTATTCATAATTGTTGATGAGGTCAACCGACTCGTGAGCATCGTTTAACGCACCATCAGTGGTAAAAACCACAATATTACCAGCTTCTACAATGAGCAAGCTGGTAACGAGAGTAGAGACGTCTACGCTTGAGATTTTGAAGTTTCATCACCATCATCGAGCACAATGAGGTCATTATTGTCTGCGTCAGTGTCGTGGTTGCCATAAAGCGCGAGGTCGGCCTATGTTGTTGACCCGGAGAAATCTCGTAGGTCTCCAAATCTCTAGCTTTCAGCGTGGCCAAACACGTTTATAGGCATACTGATGTGTTACTCTGAAACTTCATCTGGGGTATTACTGCCTAACCTCGTCTAATCTTCAAAGCTGAAGCTTATCAATATATATCTTAAGAACATCTTAATCTGAATTTCATTTCATAAAATTCGCATTATAAAAAGTTAGATGGCTGGAGAAAACAAAAAATAATACGCAGTTAACTTCCACTAAAACTATCCCGCCAAGTTGTACCGAATATGACGTATACCTCTGTGTTTGTTTTACGTGATATTTTTCCTCACCGTAAGCATTCAAAACGAAATGCACTAGCGGTTTTAGTTCCAGAGTTTACTAAGTTCCTAAGGCCAACATTGATTTTGGTATGCAGAGTCTTGTTATTAGTTGCAGTGTCGACATATTTTTGTGATCGCATCTTGGTTATCTGATAGCTCTGCCTAAAACACGACCTCGTTGCCACTTTTGTTTGGGTTACATGTCATGGTATCACCAGCTTTAAAGTACCCCGTTTTCGTTTTTGGCTCTAAGTAATCTGTCCTTTCATTCATCCCATAGTCTTTTTGTTGTTTTTCTCCTTGCCTAATTTTTGTTTTTGCAGTTTCTTGTACCTCTTTGAACGGGGGGGGGGTTGGATTCGATCTTGTTACTATCGTCAGTTTTATTCACCCTTTCCTGTAGGGACGAAGTAGCAACACGATTTGCATCGTTCACAATGTCATCTAGAGCATTGACAGCAGGATCTTCGTAATCATTTATAATCTCGTCCTTGGGCTTGTTTGGGTCCGCCAAAGATTCGTTTCCACTATGTTCATGGAGCCGATTTTGGTATTCCCGTTTTGTTAATAAACGATCTAGTAATTTCTTAACAACGTTACCTAAGTCATTAGCAGCAGAATCTACGTTATCTTTTATCTTTTATGTCTATGGTTGGGTTCATTTGGATCTGCCCGTGACATTATCCTGTTGAAAATATTTTTTATGGCCCCGGTCATGATGTCATCAGCCTTGAGAACTCCGAGATGATCACCGCTCTCAATGAAGCTTTGGCTGGCGGCAGAGTATTTTTGGCTTTTCTGGATCAGCTAAGTTACGAAAAACATTCTTGTAAAATCAGCAAAGTTCAACCAGAAACTAACTCTCTCTCTCTCTCTCTCTCTCTCTCTCTCTCTCTCTCTCTCTCTCTCTCTCTCTCTCTCTCTCTCTCTCTCTCTCTCTCTCTCTCTCTCTCTCTCTCTCTCTCTCTCTCTCTCTCTCTCTCTCTCTCTCTCTCTCTCTCTCTCTCTCTATGAAGCAACCCGTGCGCTACGGTTCAACTACATTACCCGGTGAACCTTGCTAAGACGTAGCCCAAGCTTTGTGCACACGTGGAGGTTGCAGTAGTAAAAAACGCATCGAAGCTTGATACTCAGGGACGGATGCAGTGGACTATCTCCTCCGACATCCAGTTGGCGGGCTCTGTATCATAGCCCTCCTATAATTGATTAGTGATCCATGTTGTTAGCTTGCAGATGTCAGAGTCAAAATATTTCGGTCTATTTGTCTTGGCTTCGTGGCAGCTCAAAATCGAAAGGCCTCCATGGATTCCACTTTCGAAGATCAGGTGCTGATCAATGTAATCAGTTCCAGCTTTACATCCGCATTTTTCAGAAAAGCATTTCAACTCCGTCATGGCCAGCCGTAGTTACAAGGAGGATATAGGCCATATTTTTTCACAGAGGTATTGCAAAGGCCTCAAACATGTCCCCCAGTAGGAGCACATCCGTCTTTAGGGAAAGGTCCTGGTAGTCATAGAGATTCCAGCAGTCGGAGGCCTTCAAAAGTTCTGTATGTGCTAGTATTCATTTCTGAAACTTCTAAGTTGGTTGTAGAATGTTTAGATGTGTGAAAGGTTTGGTTCCTCTAATGGTTTCAGTGGCTCATATAATTGTTGTGGTAAAGCCCCTTTTCGTACACAAGCTCATATCCCTTTCGCTATGCACGGAGTTCATCCAAAACGTTTCCTTAGACAAGATATCTGTCAGCTTTCTAAGAACATAGCGTTAATCTTTTCAGTGAATTAAGTCCAACCTGCTGTATCAGCATCCACGCAGTTTGTAAAATATATCTGGAACATTCGCCCTTTTATTCTGGGTAAATCCGCTGATGACACGCACGCGTTGTGGGCTAAACCTCTGAACATCCCAATAATATGGAAGTCAACCCTGGATGAATCCTCCATCTAATGTCTTTTGATAAATGTGGCTGGTATCGACTGCGTCTATATCAATTACCATCTCCGTTGGATCCTCCTCTTTTTAACGGTCAAGACTTCAGATGCGTCGCTAAGGGGAAGCATATTTTCGGCCGTGAGCTGTGAGGGTGGGCGTGGTGGTGGTGGGGGGTAAACTCGGCGTGGAGTATGGGTGTATAATTATTACATGCTTTCTATCTGCTTAGGCAATATCTGATTTTCGTTTCTAATTAAATCAAAATATATGTATAGTAGAAAGGGCATATATAGCATATTTTTCTAGATTGTTTTCGAGGATAGCCTATTATGATCAAGGAATTTAAAAAGTATCTCACGGTGCTATTATCCCCTTACTCACTAACAAAAAGATATCAAAATACTTTAATAATAAAGTCTACTGTACACATCATATACAGTAATGTTATAGCAGATCTGGGTTTATGTTGTTTGTTCCAATGATTTTTCCTAACTTAGGTGTGCCGGCGCATGATGATGTTTGCAGTTGGATGGATGCGATCTCTACGCTAGTATTAACATGATGCTAACTTTAAAGATGTTCCGAGTGGAGATGGTGGCATAAGTCTCTTTGCTGGCAGGTAATGTTTCCATTTTGGGAGGCAGATACTGTAAATTCGTTTATTTTAGTGAGAACATTTTTCGCGATATTGCTAAAAAGATATATTTGTCGCTACATAAATTCATGGACTGTGCAAGAAGTTCAGTTGTTTCCATAAGGATTATTTTTGCTGGGTCTTTATATTCATGGTTTAAAGCAGCCAAGAAATCAATTAAAGGTTTCTTGCCCAGAAGAAGTAGGGTTGGATGCATACATGCACGTACAGGATTTAACAGCACATCTTCTCAATCCTCTTTCTATAGAGCAGAGTGAGGTTTATTTATCCTAACAAAGGCTTACAAAACCAAGGTAATGGTAATGAAGTTAAAAAACTTTAATAAAGAGTAAAGTATTTTATGTAAATATATTTTTTTTAAGTCCATGACTTCCTCAACTAGAACATCTTCACGGGCACATCCCGTTACCTTAACCATTAATTACTTCTTCACAACATGAGGAAGGAAAAATGAGACCAGTTTACATCACCAAGCCCGAAATGGAATGTGAAAGAGAAAACTATATATTCCCCAAATTCATAAGCGACAGAAGGGAGCAGATCCGAGTAAAGAACTTTTAGCAAGTTTTTTTTTTTAAATATCAGATTTTACTGAAAGCGAATTCATATGTTTATTCATGTATCATGAATTCAGAACTACAGAGATAGCTCAAGTCATTCATTGGCATTGATTGGCAAATCCCGAATCATGTTGAGGAATATCATCGGACCAGGTAGGAAGGTCTGTTTGTTTTGGGGGTTTTTTGTACAAAATGTCTGCTTTCAGTAATTGCAGAAATAGTGCTAAGATAGAAAACAAAAGCGGAGAATGGCATCCATGCGTGAAATGAAATAGCACAGAATTAACGCAAAAGGAAATTGTCAGATTATTTAGCTATCAGTCACATTTCGTGTTAGTTTCCGTTAATGTAAACATATGCATTTGAATTACTTATCAAATTAGGACAAATATGTGTTTTTCGTTGCGTAATAGAACAGTTTATTTATTGTTTGGCTGATATTGATGTCAAATGTGGGATCATGAACAGTGTAACCGTTCAGTCAATGTTGTTTTATGGTCAAACGCGAATGCCCACGCTTTATTGTATAATAAGCTCGATCAATAAAAATATAACTTTTAACAACTTCAATAGTTGTTGTATATTTTTCTCTAAACTTCGTCACATACCTTAAAACACAAAATTTATGATAAAAATAGGGGTCTATGACATTTTGGATTCTTCTAGCTGCGATATTGCTGTAGGTATTACGTTCTTCTGTCTTCTGAACGCGTGGCAGTTGGAATCGTGTTGTCTCCATTATTGTTTCTGACAATATAATGTCCTCTATCTTGTCGTTCAATTCTACTATCTGCATAACACGAATGTTGTTCATTCAGAATGAACGACAATTTTTTAGATACTGCTTCACACAGCCTTGTAGGCACTACTGTTAGTCACATTTTGATATACTACAAGCTAGGGCCAGGGGGGAATTGGAAACTCCACAGAGCTGCTACACTGCATCTGCTCCTTTGATTATGCCAATGAAAACCCTTGTCGTCTGCTCGACTGTACTTAGCTCCGCACATGAAAAGGGATAGAAAATAAAGTTGTCATTTGGTTTAAAACGTTCTTACGATAACCTAGGTCAGTTAGTTGATGGGTTCTGATGAGAAAGATTTATAATGATTTATGCATTCATTGATATTTTGGAGACTGGTTTATTTGATTAATTTTTTTAATACAATTTTTCAAATAAAAATATATTGTAATAATGCTGAGCCTTACATGAAAAATTGGCTTATTGCCAAGCGTATAATAGAATGAAGGAAAAATAAATTTTACTGGCTGCCCTCAGTTGCGTTATTTTGTAATTTTACATTGGAAAGTCAACTGCATATTTTAAATAGCAACACCGTTCATGCTTATTCCGATATCAAGTCTGAATGTTCAGTTCATATTTAAAAAGTTACAAATGAAACAATTTCTCAACCCGAAATTAGAATCGATGTTCTTTATGTTTAATTTTTTTTCCTATACCTTGCACCGAAATCTTAGACGCACATCCTTAGGTGAAATTGGGCTGAGAAAACATTAATAGTTAAAAAGTTGTTATTTTTCCAGAGTTTAGCGTCAATATCTTTGCACCAAAGTCTCCTATTCGAGTGAAATATTTTGATTTGATAATGTTTAAATAAGTGTGAATTTAATATAAAACGATTCCAAATTCGATTGGACGATTTAATTATATTTTATGGAAGAGTCGTGCATTTAGATATCGTAATGAATTGCATTATCGTTTATAGTATTTAGTCTTCACAGTGCTGACTAATCCTAGCACTAACCTCTTAGTTCTAAGCGCCTAGTGAGGCAGCTGTATAGTACTATTTTTGTAAGTCTTTGTTATAACTCGGCGGAGTTCAGAACCAGCTATCTCCCGCATCCGAGGCGGACGCTCTAACCACTAAGCCAAGGGAACGGGGAACGGTGGTCTTCGTTTTCGTATTTGTGGCAAATCTAGAGCTTGGTCGTCTACACTGCCGTTCATGTTTACGATTTAGTCTAACTGTACGATTGTTAAGAAAACGTATAATAGCTAAGGAAGCCTAAACCAGTTGCCAACAATCGGAATACTACCGAAAACAAACTCAGGTAGAATATATCCGCCATATTTACAACTATTGTTAGGAAAGAAAAGCGTGTTATCCGTTGATATGGCACTATAACTTCCGACAAAGGTTTTACATGAATTGTATATAAATAACTGCTCCAAACACCATCATAGTCTCTTTGGGGTATACAGAAAGGGAGAGCGATATTCTACATCTGTTTTCCTATGCTCCTCATAGTGGGTAACCTCTGTTGTCACAACGCTGCAAATGTGGTTGTAAAATGCCTCCTGGAGAAAACCGTTCATTTTGATACCTGCATCAAACTCAGTTTAGACAACATTTGTTGCGTTCCTTTCTTAACAGAAGTGTAGAATGGAAAGTTTTGCTAAAACGAAGTAGGAAAAAGTATATGGAACTCTGGGATGATGATGTTCCAAGGTAGGATGCGACAGACGTAACAATATGCTGATGACATGACAATCAGATGTATCTGAGCCATCATACATCATCCGGATGCATTGTTTCCACTGTTTGTTTGAAAAATAAGATTTCAATATATGATGAAAGAATTAAAGTAGGATCCGGTAAATAAGCACGTATACTAATTCCTGTTGACGATGTATTAGGTTTAAATGACACAGGGGCCAAAACAATAATCCGGCAGTGATATATTCTATAAGTGTGGTTTGGTTTGGTTTTTTGTTCTAAACCGGAAGTAAAACAGTTTTTGATATCATTGAACGTTACATTGTCATGACGATAATGGTAGTACAACATTACGCTTAAATAATATAAACCAATGAATGTACATGTACAAGGACCGAGCAATGCGATGTCATTTGAAAATAATCAAACTATTGAAATTCAAAACATTGCATTGAAATAAAAAGATCGAACAAAGAGAGGTCTAGTTGTTATCTCTGAATATGCAATGGACATTAATGAACATTTGAATATTTAAATTATTAAAGTAATTGAAACTTATTGTGGAAACTGTTTTTGTCCAAGGCAAAAAGCCACTCATAGAAAGCAAAAAGATAGATGAATCGTTAAATCTGATTGATTTAAGCGTTTCACGAGAAGGTGCATGAACCAAATTGCAACAAATCTGCATGACGTTGCAACGTGTCAGTCATTATGCACATTTGAAAGTCAGCTGTTTTCCCTGGACTTTCTCATTGCTTTTTCTTCTGTCTAGTAATGAGTTAGATTTGAAGCAGACATGTTGCGTGGAAGCTGCATAAACTCTATTTGTAAACAAAATAGTTAATATACCTTTTTCTAAGCTACTGTTATAATTACAAGCTTAAGTTATACTGATATGCATATGAAATATTACGAAGCTTTTCATGCTACAATTTTCATTTTCCCAATCTCTCAAGCATAAAACATAGACCTCATGACAATACACTGCGCTATACGGAAATGTATTCAAGTTGTAGTTTCCGAGTGACTGGTTCCATCGCCAAGAGATAATTTTCACAGTAGAATATGAAAAAAAGATGATTTTAATTTCTGATCTTAAGAGTCCTTTCCCTTAAGATTCGTACTGACAAACGGACATTGAAGAGGTAGATAGGTAGGTAGGTAGGTAGATAGATAGATAGATAGATAGATAGATAGATAGATAGATAGATAGATAGATAGATAGATAGATAGATAGATAGATAGATAGATAGATAGATAGATAGATAGGTAGGTAGGTAGGTAGGTAGGTAGATAGGTAGGTAGGTAGGTAGGTAGGTAGGTAGATAGATAGATAGATAGATAGATAGATAGATAGATAGATAGATAGATAGATAGATAGATAGATAGATAGATAGATAGATAGATAGATAGATAGATAGATAGATAGATAGATAGGTGTAATAGAGAAACATACAGATATTCATGTACATGAAGCAAATAGATAGATGGACAGACAAAATAATTAATTTTAACAGGATTAAAATGCTATGTATTATAATGTGATTTACTGGGGTTTGCTTATGTTTAATTTCACAGAGCAAACCTGGCAATGAACTATTAAAAGCTGTCTCAGTCTTAGATAAAATATGTATACCTGCTTTATATCACGTCTGCTGGAGTAGACAATTATCACGAATTTGTAGTAAGTGAAGTAAAGAAATTATTTACAGCAAGATTCAATATTCACAACTATACGAACTGTTTGAAAGGTAATGTTGACTAATGTAATATAAAACATAACTTTCACAACCCACGCAACTTGAAGAACGTGGAGATCATAATTAGCTTATTCATGTAGTATTTAATTCTTGTCCCACTTTGATCAGATATGCATTCCGCCAAGATAAGCTTTGAATCTATAATAATGCATACATCATTGACTAATTAGCATTTCCTATACTTACACTTTATCCGTCGTAAAATATGTGATAGCTTTGATGTCACAAATATTCAAATTAAAGTTCATTTTTTTACTAAGAATAAATCGCTTGCGGAATGATTTTTAAAAGCGGAGTCTGTAGAGTATGATAATGAGTTTGATGTAATTTATTGCAAAAAATAGTTGTAAAAGCACTAAGCCCACTCCCCCCTCTCTCTCTTATACACACCATATACACACACACGCACACACAGACACGCACAAATTGGGACTCGATCTTGTCTATATCGTAGTCTTTTTTATCTGAAAACTTAGTTATATCATAGGTTAGAATAATTAAAATTCAGATAAACGATTTAACATACGATCTTTAACGCATATGAAAGGTTACAATACAAATTCAATTACAGTGAACCCGTATTGATCTAGACTCGGTAGCAAATCGTTATTGAGTGAACTTTGTACGTTTGTTAATATATTGGTATCAGACGGCGAGGGGGGGGGGCAAGAAATGAGGATGACATAGGCACCAGAAAAATACAACTTTCACTGTCTGCATACCTTTAATAAATACTGATAGTTTGTTTCGATGCACAGATAGTAATTATGCCCTTAACCAGATGCATGGTTTACCGTAATTTAGCATGCACTGTAACTCCAAGGAATTCTTGTGTATCGTAGATCAAAGGGTGGATGTATGGAATGTTAAATACTCAGTTGATTAAATACTCTGATATGAAACGAATTAGTATGTTATCTTTTGCAAACTGTAGATGTTTCATACATGCATTCCGGATATAAATCTTATATTACATTAGGGACGAGTTTTGTCAGTGTTTATATGGGTGCCTTCCCGGTTAGACAAAACACTCATATCATCACCATATACTGCACAACCTCGATAACTCAAACATGAATCCCTCTAATACTTGGCACAACTCGAATGGCTTAATTTGTCCGTATGCAAAACATCATATTGTCAGGGACTTCGAATAGCTCGAAAGAACCGATAATTCGAAGAAAGTGCATCGAATTTTCAATTTTCTTCTTTATGAGCATTGCATTTCTGTCGCTCGCAGGCCAATGCCTTGTCTGCGATAGTATGTTATATATTAGTTATCGTTGTTATTTGTAATCCATATTTTGGTGGTGGTGGTGGTTCAAACTTCTCTGGCACTTCATCAGAGAATCCCAGTATTTGTTCAGTACAAATCAATTATGATCTGCTCGAAAACCTAACTAGTTCTTGAAAGGTTGAAGAGAAAGTTATACCAATATGTACACTATTTTAGGAAGTCCTGTGAGAAAGTTATACCAACATGTACACTATTTTAGGATGTCCTGTGAGAAAGTTATACCAACATGTACACTATTTTATGAAGTCCTGTGAGAAAGTTATACCAATATGTACACTATTTTAGGAAGTCCTGTGAGAAAGTTATACCAACATGTACACTATTTTAGGAAGTCATGTGAGACTGTTTTATATAACTACTTAGAATAACTGAAGTGCATGCATCAAATTTTTATGGCAGTCTAGAAGATTGTTGTCAATGAACACCTTGGTAAAAATGATAGCACCTTGTAACCTGGGACTTCTGGCTGTTGCGTTCATAAAAGGAATCGCAACAAAGTTGAAATGATTTCCTGAATGAATGTAGCAGCTTAGAAAGATATGTGTAGTATTATATGAGAACGCCATACAACTTAGAAAAATTATTACTATCTCGTGTAAAGGTACGAAAATATACCTACATTCTTAAATCATCACGATCTCGTGTACGAGAACACAGTAAATTTCTAAATTATCATCATGAACAAGCCAGGTAAACGTATAAATGGCAATTTAGTTTAAATTATAAATACCTTATTCTCATATTCATACTAACTACTGTCCTGACCAACTGGTAAATTAAAGTTGGGTGGTGGTGAACAATAAATTAAACTAATCACACAGAAAAACTATCAACTCTTGGTGGTGAACTCAGACTATAGCCAGCTTCTAACACGTTCGGAATCGTGAGTCATTTCTATTCAGACTGCATTTTTGTGGAATATACTTGACATTGTTTTTTAAAAAAAGGATAAAATATATAGATTCAAGTAAAAATAATTTTCAAAGAATTGTGTTGTTGTCTCTTAGCTATCTTGCATGAGGTATCTAGTCATATATGATCTGACTTTAATTTTACTTGCGCAAGAGTCCTCATGGCATCCCCGCACCCTCATCGTGTTTTAAGCTCTTGTATCTCCCAAATAATATTCAACCCAGAAACAGTCATTGCCAGTGTTCAGATTAGTAACACTTTCTTTACTAATTTATGCATGCTTTTTGCAATTCATCAAAGAAATATGTTGGAGCTTTTGTAATTTATCTTTCGCACTCAATCTACACAAATACTTCAGCACAGAGTAATTAACAACTTCTTTTACTTTCCTATAAAATGAGGTTAAGAACATGACAGTATAGTAAAAATATTTGAGCTTACATTTGGTAGATGTTCTCTTGAAAGTTTGTTTAGGTTTTTCTCTGAGTATATGAAATATTCTGATGGATTCGGGTCCTAGGCGCTTTGCCGTATCTTTTCTGGCTTGTGATGAGTTGTGTATTTATCGTACTGTAACGAGGAAGCCCATGGACATCAATCTTTCGTTTTGTTATTTACTATTTCGTTTCGTTAAATTTTATGTTGTGATTTTAAATGTTTGGCGGGCTTTGTAGTGCCATCTATCTTTTTAGTTTTGGGTTTTGTGATTTCGCCTGGGTATATATATACTGGCCAACATTGGCTGCTATGGTGGTGTGCTAGGAAGCGGCGTAGAGTAAAGACGTCCCGTGCAGTGTAGCAGTATAACCACCCCGCCAGAGCAAGCACGCTTGGTCGTATTCCGTTGTGAAGGAGAGAGCCAGGTCAGGAATCTGAAAATGTTAGGGACAAGGTCTTTCATTGACCAGCAGCCCGGCGCTACAAGGCTCGTCCAAGAAACGCAGCGATCTTGCGACAATGCAGGTTATAGACTGATTATAGCTCTTCTTTCGTCATTTCGCACTGTCGTCTCTCTTTATCGATCTCGGGCGGATAACGTCGTGACTGAGACAGCGACCCAGCCGGCGACCAGAAGAAGACCCAGTGTGCAACCAAAGGAAGACCACTTAGCGACCCTGTGACAAGTCGGCGACTCATCGACACAGTCGGCAACTTGTGGAAGACCAGTCGGCAACCAGAAGAAGGCCCAGTCTGCGACCGAGACTGCGATAGTCGGCGACCAGAGGGAGACCATTCGGTGTGTCTGCGACCAGTCGGTGACCCTGCAACAAGTCGGCGACTGTGACCAAGTCTGCGACACCCAAGAAGCCAGAAATAAGACGGCATCCCGCTGAGGTAGGAATCTGTCACACTTTGGAGTGCCAGTCATCAGACAAATTCAATGGGGTAACACTCCTAATGCAAGATCTATCATAATGAACCCGAGATAGCGAGAATCGGGGTATTGTAGCCGAGGGAGTGTTCCTCTACAATACACTGGCATTTATTTATATATTACCTTCAAAAGTTGTGAAGACTTCTAAAGAAACATGTAAGCATTACACACATTAACACCCATCACACATGCAAGGAATAATCAACAAGATTTTCAAAAATATTGTTGTCAAATTTATGTGTCTCCACCTTCATTGGGGCTCCAAAATCTTAAAATTTTGGGGACTTTTCCGTGATTGCTTTATTGTTTTCACATTGTATGTTCTGTACATGTGTTCCTCTACAGTACACTGGCATTTATTTATATATTACTTTCAAAAGTTGTGAAGACTTCTAAAGAAACGTGTAAGCATTACACAGGTTAACACCTATCACACATGCAAGGAATAATCAACAAGATTTTCAAAAATATTGTTGTCAAACTTATGTGTCTTCACCTTCATTGGGGCTTCAAAATCTTAAAATTTTGGAGCTTTTCCGTGATTGATTTTATGTTTTCACATTGTATGTTCTATACATGTTGATGATCAAAATAAACTCCTTAAGTTTGATTTTACGCTTACTTATTGCTTTGCTCGTTTAGGTGATTCTGTCGAAATCTCATGCCACACTGTGCTCTGTATCTGTACATAGTCATAATTGTCAAAACATAAATTACACTTTTAAAATAGTTAATGGCTTGCAAGTTAACAATGAATTTCAATATTTTCTATGCTACATTTATTGAAATGTTTTACCAATTTACTGAATTTAATTGAATAGCAGGACACGGATAAGCTGCTATACAAGTTTGCTGTTAAATATGAAGTCATTTATTTTTGAAAAGTTTTAGCTTTACCATCCCATTGTTTATATTATATAAAGGAAATTGTGATTTTCTGAGCAAATAGACAGAACCGATATTTAATGTTTCTTCCCAGATTGACTTTTAACTTTTTGTTGATTACTCTAATCTGTATATTTTCTCCGCTGTAATCCACTTGTATACACATTGATTTTGCGAAATGTCGTCCTCTCTGACATTTTGTACTTTGTTTTTCTTTTTATTTATCAATCATTTGTTTGTGTTGCATTTATAATTTTTATCAATATTGGTTACACTTCAGGTGTTGTAAAATTGATACACTAGTATGTACATTTTATTTATTGAAATGGAATCTTCCATCTATAGCTGAATTATCAACATATCGTAAAGGAACGTATAGTGAATTATTACCATGCAAGATTAACGTATGTAGATTATATGATTGTGTAATTTACTATGTTGCATCATAATGCATAACTGAATTTATTAGTGAATTGTGTTAGAACTTGGGTTTCGCTTGATTGGTTATCTTTCATAACGATGCTGTTAGTTTTGAACATTTCTTAATTCTATCTAAACACGCCAACTAAAACAGCGTTATCTCTGGATAAAGACACAAAGTTTTGAACACAATGTAATCCCATCTAAAATAGCTAACAAATTTTATCATCTCTTGGTTATGACACTGTCAGTTTTGAACACAATTTAATCTCATCTGAACATTCTAACAAATACACATTATCTCTTGATAACGACACTGTCAGTTTTGAACACAATTTAATCTCATCTGAACATTCTAACAAATACACATTATCTCTTGATAACGACACGGTCAGTTTTGAATACAATTTAATCTCATCTGAACATTCTAACAAATACACATTATCTCTTGATCACGATACGGTCAGTTTTGAACATAATTTAATCTCATCTGAACATTCTAACAAATACACATTATCTCTTGATCACGATACGGTCAGTTTTGAACATAATTTAATCTCATCTGAACATTCTAACAAATACACATTATCTCTTGATAACGACACGGCCAGTTTTGAACACAATTAAATCTCATCTGAACATTCTAACAAATACACATTATCTCTTGATAACGACACGGTCAGTTTTGAACACAATTTAATCTCATCTGAACATTCTAACAAATACACATTATCTCTTGATAACGACACGGTCAGTTTTGAACATAATTTAATCTCATCTGAACACTCTAACAAATACACATTATCTCTTGATCACGATACGGTCAGTTTTGAACATAATTTAATCTCATCTGAACATTCTAACAAATACACATTATCTCTTGATCACGATACGGTCAGTTTTGAACATAATTTAATCTCATCTGAACATTCTAACAAATACACATTATCTCTTGATAACGACACGGCCAGTTTTGAACACAATTAAATCTTATCTGAACATTCTAACAAATACACATTATCTCTTGATCACGACACGGTCAGTTTTGAACATAATTTAATCTCATCTGAACATTCTAACAAATACACATTATCTCTTGATCACGACACGGTCAGTTTTGAACACAATTTAATCTCATCTGAACATTCTAACAAATACACATTATCTCTTGATAACGACACGGTCTGTTTTGAACACAATTTAATCTCATCCAACTACGCTAACAAATGTTATTTCTTTAGAATGGCACTAGTGCTTAGATATTCAACTCGTGAAATGATCACCTCTCGCAAAACTGTTATATTTAATACAATTTATCTTGTGCCAGTATTTAGCATATATATATATATATATATATATATATATATATATATATATATATATATATATATATATATATATATATATATATATGTATGTATGTGTGTGTGTTCAGAAATCCGATACATTTTCATTCTACATCGCTTTACTCCAATTTTTTATTGCTTCTGTCTCTGCCTATTGGTTATTTATTGATCTTATTGACCTTATCTCTAAGTACCGGTTAGCACATTACATTATATGTATTTTTAACATTTAAGGATACCACTGGATTTGATCACAACCTGGACGGACAGTACATCATATTGGAAATATTAAAAGCCACATCACTATGCAGTCCAAGTATTACCAGACAGACCTCAATCACACTCTAGGTATTTTGTGTTGCCACAGCATTCGTTTCATCGTTTGGTGGATAGCTTTATTTAGTAAAGTTGGATTTAGCGAACTAGCCTTGCTATTGTCAGTATTCTCAGAAGTGGCCACTTTTGTGGATCGTTTGGCATTCTATTTACCATTTATTATGTCATAGAAAATAATGAAATAGTCTGCTAATCAATCAAAACATGTTTACATGGTTCAAGGATGCTGTTCTGATTACTTCCCTTGAATCACTCTCCGCCATATTATGGACCGCTCGCTTATAACAAATAGCTATTGAAAAACAAAATCATTCCATGAAAATATGAAGCACATAAAAGTATGTTTTGTGTCCGCGTAGGGAGACCATCATGATGTTTTTTATAGTTGTTTTACCAATAATATATACAAATTATGTAGTGGTTATCTAAGGCGAAGTTATGAAATATGCAACAAATTTATATTCCTGTCAGGAATAAGTTCATGGTTGAGCCAATGGATCGCAGAATATAATTTCTGTGGGGGGGGGGGATTTAACAGCACGCCAGCAAAATTCCTGTCCCAAGCAAAAGCTAGTTAGAATAAATAGTTAAAGAAAAACCTTGCTAATTCCGACCACAACTAAATATATACCATGAGACGAAAGATAAAAGTTGAATATTTTTCAAAACAATTCCAAATCAGAATGCAACTAGGTTTAAGTGGTAAAATCCGTAAAATACTCATCTTCACAAACCACGAGAGACACTTCTTTATCAATCCCGTGGCCGCCCGTATGGAACTTTCCTCGCACTTGTTCTTACTGTTAGAGTTTAGGTTGGCGGCCAGATTAACTGGTCGAGAAAAAACCCTGGAAACCCCGAAAAGAACCGCAGACCAACGGGAAGCTGCTAGCAGCTTTCTCACATACCCACGTGAGCCGAGACCGAGATTTGAACCGACGTGGATAGAGGTCAGATAACAATGATTGGTACTTCAGACCACTTGTTCACCCCGGGGCTCCTCCGCAATGTGCATCAACCTGAATAATTAATCACCGCGAAGGTGAGAGGATATTTCTTGTTATTGTAACCCAAAATGATCTTTCACGATGTTAGAATCAATCTGCAAAACGTGCACTTTCATAGATGTACAAGAGATTCTTAACGATGTGTCGTTTTGATGATGATGGATTTTTGTTTTTGCTTATTCGTACTCATGACGAAATCTCAGCACAGGCAGACACATGTAATAAAGGAACATAGCAGACAGTACCGGATAGCTAAACAAGCTACAGCTTAGTACCCCAAAGTCTGAACTCAGTCTGAAAAGGTCCCCTCAAATTTATTTTATAGCAAATATGGCCACTATAGCTTTCTATAGCTTAGGGCCTCGCTTTGTCTAAATCCGGCACTGATAGTAGATTATAGTCAACCGGCGATGTAAAATACTAAACTTTGCTTTATTTTAAAAGACAGATATTCTCAGGCGGAACGTCATCACATGACGCATCCTACAGCCACCAGGTTGTCTTCATTAGTCGCAATTTCTTCATCTGGGCTGAGCTTGTAATGGGTGTGAAGTAAATCCACGATAACATATTGTATTAATTAATCGTAGCTTCTTCATCTGGGCCAAGATTGTACTGCTGTGTGAAGCAAGTCCACAAAAGGTTTAACAGGTTGCGTCCATTAATTGCATCTTCTTTATCTGGGCCGACCTTGTAGTGGGTATGGAATAATTCCACGAAAGAATGACCGATATAATGAGTATAAATGTGGACAAATGTATTTTAATTTTTTTTTTAAATAAATACAACAAAGAACCCACTACCATTAATACTGAGCTTGATCTTGCACATATATTTTCTAATACATCGCACATTCTATCATATATTTACATGGACATACTTGTTCTTTACTGGTAGCAATAAATCGTTTTCTTTTTTTACAGTGAAGTTATGACATGCAGTCTGGTTGTGTAAAGACTGATTTTGGCCACTTTCTGTCAACCAAGAAATACAATTCGCAAATCAATCACAAACAGGACGTTTACATGTTTCACAGATGATTCGAACAATTTTCCTGCAATTTCTTTTCAAACTGCATTATATGATTTTGTATTCCTTAAGATCGCTGACCACCACATGTTTTACCATTCACCTTTAAATCCAAACAAATAGAAAATCATTCCATGTAAATTAAATTATGAAGTAGCTCTGATGTCCTGGAGGGACTAAAAAGACAAAAAGATAATTGTTGTCAGTAATATACCAAAGGTATATTGTATTTCTCTGGCGTACTTATGCAGCATGTAACAATTTGATATTCATGCCAGTACTATCGTCGAGATTGGCCTGAGAGCACAGCAAAATTAGGAAAAATTGTAAAGGCACAAACATTATTAATCCCGACCAAAAGTATATTTGCGCCAAGAGACAAAAGACAAAAGGTAATTATATTACAAAAATAAAAACAGGCACGCACCGCCCACCAAAAATTACAAATACCTAAATTACTTAGTTGAAACTTTCTTTAAAATAAATTCCACTCTTTAAAATGTCTTTGACCTTCTTGGTTTCAACGTTATCCCAGAACGCAAAGTATTTGATTTTCTCAATACATTAAGTTGGAGTCCGTGATGAATGACACGTAAGTTACATCCTATCAGATTTATTTGATTCACAGTGTTTTATACCTTAACTAATTTGCAATTTTTCACCTAATGAAGGGTCAAAAGGACAAAGTTCACAGTACTTCGATCTCTGTGTAAGATTATTTTGATTCCGTTTAACAAGCACACAAAACGAAGCTTTAGTCACACCCAGGTAGGATTTGGATTTCACAAATCTCCGAAAGAATATCTATCAGTACAATGAAAACATTTCTATTTTAAATTTGTGAAGGCAATTAGGCGCTTATTTTGAGATGAGAATTTCTCTAAATCGGGTACGATTGAAAGAAGAACTTTTATATTTATTTATTATTCGAAATAAAACTAATGGCTCAAATTTGTCTTCAGTCGTTATTTTTTAAGACATGTCACAAAAGTGTCTTTGACCAAAGCGGCCAAAAATGTACAAATACGAAACATAACAGCCAAACTAAGATTGTAAAAGGACGTCAAACACATTGGGTTTGGAAAGAAATAAGCTTGACAAAGTATAGTGCAAAAAAAAAATCGTATTGATTGTTGTGTTTGTAATTTATGTTACATGTTTTAAACAAATAACGCAACTGAGATCTTTAGAGTTTGTAAAAATTATCAAGATTGGTTGTGTTTTGATATATATATATATATATATATATATATATATATATATATATATATATATATATATATATATATATATATTACAAAGCATTACATTCCTAACTCATTCAAAAAAGTACATACAGGAAAGGAAACTGCTAAAACAGGGAATAAAAAATTTATTCAGCATTCCAATTTTGATCCATGTAAAATAATGAAGGTAAATAATCCACATTAGAGAAATAAAAATTAAAGAAAAGAATTTGTATTTAGAAGTTTTGCACTCCATTTGCATGGGACTAGGTGGAGCTATTTGTGCCGAAATGAATAACAGATTTTTCATTTTCACAGACATGTGAAGTCTACGAAAGTTAATTAAAACTTATAAAGATTATTTTTAGCAAACATATTTTAGCCTAATAATTTCACAGAAAAGTAAGTTTTTCTTAAAATAGCTATCATGAATTATTGATGTTCATTACTTCACACTACCTCACAGAAAGCACTTGGTGACTTGCACTCGTTGATCGCACAAAATATCGATATATGAAACGCCTTTTGTCATTACTAACAACATTGCAAACAACAAGGTTACAAGAGAAGCTTTTCAATGTTCCAAAATACTTTGGAATCTTTCGAATTCCTTTCAAACCTTAGTTCGAACAGACAAGAACTGT
This sequence comes from Potamilus streckersoni, assembly GCA_016746295.1. Lineage (NCBI taxonomy): Eukaryota > Metazoa > Mollusca > Bivalvia > Unionida > Unionidae > Potamilus > Potamilus streckersoni. The sequence continues at coordinate 440,080 of JAEAOA010002189.1, read as the reverse complement.
CAGTGTTAATTTAAAGTTTGGCGATGAAAAGGAACTGTCAGTGTTAATTTAAAGTTTGGCGATGAAAAGCACCAACTTCAAACAAAGTTCTGAAATAACGGACCTTCTACTATAACTCTAAGATCACAAATACAAAATTATAGCATACAGCTGAAAATTGAGCAGTCTTTTCAAATCCCTTCACGACTCTTCATTGGGCCAGAATGCGCGGACTTACAAGAAGGCAACACACAATACATTAGTACCCTAACAATTTTGTGTAAAGATAGGAACAGCTCGGTACAAAAATTGAAGAGAAAGTGCATTCGATTCAATTAATCCATATAGATTGCTCCACAGACCTATTACTTTTTTTGGAAAAACAGACACTCAAAAACCCACACCCTCTAGTTAAAACCATTTAGCCTCCAATTGTAAACCCTTTACAATTTCACCCAAATTTAGATGGGCTGGGAAGATTTTGTCAATGTTAAATTGACGTTATCTTATGTCACTTTTAATTAGGTGCTTTGTGTTGCAAGTGAATTAAAACCCAAAATGAAATTAGTACCTAGGAAATACTAGGTACAATTTTTACGTCCCTCGCGCCCACCTCTATGTAAATATTAAGCCAAAGGTGTTACGAAAGTATGTTTGTATTGACTACCAGATAAAATGTTAAAGAAATTGAAGATAAACATTGAATATGAGTACAAAACGTGGTAAAACTACACTATGCCAACATTACGATCAGTAATGGAAAATGAATAATTTGTGTTATTGAGCACTAGGACAAACAACCTTTATTACAGCTGAAATATGGATTAGTGACGTTAAGAGGAATTGCTATAAAAATTGAACCATTCACATGTCAGGCAACTTTTGCCTGTGTTCTATCGTTTCTGCGTATCGGTTACTTTTTCTTACAAATGCATGCATAATACATACATACATACATACATACATACATACATACATACATACATACATACATACATACATACATACATACATACATACATACATACATACATACATACATACATACATACATACATACAGTCACATTATCCTGACACCAGGCCGACCAGTCCTAACACTAACCTCTTAATGCTTAGTGCTAAGCGAAGCAGCTGTTAGTACAATTTTTAAAAAGTATTTGGTATGAATCGGCTAGGGATAGAACCCACGACTTCCCGCATCCAAGGCGGACGTTCTAACCACAAGGCCACCGGAGCGGTTCCACTGCAAATGAGTGAGAAATTAAAAGTCCATCACAGTGTACTCTAAGATCATATACACTTTCTGCGTTACTTTTGTCTCACAGAAATTAAAATGTTTAAATACACAGTTACATGGTTGTCCTGACCATCTCCTGTACGATTCACTATTGTTACTTCTTCATAATCCAGAGATGCTTATTAGTGAAGGATATGGTCCCAGTCTAGGAATCTAGCTACTGTCACGTGAAAACATTACATTTCTTCATTTATTTTTGTTTACATGTTAAATAATTTTATTTTACATGTTTATTTTTTGATGTTGCTTTAACATCCTGATTTTTGATGCAGATATTTGTGCATAGCGTAAATGTCTGTGATACGTTTTTTTTACATTAGCAAATGGTAATTTAAAAAATTGTGTTTTTTTAAACTTAAAAAATCGTATCAATCAAAACCACATATGCATCATTGGTCAGTTGATCTTTTTGTTTGACAGATCTGAGAACTACGCCCACTTCTTGGAGCGTTTATTTTTGCTTTAAGAAATCCAAGTTTTTGCATGAAAATATTGGCGGGTAAATAAATAAAAGTTACATATTATTTCAATTTTTTGCGCAAATGGTATACATGACAGTGAAGTTATGGAAAGTTTATTTTTTATGGTATATATTTACCTAGACTGTCGTGGTGTCTATTGTTCAAGTCAGACCCACTTAACTGTCCCAATCACGTTACACAATGAGTAACCTAGATTATGACAAGATTGGTCCACAGTCTGCTGGAATTTAGGATAAACCATAACTAACATCTGGTGGCAGACAGTTGAAGCTACGCTGTTGAGGGTTTATTCAAGACTTCAAATGCGAGAAAAAAGTACGTCTACTCAGATTCACAAGGTGCATAATAACACCCTCGTGCTGTACCAAAACACAAGCAAACAAAACTGATAAAATTTCTTTAAATGTTAACAATCTAATGATAATTCATCAGTATCCGTTAAAACAAAATAAGAAAACTTTGATCTGTACCTCTCACGAAAATATCCAGTGTGCATCTTCATTATTGTAAGTATTTGTACAATTTGTACCTTTTTTGATAACAACAGTTAAGTTCTGCCAATTTATATGTGTCTAGCTGAAGTAATTCCATGAATATTTTGCAATTTTGTACTCATGGCGATATTGTAAAGAAATAGGTTTTTTTTATATGCATGACTATATTACAGAAATGTATGCATGACAATATGTGGTTAATGGATTAGTTATGACAAAGGTTTGCGTGACAGTAGAGCAATCGTATTTATAAAAACAAGAAGAATAACCCAACAAAATACCCCTAAAAAAACCAAAAAGCCAATTGTATAAACGTATGCTGAGTGTTTCAGCGCCACTATTTCATTGTTAGATATGAAGAAAATTTATTGTTCATTCAATATTTAATAATTGCATATATCTTGTTTTTTAAAAAAAAAACTGCTAACCCTAGAATCATGGTGAACATAAAAATAGATTATAATGAGCATATATTATTAAAATTTCTACTCCACTTTGAACGTGATCACAAAGTAGAGAAATAATAAATTGATATTTTTTCATTAAAAGAATACGTGTAACTTTACAAAGTGTACTTAGACCAATCGATAGCAAGATGGCCGACATGACCCGGAGACAGAATGAAGTATTCGGCGCCAGTACAACCCATAATTTCTTGACCTTGCCCCAAAAGTATATTATAGCCACATAATTTGCATTACATCACAGCCTTAATTCGATTAGTCAACCATATAAGTGCCGATGCTTAAAAGAGAGAGAGAGAGAGAGAGAGAGAGAGAGAGAGAGAGAGAGAGAGAGAGAGAGAGAGAGAGAGAGAGAGAGAGAGAGAGAGACTTATCTTATCTCGAGTCGATTGCAGTCACACGTGTCATGTTATTGTCGGAAACCTAAACGTGCACTTAGTTCTATGCCATTTCGTGTGTGTGTATGTATATATGTGTGTGTGTGTGTGTGTCTAGAGGAACTTAGCTTATCTCCGGTCGACCCCATTCACATGTGTCATGTTATTGTCGGAAACCTAAACGTGCACTCAGTTCTATGTCGTTCCGTGTGTGTGTGTGTGTGTGTGTGTGTGTGTGTGTGTGTGTGTGTGTGTGTGTGTGTGTGTGTGTGTGTGTGTGTGTAGGGAAGGTGCTTAGCTTAGCTTAACTTATCTCCGGTCGACCCCATTCACATGTGTCATGTTATTGTCGGAAACCTAAACGTGCACTCAGTTCTATGTCGTTCCGTGTGTGTGTGTGTGTGTGTGTGTGTGTGTGTGTGTGTGTGTGTGTGTGTGTGTGTGTGTGTGTGTGTGTGTGTGTGTGTGTGTAGGGAAGGTGCTTATCTTATCTCCGGTCGATTCCATTCACACGTGTGTCATGTTATTGTCGGAAACTTAAATGTGCACTCAGTTCTATGCCATTCCGAACACTTAAATTTATCTCGATCATATTCCATTGACGGAGTTACAAAGGCTACACGATTTTGTACACATTCCGCTCCTCTGTCTCAATTTCTCTTTATAACTCTCACACACATAAACAGTTAGCTTCACCCCCAGACCACTTACCTGTGTTCTTCCCCCGCCTTGACCCGGTAGTGAGTGCCAAGACTCATAACCTTTACAAATTCCTTTTGCTTCTCTCATTCACTCCTATTTCTCACCCACCCCCACCAGGTGATCCGACTAAAGTCTGTCATTGACCCGATGGTTAATTGGCACTAAAAAGTGCCAAAGCTGGTTTGATAACATCGAGCATTCAATTGCTATAAAAGAGTACTCGTCATCTCAAAGGATTAAAGAACATTATTGTAAAAACCAACACGAAATGATCAAAAGATGCCTTTGCATGAATTTTCAAACACAAGAGCCATATTTTGGCACAGGAAAATGGCACTATATCTGACTAATTATTTTGTTATGATTTCTAAGCATAAAAACTTCTAAATTTCGACCTTCTCCAGTTGACTTTGATTACTATAGTACGAGTGTTTACAAGCTTTAAGCTCTTCAAAGATTTTTTAAGTGAGCATTTTCAATGATGAATCTTTAATATCGTTTAGCAACAACAACAACAACAACAACAACAATAATAATAATAATAATAATAATAATAATAATAATAATAATAATAATAATAATAACAAAATTAAGGAGAAAACGATAAAATTATGTAGATGTGCACATGATGAATAATGAAGTTGACTAATACCATCAACAAAGTTAAAGCTCAGTTTTATTGGAAGGAAAATTTAGTTTTTGTTAATACCAAATCAAACAGATGTGTTAAAGTCTATTAAGACATGTTGTATATACACTTATATATTCATCACTTTGAGCTCATCTCTGTTCTTATGCATTCTTGACCGGCTTGCATACTTGTAATTTCCATTTTTATGTTCTCCAAAATTTGCATTTTGACCTTTTTAAAGAGTTCACGCAGGCTACGTTTCAATGCAAGACTGCGTTATATGCCAGTGGGTACATCGTCTTAAAAATGTTCATCAGCGATAACATTTGACAGCGTGTTTACGTCATTTTTCGTCCGATTTGCTAACATTCTTTTTGATGCGACAAGCGTCGCCCAATCCTATCGTTAACCAGTCCAAGGGCAATGCGGTTCGGAAGCCCGGAGGTCAAAATTTTTGCCTAATGTGGATCGTACGTGCTTTATCTGTTCCAAAGTGTGTCACCTACGGCCACGCTTGTCTCTTTAGAACTGTACTGACATAGAAGGTGCGATTTAACCTGTAGGTGTCGTGTCGTTTTTCTTCTTCTTAGACAGTTACAACTTTGTCGGGACGATCAAACATAGGCGCAAAAATTGTTCCGGCCCTCTAATGCAACAACTACGCTTAAACTACAATAGTAGCATACAATAATTGTTCTGCATTTCTGAGGTTTCGGGTGTGATCCCTGATACCGTCAGGTGCTAGTGTTGGTGTGGTTAGCACGACGTTGTTTGCAGGAATCTTCTTCCTCTTGTACAGATCACCTCTTCGCTAATTTCTATGGATCGAAGGTCACATTATACTCAATAATATTTTATGTTTATAGCTGTACAAGCAGGTTTGATGGATCCCCATTTATGCTGGTTTGTGTCCGTTTTCTCCACAGGAACACCATCCGAACACATTTTTTTGTTTTTTTGTTAGAGTGATGTGATGCTGCAACAGCACGTGCTTCTTTGACTTGCATCTTCCCCTTTCAACGATGACTGAATGAGAAAGACGTTTTAATGAAAAGACCGATTTGTGTCAGGTAATTTTGAAATTCTTGAGTCAAATCCGATTGAAGGCAAACAAGTAAATCGTACTGAAAGGCACTGAGATAATTTTTTAAAATTTATTTTATACCTAACTACTATATCAATATAACAGAAATACTGATAAGTGTTCTCATAATGAACTGACCTGGGATACACTGCTTGCATAATAAGACAATAATTTACGGTCATGTATACATCAAGATAAGGAAATTCACCCACAAGTACATCTTAACTAGCCCTGATTGATATGAAATTCCTAATATGACAAATCGTTAAATCTTGTGACAAGTTTGAAATCGAAACCGCATCGCCCTTTTCTAGTTTACATGGCGCTTTCTGCTTGTCAGAATAAAACACGTCATGCGAGACTTAATCATATTTGTAAAGTGTAAAACTTCTGTGTATAGGTGAGCGCTTATTGGCAAAACAAAACAAAAACCCCAGAAAAAACAAAAAACAGCAAAACTAGCAATAAAACGCTTCCGATATTACACGCTAATTTATGACTGACAATTGTGACGTTTTTCATTGGTGTTAAAATGACGAGACAATACATGTCCGTTTGTATTGTGAAATTTAAATTGTTTTACTTTTACGTAACAGAAAGAGTTACGGAACAATACTTGGTTATTATGTGCTCTCTCTCTCTCTCTCTCTCTCTCTCTCTCTCTCTCTCTCTCTCTCTCACACACACACACACACACACACACACACACACACTCACGCAGATGCGACTGCATGTATAGGTGGCACTCACCAGTTTTTTTGTTTGTGATTTGTAACGTAGCATTAAGAATTTTTCAGTCATATCGCTACGATGTCTGCAGTGTGGCTGTTTATAGTGATGTCTAGCACTGGGGCATCATGCCGCAGACATGTAGCATGATGTCCCACCCAGTCACGTTATCCTGATACCAGGCCGACCAGTCCTAACACTAACCTCTTAAAGCTGAGCGCCAAGTGAGGCAGCTATTAGTACCATTTTTGTAAGTCTTTGATATGACTCGACCGGAGATCGAACCCACGACCTCCCGCATCTGAGGCGGACGCTCTAACCACTAGGCCACCGGAGCTGTTTTTTTTTTTTTTACTTTTGAGAGAGTGTTGTATGTAAGGTGAAGTTGTTTGCATTTGAAACATGCACAGTTGAGAAAATGTTGGCATACCTATATGCTACTTTCATGTAATATGGCTGAAATTTCTTTGGATATTGTACTTTTGAAAATTTGTAATGATCTTAGCACACTGTTAACTAAAATGAATGCTCCCTTGTGCTCCAAAAATCAACCTGAATTTGTCTAAAGTACACTATCCTTGGCAGCTATTAAAATAGGGAAAATGACTTTTGCCAAACTAGACAATACCAGCTTTTAAAAGTGTAATGAATGAATTACCAAATACTTAAAATGTAAAAAAAAAGTTATCGGCTCATTTTTGTACCATTTACCTCTGAAGTTCGGGAAGTGAACATGAAAAAGTAGAGCTAGCACTTTTTTGACAGGTGCACATCTGGAGTAAGGCCAAGCTGTATATTTTCTAACCCATATTACACCCGTCAATCATACACCAAATCAAGAGAATTAAATGTTCTTTGAACAATACCCAAGATATACAAAGTTTTTTTTTTAAATAGCCAGTATACCTAGTGAGGAAACCCTGGGAAATTCTTTTTCTGTAAAATTCTAACCCTATGCTAAATACGAAACTGTAGACGCCACCATAGATGGTTGAACGGATAAAAGGTCAGCTGTTAGAACGGACGGACGAATGAGATTGCTGAATGTTACTGTCATCGTAACTTTGATGTCTTACAGTAATTAAATATTTCTGGTATTTTTTTATTTGAGAGTTTAAAATCACGTAATCAGGATCTCGATGGTACATATTATATAATTTGAGGTAGATTTATGTCAAATTATGTATGCTGTAAACTTTACTGTAGGTTTATTCGCACTACACTGTATTATTCCATAATTCCTCGTAGCTTTGCTATTTTATAACTTTGTTATTATTATCTGAGACGATAGTAATGATTTTTTTTTTATTTCCTTTCAGACATTCCCGGTCACTAACGAAAAATAATACTAATTCCTATCACTATTGATCTGTTAGTGTACTATTCATTGTTATGAATCTTGCTTTGTAATTTGAGAACAGAAAGATAAAACAGAACAGCTATCAAACTCTTATCGTGGTGATGACCAAAATATTTACATGGTCGCGAAAGGGCGTACCGTTAGATCTGTTTCAGTCTCTTCACCTCTTTCAAATTGGCACTTAAAAGTGGACCGAAATGACGATTTGTGAAAGAACGACAATTATAATGAATAGAAAGTAAATATTTGAATTCTTAATATGGAAAATATATTTACGTTGGTATGTAGTATGTAACAAACACAATGTACCTTTTAACACTTAATTTTCGGGTTAAAAGCACACGTATAGCTTGATATTCTTCATCCTTAACAAGCGTGCGAGACTTAAGGACAATTCTGATGTAAATAAAGATAAATCAAGAATATTAACATTGATGTTTTCTAAATCTTTCATAGAAGAAAAAAAATCTTGTGACTTAGAAAAAAAATATGTACTTTATTTCTGTTGGTGAGCGCTTTTAACTTTTTAACCATATACCACCCGATATTATTATCTCGTGATCGCGAATCTTCGTAGCCAATACGAGTGGAGTCAGTATAGAGGTAGGTGGGGTCTTAGTGGGATACGGGATAGTGATGTAAATGCAAGTTATAGTACTGTGAAATTCGACCCATACCCAAGCGTAGTTACACAAAATATCACACCAAATCATGAATAAGTGTACACTTTTTTACATTTAATATCCACGATAAATTGTACCCATTGCAACCTTTTAGTTCAGTTATCATAAATCACCAATTTATACCCTCTTCTCACCACTCATCTCCATAAATATCTACCACTACCAAAAAAAAAAAAATAAATAAAAATGAATTGAATACAAAATTTTCTCTGACCATTTTGTGACCTGGCTTATTCATCTGGGGTCCTCAACCGGAGTACAGATTCAAATTCAGCTTTGGATTATTTGGATTCCATCATAGTAGTTTTATTTTCATTAAAATTGCTCTCCATGCAGTGTCGGTACACGGGGACAGTGGTTGTTTTTTTTTTTACGTTTGTGAAGAATCCTTCTCACCTTACTGATGTAAAGGTGATGTACTACTCAATTTTCAGCTGAAAAAATCTCCAAGCTCAGTCCCTTTCCCTCTCGCAGCCACTGTACCGATTTTTTTAAATAACGCTTTTCTAATGATTAACTTTCGAAATATTTTATGAAAACCAGTGTCTCCGCTATGAAACTAGAATCCGAGTCTGTGTGCACTCAGGTTCGAGAGTTTGAAAATGCAGCTTTGATACTAAAAGTGGGGGGGTGCATGTGTGCATGCGTGTTTTAGATTTTTAACGTTGCTTTAAACATTTTTCAGTCATGTCGCTACGATGTCTGCATCAGGACAGTTTATAGTGATGTCCATCATGCTGCAGACATGTAGCATCATGTCCGACCCAGTCACATCCTGACATGTAGCATCATGTCCGACCCAGTCACATCCTGACATGTAGCATCATGTCCAACCCAGTCACATCCTGACATGTAGCATCATGTCCGACCCAGTCACATCCTGACAACAAACCGATCAGTCCTAATACTAAGCTTTTAATGCTGTGCGCCCAGAGAGGCAACTATTAGCACCATTGTTACAAGTCTTTGGTATTACTCGAACGGGGTTCAAACCCACTTTCTCCTGCATCTGAAGTGGTCGCTCTAACCACTAGGCCACCGGAGAGGTCTCAAGATTGTGTAAATGTTGGATACTGAATCGGTTATGAACATGAACAAGCGTTTTTGTAATGAAGAGAGATCATATGTCTCTAATGAGCTACTTCTTACATGATAGAGCAAATGAAATTCACTTTCAAACTATTCAGATGACTGGCCAGTCCATTCCCGTGATCGTGCATGCGTTATAAGCTTTTATAAGATCACGATAAATATATATATATATATATATATATATATATATATATATATATATATATATATATATATATATATTGTAATTTTCACATTTGTATGAGTGAGGACGAGTGTGTGTAACATGCACAATAAATCCTGTGTATTTGCATAAACTGATGACAAAGGACAAATTATATTCATTTTATTTTTATTCATAAATATGTCATGCGCATGCATTATGCATTTATATGTAAGAAAAAAGAATGATTGTACTAATTTATTATTTGTGAGACAATTTCATTTTAATTTAATATTTAATCATTTTCACAGGTAAACATACAACTATTTCATATCATTCATGACTGCAACTCAAGAGTGCACTATGCAATGTATGATCATTTTCACACATATCAGACATCTAAAATTTGTGTCTAAATATGGAAGTGTAATAACTGACAAATTGTAATCTTTCTGTGGCAGAGAAATGCCTGAACATTTTTTCTTCTAAACCTTTCTGATTCACTCTTATTGCTTTTACAAACTTATCCTTTTTTAGGCAGGCAAACTCATAACATTCTGTACTTTTTTAAATAGATTTTTCTGACTCACTTTGAAAACATAATCGGCACAATACTTAAAATTGTGATCCAATATTATTTAAAAAAACGGTGTCATTTATCCCATTAAAAACCGATATGATCAATGCACAACAATTAAGCATGTACCTGTGTTAAAAATCTGCAGATAGAATAAGCCTTTTCTTACATTATTAAATCTTTGACATTAATTTGTATCACAAGAACATTCATTCAGTAAGCAAATATCACATTTATCAAGTGTCGAACAATTCATGCTTCAAGAAAGACTAGTCAAATGATGAAAAGTTCTTTTTTTTTAGCTAAAATAAAACCACATCACCATAAACAATAGTGGCAATTGTTAGCAAAAATGAAAACTACAGAAAGGAAGAGATGCATAAATTTAAGCAAATCATACAAATGTCAATAAACAACCAAATAACAAAAATTGATTTTTAAAAAAATGAGAAAAGATAAGAAAGAGACTACCTTTTTGTAGAGCCTGCCTTTAATTATTTAACTTCAAAAAAACTTGTAACACTGACCTTAATCTTTAAAATTTGAAATCTGTCCTTAACATAGGGTTTGGACAGTAAGACAGACAGATGGATGGCATATGTTAAAGTAACTCCTGTATCATGTTTCTGCAAGGTGGAACTGATAAAAACTTAATGAAACAAAGCTTTGAAACCCCACTAATGTTAACTAATGACTGACAGAAAAAGTGAGAGAAAAAGAATGATGACGGAACAAACAGACAAATGAAAGAAAGGAGGAATGGGCAAAGACATACAAATAAACAAACAAGAATAAAACGGTCAAGCAAACTATTGATGATTAATATATCAAATTAATCTTTTTAGGAACAGAGAAAACCTTTGTTTTCTCTATCCCGTCCAGTGTGTAATTAATAGATACTATGTTTTCTCATCCGATGAATCATTTGCTAAACTTCTTGAACTATGGTTTCAATCAAGTCTGAATATCAAACTTGTATTCAACCTTAGCATGCCCAATTTATAAGTATTTGAAACTTTAAACAGTTATTTTGATATAATTATAAAATAGTTAAGTCTCAAGTTTAAAGTTTATTTTCATTCAAACTTCAATGAATTTTAAGCTGGGAAGCACCATGTTATTCATAGTTACTTGTAAGTTGAGTCAATACTGCAAACAACATTCCCCAAAACAGCCATCCCACAATATGCCAGCAAATCTGGATCTTCATTGCTTTTGTTCTACAGATTACTCCTAACAAATCGTATAGACCCAGATCTGCTGGCACATTATGTCATGACAAATCTCAGTCTGTGCAGTTTTTAGTTGGACCAAAGTTATAAAAAAAAAAACTATATACCATATATAGTATATGGGTTAATCTTTGATGATGATGAAGATGAATTGCATATGGATCAAAATGAATTAAGTGCTACAGAGAGATCAACTAAAAAAATTATTATACTTAAATGAAAGATAAAAATTAATTCTGGATTTCTTGTGATTGCAATTATTTAAAATACTTTGAATCTTTCAAGTTTGCTATCTACATGCAAATGAGTTGATGCTGGTGTTTCTATGCAAAAACCTTGGTATTGTCTAGTCCTATAGCTATAATTTGGACATTAAAATGACTTTTAGTCAAGAACTAATTCTAATACAATTTTTAAAATCATAAATAGATAACCCAAGTAATGGTGAGCAGCTTGCTTTCGTAAATAAACCTGAACCTCTCTGGGATCCCACCCTAATCTCACTATGGAGCCCTTTTCAAAAACGATGACCACAACTTGTATAAATGTTTCATGGTGATAAATTAAAAAACAGTCCAACTAGTTGTGTTCACAAGAATTCATTATACACTACATTAAGCTTCAGGTAAAACAGTACAAAAAAAACCCTTAAAATAAATCAAAGGAGAACGGCAATTTATGATTTATATTGTACATAGTCGTTTATAAGATGAGACCAACTGCAGATTGCACAGACCCAGATCTCCTGTCACATAATGAACTGATAGATCTGGATCTGTGCATTTTGTTAGGAGTATTCAGTAGGACAAAAACCATAGACCCTGATCTGCAGGCACAAAGTGCTACCGCAGTTTGACTCGACTTAAGGTATATACAGTAACATCTGCAGATGATGATCATAATGTTACCTAATGGCAATTCATCAAAAACTGAACAAGTTGCTCTAACAAGATAATATCATATACTACAATAAGCTACAAGACAAAACAACAATAATTATTACAAATAGTGGGAGCAAAGTTACCTTTTCAATAAGCAATATGCACAGTTTTAGATGAATATCAAAATATGTACCAAGTTTCATGGCAGTCAATGAAACACTGCTGGACTAATTGTGTTAACAAGATAGCACACTGGATGGGAGAGTAGGTGGATACAAGGATTATTATAGGAGAGGTAGAAAAATGTGGTACGTTTATCACTGATTCTAAGACAACTGATTAAAGTTTTAAATGCAATCCAGTGATTTATTACAAGCCTTGATAATCAGTGGTTCCCTTTATGTTAATCTCCAACCCACTGGTCACACTTTTATAATATGAAAACAATGAAATGTGTGCATTGTCATGTAATAACCTTCATTTTTACAAAAATTAGCTGATTCATACTGGTCTGGATAGGATTTGAACCTGTCAGGTTACAGGTTACAAGTCTAAGCTAATAAGTGAGTCACCATGTAGTGGAAGGAAATATTGTTGCAGTACATTGCTCATTAAGATGCATCCACATGCAAAGTTTCATCAGTGTAGGGTTGAAACAATCTCTTAATAGTCAGTCTGGATGAAAATTTCTGTCATTGTTTTGAATTTATGCGAGACCAAAAATTGCAAAACTAGAAGAATTAATATGGGCTACATCATGCATTAGTCCATGTCTAATATGGGTGTCACCAGCAGTTAAGACCCTTTTCCCAATGTAAACTCTTACAATATTATTTGGCAAATTATTCCAAAATGTACACTACACTCAAGTATGAAAATACTATTTTTTAATGAAATGCATATCAAATACAACATGCCTAAAATGAGTTCCTTAAAGGGAACTTTTTGATTTTGTCTAGCTTTATGTGTAAAGTTTCAAAGCAATCTTAGTTAAGTTTAAGAGGAGTAGCAACAACAGACCATCCCTTAAGCAGACCATCAATAGAGAATTCTTTTAGTGACCATCCATTCAGGAGTAATGATAAGATTTTCAAGACAGTGGACTTCAAATTGGCACCATTTTTATTTTGGACCAACTAGACATCATGAGAAGTCTTTTGTGAAGACCCCACATTAAAATTCCCATCCATTCTGGAGGAGTAGCAATAACAATATTTTAAAATAGCCACTGTAGTGCCCACATCGGGTGTCAGCTCTGTGCCATTTTCACTGATGACCAACTACACATCTTGAGAAGTCTTCTAGTGAAAATCCTTGTTGATATGACCATCCATCCAGAAATAGTAATAATAAGAATTTCAGGATGGCCATTTTGGATGTAAGATCAACATTTACAACCAACCAGACATCAGGAGAAGTCTCTTAGTGAAACCTCATGTTCCAATGACTATCCATTCTGGAAGTAATGATAAGATTTTCTGGATGACAGACATGGTGGCCAGATTAGATGTCCAAATAGCACCATTTTCATTTGCAACCAACTTGATAGACCACTGAAGGAATGTATGTGTAAACTTTCACAGCAACCCTCCAAGCAGTACAGGAGGTGTAGTTATAACAAATGTGTGCCAACAGACAGATGTCAGACCATGATAGATAATAGACAATCCCATAAGCTCCATTGATCCATAACCAGTAGATTTAAAAAAGAATCCATTGAATCAGTGTAGTATTGCCTAAGCATGTATAATAAAAAAAATGTAATGAGTTTACTTGAATTATGACATTGCTGAAATTTCTGCATTTTTAGGCATTCTGCTAAATTAAAATTTGGAAAAAATCCTGATTTCACAATTTGCCAATATCATAACATGAACAATTCAACTTCCTAACATTCTGTGAGGTTAAATAACTGCATATTTAGACTTCTTCACAACAACTGTTGCAAATATAAAACTGCATGGAAATTTCCCCATATATATATATATATATATATATATATATATATATATATATATATATATATATATATATATATATATATATATATATATATATATATATATATAATTTTCTGACAACATTCTTCCATACAAAGAAATCAAAACCATCTGAAATAAGTAACTATTATCCTGGATCCAAACTGCCTTCCATGATCAAGGTAAAACTCCATTTCAGCTGAAGCATTTGGTATTCTGCATTGCTTCTTTGAAAATGTTCCAGTTATCTTCTATTTTCATTTGAATGCAAATTCCATTCATCGTCTCTTAAGATGTCATCTTCAGAGTGGACATTTTTGTTGCATACGAGTTTCATCTGTTTCACCTACACTGCTATTATTTGCTCAGGTATAATATTTTTCTCTGTGTTCACTCTCCGTTAATATTCTCCTCCTCCTTCTAATTGTTATACAGCACATTGTCACAAGTCAAAGAAGGGGATAGAATATACAGTGTCACTGTGTGTCACACATTTTAAAAGTATGTCATGTCACACTTATGTACATCACCAATGCTGAGACACACAGTCACATTCAAGGAGACACGACAAACACAATACAACAGTTCCAAAAAATATAAAGTCACATTTACCGTAAACATGGCCCTGTTGCTTATTCTTATAAAATATTTTCACCTCAAATTGTCGTTTTAACTAAATTTAAAAGTTAGAAAAGTCAAATCAAGATCGCTTGTGAGGTAGTTGAATAGTGATATACAGTTAAACCTCTCCTAACAACAAATAGTTCACTTCAAACCAATATCTTTCTGGGTAATTGGATTTTTTAAAGTCCAAAGTTTGTTAGACTATATACAACCTTGCATACTGGCTATTAGGAATTTATAGTGACAGAAGAAAGAACAGTGCACATGGTACACAATATACCAATGTCTTTCTTAAGTGTCACTGTTATCATTGCCTTTCAATCCTTAAAAAATCTTTGGCATTAATGTTTCATCGGGTGGCAACCTACCTGTAAAGTTGGGTGAAGGTAAATGCATACAAGTAAATTATGCAAAAGCTTGTATCAATTTGTCACACTGCAGTGACCATGACCTTTGATTAATAGATACAAAATTAACTGACTTCTTGGTGTTATCAAGGAAAACATATCTAATGTATGTACTTACTTACAAGTCAAGTCCAACTGCAAACTGCACAAATCCAGATCTGCCAATTCATAATGCACCAGCAGATCTGCTTCAATGCACTTTGCTAGGTGTAACCAGTTGAACAAATAACATAGACTCTAATATGCCTGTGCATTACATGATTGCAGATCTGGGTCTATGTTGTTTTCTGGTGGACAAGACTTATCAACTAGCCCAGATGGTACCATCTTCATTAGCCTTGCATTATTCATCCACTTTGCTCCATACCAACCTCTGGCAATGGTAGATAACTGAAGAAGTATCTACCAATTCACTATCTGATTGCATGTAACTGAAAGAATCTGATCCAACCAGACTGCATATGTACCTAGAAAGATGGTTGGAAATAACTGACACAGCTCCTATACCCAAGTTTTTTCACTTTAAATCCTTGACACCCAAGATGTTCTGTAGAATCTGGGCATGTGGACATCATGGAAGTTGTTGTATTCAATACTTTATTAACATAACATGTCTTCCCGTTGGTCAATTTATATGTTCCTTTGGGCAGTAACTCTTGCTTTTTGCAAGACGGGTCATTATTATCAAACAATTTTTGACTAGCTATATATGTGGAACAATGTTGACTGACAATGACTGGTCAGCAAAGATGCAGGTGTACAAGATCTACTTCTGGTATGCTTAGTAGTTATGGTAACGACCTTCTGACCTATATAGATCAATGGGCTTCTTTTAAATCCACAAAGTTTTATAAGTTTGGTTGAGCAAATCTCAAATTACTCGATGGAAACCATTTTTCTATGGCTGTTCTAATGGTAAGAATCTTCAATACTTTTATCCCTTTTTCATGTACTTGTTATATTATGACTATCAAAATAATTTTTCAACTCAAATTTAGACTGGTTTGAGTGCTGGAAGTTTTGTATGATTTGTTTTGACTGATGACAAAAAAAGATTTAGTAATTTCCTAAGAATGTTTATGTCGAGTCAAAACAACTGTGCACTAGCCATGTCTTCAGCATTGTGTCATACTTACCAAACTGTGACTGGATTGGGTTTTGTCTCAGACCCTCTCCCTGCATTCAAAATACATTGATAACATAAACATTGCAAAAATCACCAGTGCCTGTAAAAGTCTTAAAAAATTTTTCATAACCTGGATGAAATATTTACATCCTTGGTATTAATTTGTTAGTGTATATTTAGCAAACAAGAACTGGATAGAAATGAAGTTATAAAATATTGCATAATTATTAATTTTCCATCTTTTAAAATACTTACACTCATTTTGCATAAAGATTTCTCAATGTTTCTTTTAATTTTTCATAATTGTTTGATTAACATTATTATCTAATCATCTAGTTACTACCTACATTAGAAACTAGTAAATTTATGTTCTATTTTGTATTCCAAACAATATAGATTTATCAACACTGACTCCTAAATCTTGACACTGGGATAGGATTTCCATGGCTACATCCTTTGACCTCTGCCCTTCAGTAACCTCAAACAGCAGAAACTGAAGAAAAAAAAAGATGTGACTGAAGTTCAAATATCAATAACACTGACTTATATAGGATGATCCAAATTGTTTAAAAAACTATATACACTGTAATACTGTCAAACAAACACCCTGATTTCAAGACCACCCTGCTGAAACAATTGTAAATTGAAAAACCCAAGTAAAAAAAAATCCAGTATTTTGGAAAACCTCATTAGTAACATTACCCTTGACTGTTGTTAATCTTAGAAAATCCACTGCATAAAAAACTGAAGAAAACTTTCTAGCAAGGAATTATTCAATCTGTTGTTGTTGTTATAGAGTTTAACACCATTTTTCAGCACAAGATAGGCTATACATGGTGGCCAGTATTAATGGCGAGGAAGAACCGTGGAAAATCCCGGGAAGAACCACCGACTCATGAGAAGCTACTGATAGGCTTTCTCACTTACCCACTATTCAATCTGTACTAATATGATACATATCAGCAATACTAAAAACTGTCATCAAAGTCAAGTACCGTATATACTTGCTTATAATACAAGTCAAATTGCACAGACCCTGATCAGCTGCTGCATAAAGTAATGGTAGATCTGGGTCTGTACAGTTGTTAGAAGTAATCAGTAGAACAAACAACACACCCTGATATGCTGGTGCATTATTCTATGGCATTTCAGGATCTTTGTTGCTTGCAGTTTGACTTGACTTATAAGCGATTATATATGGTAGATTGTTTGATTTGTTCTTATTATCAGATAAGCTAGGTACTTTTAAGACAACAACTAAACCACCAATATTAAATCTGACAGTGTCTAGAGATTTGCCAGTATATAGAACTAATGCAGATAATAATACAATAAGGCAGACATTTACCATGTATATACTGAATACAATAAGGAACTTGACTATTAATCAAATCATGATTAATTCAATACTTTCCTTGAAATATTTATCATTAAAGTATGAAACACCCAAAAATTAATAAGCAGGAGAAACTGAAAAAATGATCAAAGCTTATCTGTATTTTACATCGTTCCACAATTCCGAAGAGAAAGGTACAGCTTTGACCGCCCTGTGGAACAGCTTTCGGATCTGGAAAAAACATTTATTTATCTCTCTTACTTTCACTTAATAATAACTTTTCCATAACTTTTCCATAAGGTAAAATGTATTTTGAAGAGGTTTTCTTCTGAAATCAAACATACCTGTAGGCTAAAGAAAAAACCCCACTGACATATTAGACCCAATATACTTTACACACTAAAACTATGAGATATGATAATAAGAAGCATCATTAAACCTACTAAGTTAAAACATAAACCATGAAATAATGTTTGGTCGGATACAATTTCATTGTTTTAGTGGAACAGCTAAGCAAGAAATTTCACATCCTGCCTAATGAACTGTGAATATTTCCCATTTTTTAAAACTCCTTTTAAAAACAATAAATTACATCTACAAAATGTAACCTGCTTCCTTCTACATGCATGGAAAAAAAAATGATGCCAGTCATAATCTCACAACAAAACATCTTTTTCAACCAAACCATAAAAGTGGTCACTAACCAATTTAAAGTATTTTTATAATCAAATGGAAATTGAGATTCAAATTATGCAAAGATTCATTGGGGGAAGTGGCATTTGTTAAAAAGGTTTTGCAAACAATTACATATTTATTAGCCTGACAGAATTGTCATTATGGCACCAACATTTTATATTGGGTACCTAAATTGGTACCACATCAATCTGACAGATTTTAAAGAATAAGATCTTTATGATTAACTAATTAATTTCTTTCTGTTAAGTATCTGATGCTACAGAAATCTAGTGTACATCGCAATCCTGATCATACAAAACACTTTTTAGATCATGAATCATATATATATATATATATATATATATATATATATATATATATATATATATATATATATATATATATATATATATAGTAATTGTTAATTCTATATTTGGAACAAATAAATTAAATTTATTGTCTAAGATAAAACTGAAGATTTCATATAAAAACAGAAAAAATGAGTAACTCACCTCTTTGCTATTTTTCTGTTTTGTGGCTAATGATATAACTCTGAAAAGGGACAGAGATTAAATCTCAGCTCCTAAGCCAAAGGTCCCTTGTTCTTATGTGAATTTATTATAGTGCATTAGAAAAATATAAGCATACTTTAAATAGAACAAGATTTGTGTTTATAAAATAAATATCACCCCTGCAAAATAAAAATGTCTAAAATGTCTAAGTATCAATAATTTTAAAAAAATTATAACAACTTTTAAAATTACTACAGTACATGAAAATCTAACCAAGTGATCTACATATGCATATCAAATTTTATTTGTTTGCATAATGTTGCTTTTGTCTAATTATGTCGAGGTAAAAAGGATTGTCAAGGTCATGACAAATTAAAATGTAAATAGATAAAACATTTGCTGAAGTGGATTGAAAATTTAATTAGGCCATTTATAAAAAATTCAAATAAACCTAACAAATTTGTCAATTTGAGTGGTTTTGCTCAAGAGAGCAAAGGTTTTTCCACAAAAAGTTCCAAAATATGTAAATTATTGTTTAAATTCCTTTAATAGCCTGAAAAATCTTATCATGTCATCTATTTATAACCATGATAAAGTGTGCAAAATTTCATAGTTTTTGTGTTACAGCACCAAGTTAAAACATGGATTTAAGATGGTTGTATGGATATGTGGATGAACAAACAGCACCAAAACAATATGCTCCCCATTGCTATTGAAGTGGTACATAAAAAGCTAAGATTTATAAACATTTCTCTTAAATAAAACATATTTCAATAATTAAAATTAACGCATCTAAAGGATAGGCAACAAGAAGTTAAAATATGAAAGTTTGCTATTCTTAATGTCAGTTAGTCTGAAAAAAAAATCTTAAAGCAGCAAATTCAAAACTAAAATCTACCCAGCATGCACAATTGTAACTTTCTTTTATTACCATATATACAAGATTTCAAGTCAAGTACAACATCAAAACAAACAATACAGGCCCTAATCAGCTGGTGCATTAAGTGACGGATGATCAGGGTCTATGTTGTTTGTACCTATACACTAGTGTATATGGTATGCTGAAGTGCTTTGAGATGATGGATCTCTGCAGATAGATGCATGTAAATATGACGTACAAGATATAAAGATGGTGAATTATCAAATGAATCAGTTGCTTGACTATATTTGTCAAACTTGATAGTCAGACAACATATGGATGTGAAAAAGTGAAGTTTACAGTTTCCAGATCTGTATGCTGGCTGTGTTGTCAAAGACAAGAGGGTTACACATGATGCGGGCTGAATGTGTGTTGTCTTCGTCAAGTAGTTCCTTGCAAGCCCTGGAAAAAAAATTCAGAAAAAACTCTAAACATTTGTCGATTCTGCATGGAAATTAACAAAAAAAATTTACAGATGACAATCTACCATGAAAACTTATCAAAAACAAAATTAAGACTCATACCTTAAGACCAGCTGTATGTTAGTTGGCATCAATGTCAAGATTTTCTCCAAGGTGGTTGACCAACTGTCTGGGGGAAGGCAACTTAGACAGAAATTAATTACTTGGTTCACGTGGCTATAACTCTGCCAAAACTCACCACTGTGGTGGGGAACAGGAAACTTGGAAGGAAGAGTCATAAGGCAGCGCTGGAATAAACTTGTAAACTTCTGAGAATCTGCAATGTTCCCACTTTTCATGTGTATACGTCTGTACTGGTATTCAAGATAACTGAAACATTAAAAAATATGCTGGTAAGTGAGTGCTTACAGAATACCTCAAGGAAAATGTGAAGTGAACATATAATTTTCCAAAACTGGTGACCTTATTTGACAAGGGCATCAGTTACATGGAACACAAGTTCATGCCATTATGCAAATGCAGGCCGTTTCATGAAGATATCTGGATATAAACCAGACAAGAGTGGGATGACTGGCTGGATAGATGAATACAACTTACAAAAGAACATGGAATTAACTCTTCAAATGCTGATCAGACTACATTTTACACAGGACACAATGTCTATCATGACAAGTTTGTGTGATTTGGATTTTTAAGGTACAGTGGAACCCCGCTATAATGCGAATTCGGATATAACGCGATCATAGCATGGCTCCCGAAATTTCGTATATTCATTCACACATGGAAATTTTTTTTAGAGGAAATAAAAAAAAAAAAAAAAAACCACAAGAAATTAACTTCATTTTGGGCATGAGATTAGTTGTGACTTTTAAAATAATATTATCGTGGCTTGGTTCCTGAAATTTGAAATTAATTTACGTGTATTTTTATGGGACCGTGAAAATATTTGTTTAACGTACGAGAAATAGTGTGTAAAACGTTTATTATAATTTGGTGGAAGAATTTGCGTATTGCTTTTAATAATAAACGATCGGAACTTAACAATTTATCCAGGTTCTTTAAGTGATTTTGGAGAAGTGATCGTGTATGAATTCTAAAATAATACGATATATATAACGTACGAGAAATAGTGTACAATGCTTGGCTTCTGAAATTTATCAATTTGAACAGGTTGTGGTGAAGCTCCGTATTCCACTCTAGAAGAGAAAACTGGTTTCAGTAGGTTTTTGAATTGTTAAGCCAAAGTAAACATTATCGGAAGTGTTACTTATTATGGATCCCCGAGTCAAGCCAGTAAATTGTCTTTGTGATTGTCTTCCGTGAATTCTGTAGACAGTCATTGCTCAAACAATAGCCGACATGGGCTTCTTATTTAGCTGCAATCACAGCCAAGCCGCAGACCAAGCAGTGGTTGATACAAGAGTTGCACAATTTAATAAATATCAAAGGACGAAAGCCGACGACATGTATACTGTGCTTGGCATTGTGGTCAAATAAGAAACAGTTCAAAGTAAATAATATCCACTTTATTATCTGTAAATTAAAAGGGCTTGAAATTGTACCTCCTTTCGGCTTAATTTTGTTTTAAATAAAAAGTGATTCATAACCATTGCAGACCTTCATTACTTAGTTATCGAGCTTTATCTGTGTACGTTGTTTGCTTATATATAAAATATTTTTTTACTGTTATGGAAAAGCAGGTTCAAAAATGCAAGTCGTTTTCTGCTAAAGAAGAACTGTATGCCCTAGATCAACTAAAGAAGGGCAAACAAAAAACTCAGCTTGAAGACGACGTACGTTTAGCAAAAGAAGCACTCCAAAAAAAATACGAGCACAGACATCATGATATCCTTAACTTGTATTCAGTAGATGACATCTGCCCTATATATGAACACATATCAGATGACGAAATTTTTACAAATGTCAGGAGGAAGAATGAAGCTGCACAATCAAAACCTGAAACCAGTGACGATAATGATAACGATGACACACCAACTTCCCCCTCACCCAAAGTGTCTGAAGCAGTAGTATATTTAGAAGCAAGTTTAAGGTGTCTGGAAACACAAGATGTTGACAGCGTCAAAGTCATTCAATCAAGAAACACTCTTGACTTTGCTAGAACCCAACAGTTCGTGGCAAAGAAGCAAACGTCATTGAATATATTTTCAAGAAATGATGAAATTTAAATTTGGGACCACACTGACTTTGCACTTTGGACAACGATTAATTTAGCAGTTTTCACATGCTTCTTTTGATGTTCACAAAATCTGAAATAAAAGTTATTTGCACGCTGAAATCATGCTTTGATTGTTAATTATTCTTGCAGTTGTCGCATATGATAAAATTTTGGTGGTATGAAATTTGTACAGACACCTTATGTAGACCCGGAAAAAGCTGCATGCAATGACCGTACGATATCAGACGGCAAGTAAATGGTTTCAATAGTTTGTTCATCCTATATTTTACACGATGAATTCAGACTATTACAAAATTATTGAATATTTAAATCTGTACAATTTTCAATGAAATTACATCCATTTTGGATGAACTGTATGCCACGACGACACGGTAGCATACAGTGTTGATACACTTTTCATGATATAGCGATAGTCTGGCATTATCGGTCAATCTGTATTATCGTTCTAACAAATAAAAATTAGTAAATGTTTTTAATGCACAGTAATAACCTATAAATATCTTAGCCATCGATTATTTTGAATATATCTTAATTAATGCAATCCAGTTAATATTCATCTGATGATAAGCAGACTTTTGATCATTGTACATGTATACACATACATGTATATGTTCTCGGGGAAAAAAGTTAAATATTGTAAACCCCGCATTAACGCGACCCCGCTTTTAACACGATCCAATTTTATGGACCCCAATCATCGCGTTATAGCAGGGTTCCACTGTAGCTATAAAAAATTTAAGTCATATCGCTACGATGTCTGCAGTGTGGCAGTTTATCGCAATGTCTAGTACTGGGTCATCATGCCGTAGACATGTAGCGTGATGTACCACCCAGTCACATTAACCTAACACCAGGATGACCAGTTCTAAAACTAACCTCTTAATACTGAGCGCTAAGATAAGAAATCAGTAAGTAACATGTCAATTAAGAATAACCAATCCTATTACATTTGTCTTTTCTTATCCAAACCTGATTGGCTTACATGCTGTGTGATTATCTGTGATCATCTAGACCATTCATGTCATCCTTATAAAAAGCAAGTATATTTTCAGAAATACTGCTGAATATGCAGATTTATGGCAAATGTGAACCCAAAGCAAAAAAATAGAACAAATAAAGTTTCTAATGAGTTAATTTTTTTCTTTTGTTTCCAGTATGATTAAATTTATAATTCACTGTTCATTCAAAATTATGGAAATCTGTTCTAAAAAATTTGGAGCCAGCAAGATTTGTGGCTGATTAGCTTCTTTTACACATTACTGGTCCTGTTGGCCAATCAGTCTTTCATGATTTTGCATGTAATTTAAATTTTAAATGTTCAAGTCTTTTCTACTCTTTATCTCTTAAAAAATGGATCAGACATTTCATTAAAATATTATGTTGATATAAAATATTCAAGCACATACTTTTGTATGAATCCTTTGTATTGAAATGTTTATATACTAAAGCTCTCAAACAATATTATGTTAGGTAACCACTCTAGTACAATCATTTCCTTCTTGAATTTAATTCTAAATTTGCCTATAGGTTAGACTCACTTTCTCAAGGCAATAGACCAAGTAAGGAAATACATCTATTATCAGCAACACAAACTATTTTTTGTGAGCTGATAGAATACCATGAGCTTGATAAGAATGAATCCCTCCACCTTACAACAGAAGTGTATATGGTCATCATTAAATAAAAAGTAGGTCCCATTGACCAACTTTTGGTATGGTGGTATACTACTCAACTTGCATGCACAAATCAGCTTTTATGACTGAGGAGGCAATAGTCAAACAAGATATCGACTTAGACAATACTGGATGATTGGAGTCAATTGTAAAACTAGAAAGCTCTTTTTTTTTTTATTCCAAAATGCTTTCTGCCAATTTAGGCTGAAAATGGTCCAGCAAATAATAAGAATAAGTTTAAAATAGCAAATCCTGATGGATTCAGGGTCATATCATAATTATTATGAGCTATAAATTCAAAAGGTCTGGCTTGTGTATAACCAGGCAGACAGCTAGACAGCCCTAAACTTGATAGGCTGTACCAGAATTGAGGAGCTTGAGGGTTAGAAGGTTGGAAAGACCCCCAATTTATTTAAATATGGATGATTGGGGTAAATCAGAAAGCTAGTTCCCTTATGCTAGATCTGCAAAAATAAACAAATGTCAAACCTTGGGAAACTTAATAACAATAGTATGAGAAAAGATAATGAAAGAAGAGATCTTAAGTAGCATAAAAATCAACTTCCCCATATATTAATTATATTTCAGAAATAATATAAACTTGTCTGACCATAGTTACTGAGGTTTACCACAGATTACCTGAGCCAGATCTTGGTGACATGGTCCACATCAGTAAAAGAGTTCAAAGCAGTCTCGTACATATCCAAAGCCTGAGCAGTATCTCCCTGCAGCTCTAGTAGTAGACTGTAACGAGAAACTGGTTACTCTTGTTTTTCACATATTGACTACCGTTTTCTTTATGTGTAGAAAGTCATATGCAATCATCATTATTAATTCATGAAGGATATTTTTTATACCATGTCTAAAGATCACTTGAGGTATAGTAAACACAGAAAACTATGTATGTGCTGACAAAGAAAAGTAATAAATGTATGTATATAGGGTTTAAGGAACATCAGGTCAGTACTGGCTATATAGCATTGATTAAAAGTTTAGTTTAAATTTTTTTAAAATAAACTTAAACATGAGGAAGATAAAGGTTTCCAAATAAACGTAAACATGAAGCACTAGAAAAAGGTAAACACCTGGTTTACATAATTCAACACTTGACCATTTCATTATACCATATATTTTGAATTTTACAAGACTATTTACCAAGTTCTAAAAAATGTGAATAGAAACAGAGTTACTAAAGTGTTGACAAACTCTGATGCAAAATCATTTTACTATTCATGGGTCCTTCTTATAATGTATACATCCCAGATTCTGGTCTGGTGAGATAAAATATAAAATCTTAAAAATATATGGTCAACACTATTTTGTTTTATATACCACATTTCCTCAAACAAATTTTTCTCTGGCAGAACATTATCAAGTTTTTTAATTCACATAAAAAATGCATGTCTCACGTGGTGAAGTTGATATACTTGAAAAGAACGTGTACCACTGTCAGTGGACACCGACTAGCATGCACTTTAGTTGAGATTCACCCTGCAGGAGATAAGCACAAGTCAGCTATGACTGTCCTATTGGACCAATACCACCTATTCATTCTATATGGGGGATGCCACTCTCCACATATTTTGCAGGTATAGTGATTTCCCTCCAAAACACAGAACAAAACTATTCATTGTGACTAAAATCTGTTTGCTGTACGACTACATTTCATGCTATCATGTCAGAAATACTACCATAAGCAAAGAATCCATAATATGTGAATGTCATTATGATAACAAAGCTTATGCAGCCATGGCAGAAAACCCTAGCATACCTATAAGGAAAGAAACTTCATGCTTATAGTAATACTGGCGGAAACTGACAATATATGACTTTAACACATAATCTTAAATCCTAATGTTTGTCAAAGCTGTTATCCTATTACACTTAACAGACAATCTCAATGCCTGTCATTGCCGTTTTCATCTCACACTTAATAGAGTACCTCAATGCTTGTCAATACTGATAGACAATCAACAGTACCAGAAATTGATCCAAAGGTAAAGCTTCTCCTCTTTAATAGTTCCAACAGATACCTCAGGTTTGTATGGAACAGGTTTGTAATTTTGTGGAAGCAGTTGTTCTAAAATATCACTGCAAAAAATATAAATTAGAAGAATAACTGTTATACACATGAAAATGTGACAATAACAAGAACAGAAGTGAACATATGGAGAAATTATTTTGGTCCCATTAGAATTGCTAATAGCCATAAAAATGCTCTATCCTTTAACATGCATCTTTAGGAGGTATACCACGAAGGATATCTCCTGGAATTCAACAACAGCTGAGTCCTTTACAATGAGATACAACGTAATCAAGAAGTTATTAACATTATACCTTCAAATGATTGATGTTGTCACCAAATAATATTTTATATGAGCATGCTACTTTTCACTAGTTCAAGGCTTAAATGTAAATAGAATTTCAGTTTAAACATTTTAAAGTATGTGAAATATGTATAAAGATAAAGTACTGACTTCCTTTCTTTGCATAACTTATTAATTTATGTAAAATGTCATACATGCTTTAATACACTATTACTGAAATGTTAAATCTCTTAAGAATGTCAAGCTACTGTGTAATTCAATGCATGTTGTGTCTCTGTGTAACTGTTCTAATTCTCTGCATACTTGCAAATGTTCTGATACAAATGTGTTCACATTCTATTATTTTATGCTGTACTCAGGATAGCATGGAAATATATATATATTGTTTTACTGATATGAACTCAGATGACATCAGTACATACCAGTAAGCATTATTGGGATCCCCCTCCTCATTCACATCAATGTCAAAGAAACTGAGAGCACACTTTTCCAACTCCACCAGGGCCTTGCCATTCTCACCCTGGAAACACAATATTAAATTTCTTTATTGATCAAAAGGCTATAAAATAAAGCTCAGTGACAAACAGGTAATGAAATAAAATTAACATGTCTGTGAGAGACAAATAACATAAAACAATAGTTCTGTGAAATGCGCTGTCTCACTCTTGAACTGTTATGAGGATATAGATTTCAGCTGAAACAGGCAAAACAAGAAACAACAGTATAAAGTGTTTTAGTCATATAACAAAATTATACCATAGTTAAGTTCAAAACAGTCCATGATGGAGAATTTGATTTATACAGTTCAATATAATCACATATGATGAATTTGACTTACCAGTGTAAAGTGCTTTAGTCATATCAAAATTATACAGTTTAATACAGTCAGTGATGTATAATTTGATTGGTACAGTTTTATAGTATCTGATGAAGCATTTGATTTGTACAGTTTAATAGTCATTGAAGTAGAATTTGATATGACAGTTCATTACCATCACTGATGTAGAATTTGATCTGTACAGTTCAATGCAATCAGTGATGTAGAATTTGATTGACCAGTATAATGTTCTTTAGTCATATATCAAAATTATACCATAGTTACAGTTCAATACAATCAATGATGGAGAATTTGATTGGTATAGTTCAATACAGTGACTGATATAGAATTTGACTAAAACAGTTCAACAGTCACTGATGCAGAATGTGATTGAACAGCATAAAGTGCTTTTATCATAGCAATATGGTATCATAGATACAGTTCAATACAGTGACTGATATAGAATTTGACTAGAACAGTTCAACAGTTACTGATGCAGAATGTGATTGAACAGCATAAAGTGCTTTTATCATGGCAATATGGTATCATAGATACAGTTCAATACAGTGGCTGATGCATAATCTGATTGGTACAGTTCAATAGTAATTGATGCATAATTTGATTGGTACAGTTCAATAGTAATTGATGCATAATTTGATTGGTACAGTTCAATAGTAATTGATGCATAATTTGATTGGTACAGTTTAATAGTACTTGATGCATAATTTGATTGGTACAGTTCAATAGTAATTGATGCATAATCTGATTGGTACAGTTCAATAATAATTGATGAATAATTTGATTGGTACAGTTCAATAGTAATTGATGCATAATTTGATTGGTACAGTTCAATAATAATTGATGCATAATTTGATTGGTACAGTTCAATAGTAATTGATGCAAAATTTGATTTATGGCACAACAACACAAGTTGGTTCTTAAATGCTCAGGCAACCAAATCAAAATGCATTGCTTAAAGATACACTATGCTTGCTGAACTGGCCTGATCCAATGACAGAATTCAAACCTGTACTCTAAGACCAGCATGCCAACCACTCAGCCACTGCAGCTGCTTTATCCATTAGTTGCCTTCTATGACATGCAGGAGAAATCTTTAGATTTATTCAACATCCCTAAGCTTCCAACGGGTTGAACTTGCTTACAAGTCCAGTCCAACTGTAAACTGCACAGAGCCAAAACTACTGGTGCATTATGCTATGGCAGATCAGGATCTTTGTTGTTTGCAGTTTCACTCAACTTACACATGAGAATATATTAATTCCATATTTGAGAAATAAGTACACAGATAGGACATATTTACAATGAGACATCCTCATTAGAAACATTGCAATACCATCAGTAAAGCAGATTAAAAGAAAAAACAGTACATAACATAAAAATATATAAATATTTTTTTTTTCAAAACAGCATAGATGCTGATCTGATATCCTATAATGTGCCAGCAGATCAGGGGTATATACAGTTTGTCACACAAGGATTTTATGTGACAAGCTTATAACATGATCTGCTGGCACATTTGGTGATGGTCAATATGGTGGCACATTGTCATTACAGATATGGTGGCATATTCTTTGAAGGCAGACACAATGTCACATTTTGCAGTGGCAGATACAGTGGCACATTCTGTGATGGCAGATATAACACTTTCTGCACTGGCAGATACGGCAGCTCATTCTGTAATGGCAGATAGTGGAAGATTTTGTATGGTAGATAAGGTTGCACATTCTGTGATAGCAGAAATGATGGCATATTCTGTGATGGCATAGGGTGGCACAATTTGTGATGGTAAATATGGTGGCACATTCTGTGATGGTAGATATGGTTCTATGTTGTTTGCAGTTGGTTCTGTGTATTTCTTGCCACATATATTTGTTTACAAGACATGGCCAACTGTGAACAAGACAGATTCTATTTTTCCATTGCATAATGTGCCTGCAGATCAGGGTCTATGATGTTTGTTCTACTGATTGCTCCTAAACAACTGAACAGACCCAGATTTGCAGGTACATATAAATCAGTGTGTATATATATGTATATATATATATATATATATATATATATATATATATATATATATATAGAGAGAGAGAGAGAGAGAGAGAGAGAGAGAGAGAGAGAGAGAGAGAGAGAGAGAGAGAGAGAGAGAGAGTATGGAAAAGTACAGTAACAATAAATATAACACACACCATTTCACCTCTGACCCCTATACATTCTACATCTTGAAAAGCAAAACTGAAATTTCTGATAACCCAAGACATATTGTTTTCTTCATTCCAAAGTAACTCAATTTCTCCTACCTGCTTCATTTCATAGAGGGCAGCATGATAGTAGACTGTGGCAGAAAAAGGATTGGCTTCTAATGCATCAGAAAACACCTACAAGAAATAGAAAAGAATAAAAATGAAACAGTATATACACTACACTTGTATACTTTCACTCTCATCATGGCTTGTATTACCTACTGTTATTTACAACCTGAAATACAATACATGCACAAATATCTATGTTTCATACCAAACTAAATTCTTGCTTTGATTTTTCTGTGTTTACCAATCAGGTCTCTTAGTCTTGTATTTCAGTTCAGATAAAATTCTTCAAATACCATATCTACTCATGTACAATTTGCATAGAGCTGAGAACAGTGTAGACCCCAACTTGCCACCCACTAAGGCTGATGTTGCTCCATCCATATGATTTCAATCAAGCATGTCCTGAATGTTGCATTCAGACGGATGGAAGTCTGAACAATTTGCAGCCAAATATGACTACACACATCACAACCTTTCATTGATCAGATCATACCACATTTTATGATCTCAATTATTATTAAATGATGATTATTACTGACGTAATTAGGACAAGCTTTTTAGTGTACTCCTTTCAATACTGTAAAACTGCATGCAGGTCTGAAATAAAAGCCTAAACCATGACAATTTTATTCCAATATAATAAAGTTCCAACTGACTGCCCTCTGTCCAAATAAGGCTGGTGTCCACTATATAAAGATCACTATAGCATAGTGAATAAAATTAATTTGTGTCCTTTGTATACAGGCTGAATTTGAAAAAGAAATCAGAAGTATTACTCGTCTTTTATCTAATTTCATGGAATTTCCTGACAACGTCCTCAAAAAGGTATAATATGAAACCAATGGATGCCAAGATTATTATTTAATCTTTTGAGTGGGTTTCAGCACTATTTTGTAATGTGGAAATTATAGAAATTATGTATGTATGTATGTATGTATGTTGTGTGTGTTGTAGTATATTATATATATATATATATATTATATATATATATATATATATATATATATATCGATATATATATATATATATATATAATAACTGATTAGCATTTTTCAACTGATTTCTGATTCTGGATTTACAGCATGAAAATTGTCCGAATTCCGGATACAATTCAATTAATCAGAAATTAAAGGGTTTTTTCAAATTAACTTTTTAAACCGTGTTACACACGTTTTGCACATCACATTGTCATCACATGGGTAAGGATATGGCAGGACTATAGCAAAATGCAAAATATTTTAGACAGATATCATTTATTCATTGGTTTAGCCATAATGATCTGTAGTACAGTTAAGATTCTGAACTATCCGGAACTGGAAATTTTTTGTGGGCATGTGCAGTGGAACTAAGGGAGATAATTTTAAGTGATACGATCAGTAACTCCGTTGCAACTGTTAAATGCCTTATAGAAATTTAACATATTTATTTTTATTATCAGAATCACTCGCTATTGCCTTGTCCGACTCCGATTAATTGAAAATTCATACTATCCGGTGGAATCCAATTTCCAGATCTAAATGTCAGTTATGCCCTAATATATACACACACACATTTTAACATTAAAATAATGCTTACAATTAATATAAATAACTAAGAACTGTTTATCTTAAATGTGTAAGAACTTTATGTGCAACAACATACTATCTATGGTGAAGATGTAAATAAGCATCCTTTAAAGTATATTTTAATTTTATTATAAACAAGAGACTTAAGCAGAAGCCTCTACTCACCTGTCTCGTTGCTTCAGTGCTCCCACTCATTGCATACAGATTGGCGACTATCAGCCAAACTTCGACTAATGTTGGATCATTCATCAGTATCTCACGACATACATTCAATGCCTCTTCAAACCTGAAAAAAAAATTAGGGTTAATGGCCATTATAGTTTAAAAGATTCTGATGGTCAGAATGGTGAACAACAGAAAGGTAAGCATCACTGCAGAATGTCAAGTGTTGTAAGTGAATAACTTATGTCATTTCATTTTTATGTTAAATGCCTGTTTTGCATATGAATCCAACTTATTAACTACATGTCACTTTTAAGTGACCATGAAGTGTAGTAAGTGAATAGCATATATTTAACTTTAAAATTTTCGCATAAAATTTTTTATAAGCGAAATTCTAACTTTGCATAATTGGGATAAAAACAACACACATGCTGATACAGCTAGTTTTGCATTTAATGTATGCTTCTTCAGGTACAAATTGTTTTGTAGACCATTATGTCAGCCCATAATGCAACATAAGATTTGAGTCTACCATGGCTACAATATACAAGACCATATAAGTTTAAGATTCCAGAATGAAGTTTAAACAAAATTTAACCAAATTCAATGATGCATAAAATATGGGTGAAAGTGACTTACCTTTATGATGAATATTATGTAATACTCCTAAATATGCACCCTCTCAACAAGCATATTAAGTCCAGTTATAACAGTATATAGACAGGGAGGAACAAGCCCATGTGGTCATGACATAAACTCAAAATCTAAATACATGCCAGTATAATGTTAAATATAGGTCACAGTGACGTTTTGTTGTAAGAGTGTTATTATTACAGATGCAGTCATCTAGCTTGATGATTACAGGATGAACAGCACTTGAAAAAATAACTTAACCCAATAATTTAACATAAAGAATCATTTAACATCACATAAAAAATATAACTTAAATCAATAATTTAACATAAAAAAGCATTTAAAATAAGTTATAGTGACTACTTTTGTGATGAGAGTGCTGAACTCAAGATTCATTCCCTCACAAAATGTAATAATTCCATATATAACAGTATGCATACAGGGTGTTGTAGTAAATATTCATTCCCTCACAAAATGTAATTATTCCATATATAACAGTATGCATACAAGGTGTTGTAGTAAATATTCATTCCCTCACAAAATTTAATAATTCCAGATATAACAGTATGCATACATGGTGCAAAAAAACTGATCTAAATGCAAACTCTTGACAAAGAAATAAACAAATAATGGATATGATGTGATGTGATTATGATTTTTAATGTAGCTTTACTAAGTTTTCAGTCATATTACTATGATGTCTGCAGTGTGGCAGTTTATAGAGATGTTGAGCACTAGGGCATCATGCTGCAGACATGTAGCATGATGTCCCATCCAGTCACATTATTCTAACACCAGGTTAACCAGTCTTAACACCAACCTCTTAATCCTGAGCATCAAGCTAGGCAGCTGTTAGTACCATTTTTGTAAGTCTATGGCATGACTTGACCAGGGATCAATCCCACGACCTCCTGCATCTGAGGCAGACACTCTAAGCACTTGGCAACAGTGTATGTATGTATGTAAGTATGTATGTATGCATGTGTGTGTATGTGTGTGTGTGTGTATATATATATATATATATATATATATATATATATATATATATATATATATATATATATATATATATATATATATACACACACACACACACATTATCATTTAATATCCCTTTTATTACCAATAACTTTGAGAAATTCTATGACTAAAGCATTATGAAGTGAATATAAAATTACATATTGGAGACAAACAGGATTTTGCCTTACAAGAGTCATGGATAGGATATATACATATACATGATAGGATATATACATATACATGGACATAATGATTATCAAATTCTTATCTCTCAGGTAAGCTGTCTGACAAATAGAAGTACATAAAGGAAAATGAATGTATGCATGTTTGTTTTATGTGAATCACCCCTCAAAAGGGGAAATGCACCTTATGCAACTCTGTGATTAAGCATGCACTTGGTGCCATATTCACCAAAATATGTTCATCACATTATCAAGCCACATATTGCATACACTCACTTATAAGTCCAACTGCAAAATGCACAGAATCCAACTGCAAAATGCACAGAAACCTGATCTGCTACTGAATAATGGGTCTGTGCAATTCAATAGGTGTAATCAATAGAACAAACAACATAGACCCAGACCTGCAGGCACATTATGCTATGGCAAATCAGGATCTTTTGTTGTTTGGAGTTTGATTTGACTTATAGGTGAGTATAGACAGTACCTAGATTAATTGCTACATAAGCCTTAGGTTAATGCTGTTCTGTGTTATGTTACACTCCTTTTCATGAGAGCCATCATGTTGTGCAAATACTAACTTTACAAACTGCATTCAATTTAAAATAATGCTGCCATAAAAAAATAATTATTGTGAGCAATTTGCTGGACAGGTTCTCCCCAGCCAGTGGATCATTTCAAAAAGTTAAAATCAGATGCTCCATGCAGACTGGCTAATGTGATCAAGGTAAATACAGGTGATGCTTTACTTCAATAGCAAATCAGCAAACTTCAAAAACCCTTTTTATACTGTGCCTAAACTATAGTTGAAAAATTATGTATGTATGTATGCATGCATGCATGTATGCATATGTAAGGTGCTTAAAGGACCAGCAGCACAATCTTGGCTCTCAACTGTAGAGCGAATTTCAGGCTATTAAAACAGTCTAGGTGAAAAAAATAGCTTTTTTGGAACTTGTTTTGGTTGGTTTATAATGGCATATTTAACACAGGAAACAGGATAGACCATGACAACCAACCTAGGCTGGTCTGATTAAGTATCAAACCAGTAACCCTTGGATTATGAATCAAATGCTCTACCAAATGAGCTAATGCAGCTACAAAAAAAAAAAGAAGCTTGGGAAGATAGTACTTCTGAATAAAAAAAAGCCTTTTAAAAGTATATAATGTAAAAGGTAAAGGTTAAAAGTAAACATAATTCTTAAAACACTGCACCATAATGTTAAGAAACAATTATTACCTTGATAATTTTACTCAGATTAGAAATCTGTACCAGTGCATATATACTGTACAACATAGTTACCTCTGAATTGACCCAAATATTGCTATTGCTTCTGATGCCGGCAGCACAGGGTCAATGCAATTTGTTCCACTCATCATTTCCAGCTGAGAGAAGACATAGCTCTGTATACCCATTATGTGTAGTGCAGATTTAACCTCAAAATCATGAAACTACTTAGCTCAAGTTTGAGCTGGCGATTTTACTTTGACCAATCACAAACTCTTACATCTGAATTGTCATTAGTGATTGGCTGATACTGGAAACTCAATTTTGGACTCAAGATCAAAGTTTTATTATCTCCAGACCATGTTACAGTATGAGCTATTTATGACTGAGTACATACATGTATTGCTGGGAATTAACTTTTTTTTGCCAATTTTTGTGGATTTTGCAGTTGCAGTCATTACAAATATGAATTTAAAGAATGGACCCATTCCCCACAACTGATTAATTTAAATACCAGTTTCATAGAACATGAAACATGTAAAAATCACCAACAATTATATCTAAAGACTTTTGAATTTTTACCTGATTAAAAAATATTGAATGAAAGTCTGCATGCAGACAAATGTCAAGGCACACATGCATGCATGAAACAATCCAACTTATTTTAAGCCCCAATTCCAAAATTAATGTAAATCAAACAGTAGAGATCCCAATTTACTTTAGCACTACATACATTACAGGTCTAGTAAAATGTACTTTCTGTTAGATATCAAAAATACTGCTGTAATAGATAGGTGCTGTAAAAAAAAATGACACACCTGGGACATGACCAAAGTAGTGTATAAAGTGTCAGGTGCTACATGCTATATGACCTTCAACAGAAACCTGATGACTGATAAATGGTATACATTTAGCAGTAAAAATGAAACCTGACCCAGGAAAAATACACCTTTATCGTGGTTAGTAAACAAAGTTATGAATCAGTTTATGATAACAAGTGGACTGCATAAAAGGTTGGTATAAAACAAGTAAGACTATTGCACACTACTTTTTTTTGTTCAGGCATGCTGAGCATTGTGTGCATGTTTTAAGCACATAATGCTCCTAAATTTCCATGGAATGTGACCTCTCATCTATGACATATGTAATAATGTCTGCCCCACAATATTTAGCTTGCAAAAATGCTAACACAAAACATGAACATTTAAGAACTGAACTTCATATTATACAGAAAGTATTAAAAGCTTGAAAATTGATTAGACACTCCAAGAATGGTCTTCAATGCATGCATTGTGTAACTAATGTCTGAGCCTCATGAATTCATGTCTCTTGCAAAAATATGAAGTCCAGTCTTTACAATTATAAGTTGCTATAAAAAATATAAACCAGTTTCTAGAAATAAATAAAAGATCTATATTTTAATAACTGCTTCTATCTTGAGTACTGTCAGAACACAAAAGTGCACATGCAAAAGTAAGTAATTCCTTTCTGGTGTTATGAACTAATTCAATTTTTCCGCACCATGCCATTTAATTCTAACTAATGTAATGCCTATTACAAAGGGCTTGCAAAAATGTGTAATTATATGGACATCAATGCTGTCATTGCTGCCACAACTTGAAAAAAATCTGACACCTTTGTTTTTCCATGGTGTCACATCACATCCAAGACCCAAAAAATAGTTTTAAAAAGTGAATGGGAAAGCAATCTGTGTATATCACAATCCAAAACTGTAGAAATCAAAATAATTGCATTGTTTTGATTACAATTACCTGCAACTACAATGGTCTGACTTTTTATTTTGAACAGTGCATTAGCATGTGGGTGTCTGTCTGTGTGTGTGGTCTTGGATTTTTAATGTAGCTTTAACAATTTGATTCACATGGATATGTATCCAGTGAGGCAGTTTATAGTGATGTTTAGCACTAGGGCATCCTGCCACATACATGTGGCATCATATCCCAACCAGTCACATTATCCTGATACTAGGCCAGCTAGTCCTAACACTAACCTCTCAATGCCAAGCACCAAGTCAAGCAGCTGCTAGTACCATTTTTATAGGTCTTTCATATGGATCAGCCAGGATTCGAACCCTCAACCCCTCACATCTGAGGCAGATGCTCTAACCTTTATAGGCTATCAAAGTTGTCAACAGCAAATCAGTTTGTGAAAGACTAATGCTCAGAGACAGACTACAGCAGGTTGTCTGGACTGGATTTGAATCTGCAGTCCCAGCAATTCAAATATGACACACTAATCACTGAAACAAGGCATCTGTGAACTACAATCAAACCTGTCTAAATATGCCATAAAGCATTTCACATGTTTTCAAATAGAAGACACCTTCCTACAATTTCCATAAGTTATTTTATGAACACCAATACAAATTTGTGATACAGATGGGGTCTGAATCATGAAAATTATTATGTCCTTTAGAAATTATCATACTGCTTAATAAAAAAGATCAACTTAATGTTTTCATTAGCATAAAGTAAACATCCACAGATGCCAACTTTTACCATTGTCAAATAGGGCTGTTGGTTCTCTTTTTTAAAAAATAATCTGAACCTAAAAATATGGAATGCTTTAAATTTGTACCTAAGAATACAAACATGAAAACAAACCAAATAAAACAGCAAATTTGGTTTGAAAAAAGTATTGATCTGATTTGATATGTTTGTATGATGTGAGTATAGTTCAAAGTTTTAAGTGATGGTCTTTAATCTTTAACCTGATTATCAACAATAGGAAATCAACAAACTTGTCTGAGACAATGTCAAGATTTATCCAAATGCTAAGTTTGGCCAAATTTATCTATATTCTGTAGGGAACTGCTTGGCTTATGATATAACACAGGCATCATTCCCTTCCTGTAAACCTTTCCGGTGGCCTAGTGGTTAGAGCGTCCGCCTCAGATGCGGGAGGTCATGGGTTTGATGCCTGGTTGAGTCATACCAAAGTCTTGCAAAAATGGTACTAACAGCTTCCTGGCTTGGTGCTAAGTGTTATGAAGTTAGTGTTAGGACTGGTTGGCCTGATATCAGGATAATGTGACTGGGTGGGACATCATGCTACATGTCTGCGGCATGAAACCCCAGTGCTAGACACTATAAACTGCCATACTGCAGACATTGTAGTGATATGACTGAAAAATTGTAAAAACTACTTTAAAAATAATAATCACATCACACCCTTCTGTAAGCTGTAGGGGACAGCTTGTTTCCCAGTATAAAACAGAAATGATTCCCCTAACAGTATTCTGAAGGTGACTGCTTGGCTCATGATACAACATAAATGATTTCCTTATCAGTATGCTGTAGGGACTGCTTGGCTCATGATACAACACAGAAATGATTTCCTTATCAGCATGCTGTAGGGACTGCTTGGCTCATGATACAACACATAAAAGATTTTCTTATCAGTATGTTGTAGGGACTGCTTGGCTCATGATACAACATAAATGATTTCCTTATCAGCATGCTGTAGGGACTGCTT
Source organism: Potamilus streckersoni (assembly GCA_016746295.1). Classification (NCBI taxonomy): domain Eukaryota; kingdom Metazoa; phylum Mollusca; class Bivalvia; order Unionida; family Unionidae; genus Potamilus; species Potamilus streckersoni. The sequence goes on along the minus strand of JAEAOA010002189.1, from coordinate 402,243 downwards.
GGCTCATGATACAACATAGAAATGATTTTCTTATCAGTATGCTTTAGGGACTGCTTGGCTCATGATACAACACATAAATGATTTCCTTATCAGTATGCTGTAGGGACTGCTTGGCTAATGATACAACATAGAAATTATTTCCTTATCAGTATGCTGTAGGGACTGCTTAGCTCATGATACAATACATAAATGATTTCCTTATCAGTATGTTGTAGGGACTGCTTGGCTCATGATACAACATAGAAATGATTTCCTTATCAGTATGCTGTAGGGACTGCTTGGTTCATGATACAACATAGAAATGATTTCCTTATCAGTATGCTATAGGGACTGCTTGGTTCATGATACAACATAGAAATGATTTCCTTATCAGTATGCTATAGGGACTGCTTGGTTCATGATACAACATAGAAATGATTTCCCTACCAGTACACTGTAGGGGATTTCTTGGTCATAGCATAACATAGAAATAATCTCCCTACATGTATGCTGTGGGAGGCAAGTTGGTTTAGGGTATGACACAGAAATGATTCCCCTACCTTTATGTTATCGGAGACTATTAGCATTTGATTCAAGGTATGACACAGAAATGATTCCCCTACCTGTATGTTATAGGGAACTATTAGCATTTGATTCAGAGTATGATATATAAATCGTTCCCCTACCTGTATGATGTAGGGGACTGCTTGGCTCACAATATAGGAATAATTGAAATCATGGAGCCAAAAAGATAATGATCAACTTAATTACAAAACAAACAACAAATTGTGTGTTGGGTATAAGAAACTGCAGGAATCATAGGAAACTTGCCAACATTGGCTTTTAACAGTTGCATAACTCTGTATCAGTTTTGCAAGAAACCCACAATCCTATGGCCAGGCAGCATTGTATGAGGAGTAAATCTGTGCAGACAACATGAATTCCTGGGTCTGTCCTTATCCAAACCCAACCTTAGTTGTAAGTTGGATACCAATGAGATCCCCACCAGTTGCAATGTGGCCCACTGATTAATGGATTAGACTCCTGACTAGAAGGCTGTGGGTCCACATCCCATTGTCCGATCAGCTTGGATGTTTAATAATATGCATCTTGTTCATAACTGAACTCATCTGAGATCTTAATGACACAAAATGTGATCAAAACATCCTGTAGGATGTTCATGAGTTCAGCCAATCACATGCAAGATCACTTGAAATGTGTTGTTGTTGCTTACAGCCAATCACATGCAAGATCACTTGAAATGTGTTGATGTTGCTTACAACCAATCACAATCAAGATTACTTGAAATGTGTTGTTGTTGCTTACAACCAATCATAATCAAGAACACTTGAAATGTGTTGATGTTGCTTACAACCAATCACAATCAAGATCACTTGAAATGTGTTGATGTTGCTTACAACCAAACACAATCAAGATCACTTGAAATGTGTTGTTGTTGCTTACAACCAAACACAATCAAGATCACTTGAAATGTGTTGTTGTTGCTTACAACTGAAATCCTCCAAAGTCCTGATGATATAAACTTGCACACCAAATCTGACTAGAAATGAAACATGATCTGTGTTCACAAGTTAGTACTGACAGACATAGAGATAAAAGGCCATTCTCATTTCACAAGATGCTTTCTGAGATGCAAACATAAATGAAATATAAATGGAAGAATGGAACACAATCAAATGAAGATTTGGTAAAACCTTCCTATATCTGGGTCTCTAATGTTTTTTTTATATAAGATCAGAACATTTTTTCTTTTTATTACAGCAACTTCTACCTTTGTCTCAAAATGAATCAATGTCTTTCTATCAAGGGCATGTAACTCCACATACTGTTCTATGACAAAAACCATTTACAGTTTCAACAAACCACAAAAGAAAATGTAAAAAGATTGGTAAGATGAAGTAAAAAAAAACCTCATCAAATTAACTTTATGTTAAACAAGAGTACTATGAACTGAGCAATCTTGAATAGTCCTTTATGTGGGCAACAGTGGACATGGTTTACTCTAGACAGGAATGACAAATGGGTCTCAATGACTTACTGAGTACAAAACCATTTCTTATTAGGCTTGTTTATGGCCATGACCAATGACCTATAGAACACTGAATTAATTACACCAAGTGCAAGCCACCCACAAAGTTTGGAACAGGTGAGTGATATGTTTTTGTGTGATATCATTTTTCTTCTTTCAGTCAGTAACCTTGACTTTTACCTTCTGATCCTAAGCTAATACACTTCTTCTTTTACCCGATGTCTATAAAGTTTGGTTCAGCTATGTGATGCAAAACTAATGCTAATGAACAAAAAATATTTTTCTTGCAATCAATGACCTTGACCTTTCATTCCAAAACTGAAACACGTCTTTTTCAAGCCCTGGAGTAGTCTCAAAGTAACTGAGATTCACAGTGCTATTTACATCTGTTGGACAACAATTTGATAGATAAGAAATTACATGTGACAAGTCACTTTTCCAAAAATAACTTGACTTGGATAAGTGGGTGAAAAGAATATTTGTACAGGCCTGCCATCTATAAAGTTTGGTAAATGTAGATAGTGGAGAACACACACTAGATTGTTGAGAACGTAAGTTACTATGCAGAAAAAAACAGATAACAGACAAATGGATGGACATACCACCTCATAATATGCCACACCTTACGACGGGAATATAATATTAATCTACATTTCAGCAATTTTTTTTTTACAACTGAGCTTTTTTCATTATTGATTGAAAGAAAATATTTTGGTTTTGTCTGAAGCTTTATGGTACAGCAACACAAGTAGGTTATTTAGTGCTAAGGAAATTGGAATAAACTGCCTTGATCTGGTCGAATGACAGGATTAGAATTGGCACCCTTTTCTGGTCATGAGCCCAGCATGCTAACGACTAAGCCACTGCAGCTACTTATGATAATATAGTACACCTGAATCAACATTCTGTTTGCATTTTCCATTTAAATTCCTTTCACATCAGTATTAACTATTTGATCTGTCATCTTGGTTTTCATTTATGGTCTCAGAAATGCAGTCAGATTATATGGTTATTAATTTTATTCCTTATTTAACCGATTTTACTCATTTTCAAAGTAACAGAATTCCATTTACTGAAGTTGGTCTTGCCAACTACCATGTGCTGAAGGAAGAAAAGTAAAGTTTTAGTATCTTGCCCGATTAAATTGTTCTTCAACGAAATAACAAAAGCATAAAATACAAAAGACAGCACTGTATTTATGATAAAATATAAATCTAACTGCTATAAATATACAAAACAGGTGTTGGAATTTTTTTTATCTCTCCCTTTATTGTCAAAAAAGAACTAAACATTTACAAATTCCAATGATGATATCATCCAAACAATTCCTGTTGGTGCTTTCTATCTTGAAAAGCGTACTGCTTGTAATTGTAAAAACTATCCAGATAAATGATGTAATCCTGGATTATCATGCATAATGGCCTCTGACCATGCACATTTTGTGGCAGCTTGAAAATAATCAATTTTTAACAATATTCTTAAATTATATTCATGTTTCATTATGTTTTTGTTTATCATTAATAATTCTGAACTTGTATATGTGCCATTTTTCAAAATGCATTCTGATTGAATTCATTCTGCATTTTCATTTTCATTGCTTCTGGATTTCATTTGCATTCATTCTGCATTCTTTATTCCCTTCACTGGTCAGGGTCTGTAACTACTATGGGAATGGAAAAGGTTAGGATAATCAAGCTTAGGCATCAAGGGGGCATCACAAAGCTGAGGGGATTAAAATCCATCAAAGAGAATCATGAATGGATGGGAAAAATGTTGACATATATCAACTCTAATTAGCTAACACAAGGAAGGAACTGAACCATATTAACTATCTGAACTGACATCCCTTACAAGTTCCTGTAAATGTTGGAATAATGAAAGTTTAAACAAGAACTGTGTTTGTAAAATACATATTCCTCACTGCAGACTAAAATGTCAAAGGACTGAAGCTGTACAATTCTGAGAAACTAAAATCCTAATTAGATTATCTGAATATTCATTCAAATATCTATACCATGTGGTGTTTTGCTAAATTGGCTTTTACAAACAGTTAAAAAATTCTTAAAAACAAATTGAGAAATTGTTATAATGTTTGAAACAATCTAATCAAAACATCCATATATTGTATAAACTCACTTATAAACTAGGTCTAGCTTTAAAATGAATATACCCAGATCTGCCTATACATAATGTGTTTAGGTCAATGCAGTTTTGTTACTAGTAATGAGTACAACAAACACTGACCCTGATTTGCCAACACATTATGCAATGGCAGATCGGAATCTATTTTATTTGCAGCTGATCTGGATTTATAAGTGAATATATACAGTAAATATATCCTAAATATCCAATTTGTACATGTCTAATTTCATTTATCTATAATGTGTGATTTTTGACAAGACCAAATCAATGTACACATTTTGTAAGAAGTGGGGATGATACAATTTGGAAATTTTATTGTATTAAGTCGTTTATGAGATGACTCCTCACCTTGTCTGTGTCTGGAGGAGGTAGATGAGGTTTTGGTACAGAGGTAGTGTCTGCCTCGGTAATGGAGCCTCCTCAGGAATGTCATACAAACAGGCCTGGATAGCTCTCCTCAGGTCTGCCAACACCTCCTCCACTAGATTTTTTTCCTTGGAGATTTTTAACCATGGAAAGATCAGAGAATCCTGGAAAGTGCAAAACAACAGTTTAAAGAAGACACGATTATGCTCTCTTATAATGCTATATTTGATTTCATAAAATCATCTGGCAATGAAAGTGAGTGAATCTTATATTGAGAGGATGTTCCATCAATGACATGTCCTGAGAGTATGCTGAAACACAAATGCAGACAATTTAATGATTTGAAAGCATATTTTAAAGTTATCAGAATTTAAGCAAAATAAAGTAATACTGATGTCAAACCTTGATTTCTTTAAAGGATTTAATATTCACATTATAAGTGGGACAGCAATATATGGATGGGTTTTATTGCAATGGAACATTGCGTTTTAAATTAAGTTTAAAATAATTCTATTTTTTTTCATCAATTTTGTTTATATAACTCCTATCTAGTCTTGCTTGGCTAGTACTGGTATTATCATATCCCTCATAACTTAAAACGGCAATCATTTGCAAGAAGAAATAAACAAAGGTGTTTTGATTTCAAGTGTCAAGACATGCAATTTAAACTGGAGAAATCAAATGGCTTTCACTGTTATCCTGTTATTAGCATTACTACATTGATATGTGTCAAGCACTGTTAAATTCTCTTATCACAATGAATTGAGAAGCAGTACTAACTTGTAAAACTAGCAAATCAATGGATCTGGAGACATTAAATACAATGTAAACCACAGTTTTGGTATGTATCACATTTTAATGAAGTTAGTAAGAAAGTATCAAAAGATATATATATATATATATATATATATATATATATATATATATATATATATATATATATATATATATATATATATATATATATATATATATATGTCAGAATCTATGGAAAAATGCATAGACCCAGATCTGCCATAACATGCATTGGCAGATTTGGGTTGATGTAGTTTGTTAGGAGTGAAAAGAAAAACAAAACAGCATAGACCCTGATCTACTGGCAGTTGGATCTCATTTACAAGAGAGTATATGTAGAAACAAATAACAGAGTAGCATTTCTGTTTTTGTTTTCAGTATGAGCAGCTTTATTTGTGATATCACATGACATTCAATTCAGTTTATACTGGATCACACCTTGAGGTTTACTTCATCCAAAGATGTCCATGAATTTTAACACTGATTTTGCCATGTATTTCTTGGGGGTGTATGTAATAACCTTAAAAGGAATATGGCTATAAGATGATTGAAAAATCTGAATAATTGTCATTTTAAAAAAGATATGTGTAATCAAATTCTAATACTTAAGACCCATCAGTGAAACAGTTGTTACTAATGCTTACATGACCTGTACTTTAGATAGAATAAATCTATCACCAAATGTTTTTCCCATCACTAATATATTCAAACTAAACTTGATGACACTAAAATACTGATTTACATTTTATTCTGATTTATATACCTTTTTTTATCAATTCATGGCAAATAAAGCAAGATGCAGGCATGTGTCAATGAAGAAGATGAGAAAAATGTAGTGGGCAGGCATGGAGTATAAATCAAGATGTACACATTTGTCATTTAAGAACCTTGGAAAATGAAGTAGGGCTGACAAGGTGTATAAAGCAGGATATGGGCGGGCATCTGTTGTTTTAAAAGCTGGGGAAAATGAAGTAGGGCTTGCTAGGAGCACAGAAGAAGACGCATTCATGTGTCATTTAAGATGGAGTAAATGAAAGGCTTGCATTGCACACATCAATTAAGATGGGGTAAATGAAGCAGTGTTGGCTAGAAGAAACATAAAGCAAGATGCAAGGATGTGACTAGCAAGAAGATGGAAAAATGTAGTAAGGCTGACAGAAAAATCAGCTTGGATAGCTAAGGACCAATTTTTACAAACTTCTGAATAAGGAAACACAGTCTCAAGATTCTGACAACTTAGATTTTCAGTAACTTTGATCAGAATCATGCAGGATCTTGTTAACTTTCACTCCTCTACTAGCATTGTAAATATCAAATATGTAGGCTTAATATTTTTAGGAATCATTTTTCTTCATAATGCTTTCAGGTGACATTTAATTTGCAACACATGATGAGAAAAGTAAACAAACACTTCTAAGATGAAAAACTATAACAGTGCTCTGATTTAAGATGTCCAGACATGCACTTCAAACTGGAGAAATACAATGGCATTGAGTGTTATCCTGCCCTTAGTATCACCACACTGATACATGTCAAACACTGTGATGGCCTCTTATCAGAGTGAATAAAATGGCTGACATACTCCTAAAGCCTGTAAATCAATGGAATTAAGATATCATTCAGCTCATGACCTCATCTTTCAACAGGAAGAATATGAGTCACAACTATTTAAAAAATAAGTCAACAACAATGATATCTGTAGGTAATGGTCTTGAAAAAGTGCATGATGTAATCTTTCAATGAACCATATGCACTTGCTGAAAGACAAGGCAAAAGTGCACTCATAGGAAGTGTGTATCCGTATTTATCCAATGATAAGCTTATGTTTGATGCTAAAGCAACCCAAATTTTTACAAACATTTTGGTCCTGTCCATCTATTCATTTGTCTATCCATCCACTTTTGTTTCTGCAAAATAGTTAATGTAATTATTTTTGGACTTCAACCACATTTTGAATGTAGGAGACCTTGGATAAGTTCAACTGTCCATGTTCTGTATCAGCATTTGGCAGAGTTATAACCCTAGTTGTTGGAACCACTCAATTTCTTTTCTGTGCAACATATCCCTTGATTAATATTATTAGATTTAAAACCAATCTGGTATGCTGCTCAAATATGGATGAAACTGACCAACTTTGACTGATGTAAATCTGCATCATTTTGTGGAGTTCAAGCCCTTGGTTGTCAAGACCTACTGGATTTCAACCAATTTTAAGCAACATGATACTAATAGACTAACAAAATGTTGGGTGGGTCACCTCCCACTTGTTCCCTTCATGTCTTATATCAGGAGACATACTGTAAATCTTGATTATGACAGAGAGTAAGCCAACCACAAATAATAAACAATTCCTTGGTAAAAATCATGGGGAGCCACACACCCATGTTTATATGGATCATATAATGTAAATGTTGGGATTAGAGTTTTGAAGAAACTATAGAATTTAACCTGTTGGCACAGATTAAACTAGCACACATGGACCAGTCTAAGAACTTGGATATCTCATCAAGCTCTCTACTAGTGCCAGACAGCCGCCTTGTATTCAGAGCCCAGGGGTAAACAGAATGCTTGGTCTGGGTTGACAAAGTACTAAATCTAGGCTAGAACGATTTAAGTAGCTCAACAAGGTACTATATGATATTAGGACTTCAATTTCTTTTAAACATAAATACAAAATTGGATGAAGGGCGCAGAGGGGTTACATGTACCAGAATAATAGATTTGGTCTACCCTAATACTCGATTCAGGCATTCATATATTAAATTCGAGCAAATTGGCTACATGATATCATGACTTGTTCTATCTTGAAAAAAAAAAACAACAACAATAAATTAGAAATGAACCAGAACAAGAAAAACCAAATTTTCAAGCTAAGGGTTTTAAGTTAAGTGCTTTCCCTAGGATACTAAATTTCAGCTGGATAACTAGGTTATTTTCTTTATAGACCAAATGGCTACAAGATTTTCACAAGATTTTCACAATTCCACAAGTAAAGACTGTAAATCTGGAAACCTTTTTTACTCAATTAAACAACATTTTCTCTAAAATACTAATACTTGAGAAAACTATGAAATTAGTTGCATGACTCTTCCTATAAAACATTTTTGTCAAAAGTTTCCCCAAGATGTCCATCACAAACAAGTTAAATTTTAAAAATAATGTAGATAGCCTAAATATTACACATTAGAAGGAATCCGTGAAATTCTATGTCATCCAGCTCTTCTGTAGAATCTCCCCAAAACCAAAGCAAGAAAAGTAGGTCACTATGATCTATTTTTGCATATGGAGAATATATGCCCTCCAAAATGAATATACATACAACTTTTTCCTTGAAACTGAGATAAATTCAAAACCACTGATGCACCTATTTCAACAATAATGATGATAATAACAAAATATGCTGTAGGAATAATACTGCAATAATTATGTCTCTACCATGCTCCTCAAGCCAGACAATACATAGATAATGACATGCATTTCCATGACTATCACCTACTAGAGACTAATACCACTGTAAATGTGACATAATTTGGCTGTAAAAGGGCACTCAAGGGATCATAAAATGTTGTCTTTATGAACAGATCTACTATGTCCTTTATACACACATTCAATGGTTAAAGGAATTGAATTTTTTAAAAATTGATTCTTTATGTGTAATTCTTTTAAAGCAGATGTCCTTTATATGGATATGACTGCTAAGGCAGATGTTACTGCTGAAAGCCCCTGTTCCTTATCTACATGAACAGGTCTACTTAACATGTCTTGGCCTCTTGTTTGACATGCAGATGTTTGCTAAAGAAAGTTTCACTGTAGACAGACTCTGCCCCTTATTTTAAATGGAGATGTCTGTCAAGGCAGATTTTACTGTTGTCTACCTTTGCACAAATATTAAGAAAATAGGTTTCACTGTGGCTTTTCCATTTACTTGCTATGGCAAGTTTCAATGTATACTGTCTCCACACATCTACAAAGATAGGTCTACTGACACATTTCATCAGATAGGTTTTACTGTAGACTGTCTCTGCCCCTTGTTTGATATGGACATGTTTTCTAAAGCAGGTTTCACAGGAGACTGTCTCTGCCCCTTATTTTAAATGGAGATGTCTGTCAAGGCAGATTTTACTGTTGACTACCTTTGCTCCTTATCAACATGGATAGGTCTACTGACGCATTTCATGAGATAGGTTTTACTGTAGACTGTCTCTGCCCCTTGTTTGATTTGGACATGTTTGCTAAAGCAGGTTTCACAGGAGACTGTCTCTGCCCCTTGTTTTATATAGATGTCTGCTAAGGCAGGTTTCAGTGGAGGCTATCTCCATCCATTACTTATATGGACATATCTGCCATGACAAGCTTCAGTGGAGTGTCCTTGTCTCTTACTTTATATCAGCATACATGCCAAGACAGAATCCACTAAAGACTGCCTCTGCCCTTTAGTTAATATAGACATATCTGCTATGACAGGTTTCACTAGAGACTGGTGTGTGTGCCATTTGGATTTTTAATGAAGCCATACTCAGGGTTCCTGTAGACTTAACAAAAACAAATTCCATGACTTTTCCAAAACTTTTCCAGGGCCATTTCATAAAACTCAAGGACCGCGCCATCTTGCATTGTCAAGTAAATGAACATAAAGAATGACATCTTTCAATCTAAAATAACAAATAAGTTAACATCAAATATTTTTAATATGTACATTTTAAATTACCTGGGTTAGCACACTTTGACTTTATGTTGTAATTCATGTCATAATCCAATGATCAATGTAATCTTTGTCCTATTTACAATATTAACAAAACATATTACTTTCAAGTAACTTTCTTTTATTGAGTGTACTACACAGGAAATCATGTGATACTTCCATTAAGGGAACTTACTCTTGTTATATAAATTGAAACCATTTATCGATTGTAATTTTACCGTTTTATTTAACCGGTTCATGGTGCTCTATGAAATTTGAAATTTGAAGTAATTAATTTCTTTAACACCATTGTCACAAATTCCATGACTTTTCCAAAACTTTGCAAGGTTTTGACAAATTCCATAGCTTTTCAAAGCCCTTGAAATTCATGACCTGCAGGAACCTTGCTTTAACAATTTTTTTTAGCCATATCTCAATGATATATGCAGTGTGACAGTTTACAGTGGTGTCTAATAGTGTGGAATCATGCTGCATACATGTAGTATGATGTCCCACCCAGTCACATTATCCCATCACCAGGCTAACGAGTCCTAACATTAACAAGGCAGCTGCTAGCACCAGTTTTATAAATCTTTTACCATTTTTATAAGTCTTTGGTATGACTTGGCAGGGGTTTGAACCAACAACCTCTCACATCTTAAGTGGACACTAACCTGTTAGACAACATGAGCAGTCTCACTGGAGACCGTCTCAGCCCTTTACTTTATCTGGATGTCAGCTAAGACGAGTTTCATTGTAAACTGTCTTACATATTAAGAAAATAGGTTTCACTGTGGACTTTCTTTTCCATTTACTTGCTATGGCTGGTTTCAATGTATACTGTTTCTACCCATACCCACGTTTACTTTTCTGTTTCTTTGTTGATTTGCAAGTTTCTTTCTGTATATGTCAGTCTAGCTTTAGATCTCCATGTTGATTATGTTTGTAAAAACATTTCTTTAAAAAACTCTGCACATCTTTAATGCATGAAAGATGAGGAAGTGATGTCAGCTAAGGTCTATTTCTGGTTGAAGGTTTTGATAAAATCAATATGCTATCAATAATACCTCTTTTCTGAATCACCTAGGAAGCTTATCTTAGTGTGAATATGAAATTCAAAGGATTTCCTTTTGGTTTTGGTTATTTGTTTACAAAAGATGAGTAAGAGTTAACTATTAAGTAAAGATTTATTATCAGACTCTGTTTAGTTTCATGTACATGACCTGCCACATATACTTGGATATAAGTTGGAGAGACACAGACAGACAGAGACAGAGACAGCAAGAGAGACAGAGAGTTAGTGTTAGTTTTCTTGGTAATTAACCAGTACAAAGTTAGAACTCTCTTTTGAAGACTAGCAAATTCCATTCCTCTTACCTTGCAGACAATTCTCCCTGACATTGGGTGGGCAGGGTCAAACAACTGGGGTGGGAGCGTTCTGAAGGCTTTGAGGTGACAATATGATAGCCACAAGACTGTCCTGTCTTCCAGGTTGAGGACTAAAGTCTGGGAGGGAGATGAGGAAGAGAGGTTCTCTATCACATTTATTGTCTCCAATGCCTCCTGGAAAAATGATAGATTTAAATTAGAAATGCAACAAATTTTACTCATAACAATGCAGCCTTTCTGTAACTATGGACCTTGTCTGAAAAGATGGAAAAAATAACAAAGGTTTCATGTACATTATATTTTATACGGATGAAAGGATGCCTGTATAAAGAAACAGCAGGAGGACTGGTTTTTAAGTTGCTCCTCAGTGCGCTGGCAAATTCATGCACACAGCAACCTGGACTCTCAACAGACTTTCAGGACGTGGAGTCCTGGACTCTTAATTTATGGAATCCTAACCTATTTCTGAAAGTATTTGGAAAAATCTTGTGAGTCTCTTGCTTACAAACTGATTGAAAAGAAACTGAAAATATACACACTCATTATTTTAATCAAGATTTAATTATTAGCCATTTAAAATATCACACTAACAAAAATATCTAACTAACATGAGAACAATTGTGAACTCTTGTCGAGATGAATTCACACAAACTTTCAGTCAAATGGAACAATTCCATATTCTTTTCTTTTGTGCCTTTTGTTGACATTAATGTCATTTCCATCATAAATCCACTTCCTGGAAAAAGAAATCATATTTTGCCAACTCATTTTCATAAGTCAGCATATTTTTCTGCAGTTTTTTTAGAAAAGTTTTTACTGATAATGTATTGCCTTAGTATACATGCACCTAAACAGCAGTTATTACTATTATTATACATAACAACAATCTGACAATATTATCTAAAACCAATCTCTGAGAAATCTACTTTAACAACTTCTTGATTTGCATCATCAGCAATTTAATTTAAACAATGTTACAACAAAAAAGGCATCATCTACTTGCCAAACAAATGCAGGTGCTTACATACACACTCAACAGAACAAGGGCTTCTTTTAATTAAGTCATGTTAGAGTGGCCTTCCAAGCAGAACAAGATAATTACAGTGATATGGATTACCTGCTAATTAGTCACCCAGCTTCATGCCTGTTTACTTATGTATAGCGTTTAGCTGTTCTACAGAATGACCATGGCTGGCCAAAATATATGGGGAGGGGGGATGAGTTGTGTCACAGGGACTAATTCAATGGAGAAAGAGTGTGTCCTATAAGATGATTTCATTCGTAATTGACCTGGAAGCTCAGATTCCGAGAAACCTTAGCAACCATGTATTATCAGTATTCTAATATGATTTGTATACACCATATACTTTAAATAAAGTCAATATTATACTGAAAATACCTAAAACAAGGAAGTTTTTAACACAAAACGAGATCAAAGTATGGACATAAATTGTTTCTCTGGCTTACATAACAGTTGACCATTTCATGAAGCAGGCCTACATAGAATACAACCTAGGTAAACTACATCCCAAAAATTATGTTCATTTTACCTATTTACCAATATCCCAACAGAAATTTCTTCTTAAAGACAAAGGCACAATTGGTATGTATAGACTCCTGCTCATAATAAAATTCCATTCAAAATCCTGATGATGTAACTCCATTTACCAAGTTTTATAAAAATCGGATGAGAAATATAGTTTCTAAATCAAGAGAGGTAACATGCTTGGCCAATCAGATGCTAGATATTTTATTAATATGTGCATATCACACTTATTATTGAACCTGACTCCATCAATAAGGCTGAGAAAATGGTAATTTGTCTCTGATAACAATCTTATCCAATCAGACACAAGATTATTTCATTGTCATGTACAGATCTTGCTCATAACAATGCTCAAACATCTTAATAATATATGACTATTTAACACAACTGACAAATAAAATATATAGCTGCTAGTGCTGACAATCTCAGCTAATCAGATGCAAGGTCATGTTATAAATATGTGCAAATTTTACTTATCATACCTACCAGAGCTCTTGATGATAGGTTTATTGATCAAGTCTAAACAAAATCCTTGTAGAACAAACAGCCTCTAGAATGGTAAACCTCAGCCAATTAGATGCAATATCATCTCATAAATATGCAAAGGTGTTTCATAATAGAAGTCATCTAAAATCTTGAAAATATTAGCCAATTTACCATGTCTAATTAAGGTTCAGTCTCTCAAGTAGTAAAAAGTTAAGCCAATCTTATACAGTAAAACCTGTCTTGAAATACCACTGCTATGTGAAACTACCTGTCTTGAGAGACCACATTCTCAGTGCACAAATTTATTGATTATATAGGATTGATGCCTTGTTATGGGAGACCATAATGTTTTGGCAAACTAGGTGGTCTTTCAAGACAGGTTCTATTGTACAAGATCATGTCATTAATCAAATTCTTCCCTTGAAATGAGCCTGCTTAACAAGCTTGACCAACCTGATGAGGAACAGTCATTAAAATTTTGATAATCTAAATCAAACAGTTGCAGAATCTCATCATTAATATGCATGGCTCTTGCTCATAATTGTCCCCATCAAATACCTTGATTGAGCCTATTTACCAAGTTTGATCATAACCAGATAAAAAATACAGTCTAAGAGTGGTAACAGAGTTGCTCAATTACATTTAAGATCACCACATTAATATAAATGGATCCTGCACATTATTGAACTTGTGCAAGATCTTTATCATATAAGCTTATATTAGAAGTTTGGTCAAAATCTGATGGCTTCTAAAGTAGTAGCAAAAAGTTCAGCATATCAGATGCAACCTCATTAATGTGTGCATCTTGCTCATTACTGAACTTGTCCAAGATCATGATTTTATAAGCATATACTCCAACTTTGACCAAAATAATGCTAAAAATACAGATTCCAGAGTGGTAACAATCTCAGCTGATTAGATGCAAATTAATCTTGTTAAATCATTGCTAAACTTGTCACAGAAATATAACTAACAGAATGATAACAAATTCCCCCAATACATTGCAACATAACCTAATTAATATGCACAGCTATGAACTCATCTGAAATACTGTTGACATAAATCTACTACTACTAATTATTCTAAGTTTGATCAAAATCAGATGGAAGAAAATGGTTTCCAGTGTAATATGAAGCAAATGCCAACAGATGTAAATCAGATATATGGTCTCGGAACACAATTACCATTCCCCATTAAGGCTGACCAAAACATCAGGAAGATATTCCAAAGACAGAGTGCCTTGTTTGCAAGGTCTGTTTGCCAATGACATATGTACAAAAGTTATTTTTTGGAATAATTATGGAAAGGTAGACATGAAACTTTATGAAATTGTATAGAAAGTTGTATTTGCTTCTTGTTTTTTTAAATCAGTAGGATGTAAAATGTCCCTGCTTTCTGGGTCATGCTGAGGTTTTTAGGTTACTTTCTCTACATCAGTTTATTTTTATTAGTAATATACAAAATGGAGCTGGTCAAACCTTACTTTGTTTACTGAACTAATGTAGCAAAAAGTGATTAAGTGGCATAATGTTGAATGCTTGTACATAAAAGGAAAATAATTGTGGTCCATGGTCATAGGGCATTACCATAAGCTCACCAGGCCTTACAGCCTGTTATCAAGCAGCATGTGAAATTCTGATGTTTGAGTCAAGCTGTTGTCACAGCCTAATAGCATTGTAAGGAATTTCCTCTTCTCTAAACTTACTTTTGATCTTGTGTACTAACTGTCCATCAACTAAGTCAGAACAGAAATTCTATAGAAGAAGGCAACAACCAATTTAACCACTCGGCTGTGTGAATATTTATCTATCAAATTTTGGCTACTGAAGTAGTTGGAAAGGATCCCAAGGGGTCATCTATCCAGTCTACACTTTAAAATACGTAACATTTAAATTTTACCACTCCAAACACATTTTAAAAACATTTTATTCAATTATTTTCTACAAATAATGAAGGATTGGGCAATGCAGAGAATAAATGAATAAATTTTGGCAAAATCAATGATTTGATCAAAGTTATATTTCTGAAAAGAAATGTCTATTTCTGATAGACATCACAACTAACTCAGGCCTGATAATGCTGATAGAATTCATCAGATTTTACTGAGACAATGTCAAGTCATATCTACGTGCTAAGTTTGGTTAAATCTATAATTTTAAACACAATAATTTATGTGGCATCAATCAATGGATTCATGATGGATATCCACAAACTGGATTTGATCAAAATCCATTCTTACTTGTTTAAGTTGTCATGTTTATAAGACAGTACATCTAAAAACCCAAGTAAATATCTTTAACTGTCCATTATGTCTGGTTTGTAAAACTACTTCAATGAAAGGTGGATATCTTGCTCTGCACTGTTTCTAATCAAGACCAATAAATATTACAGGAAGCAGTTTAGTGAAAATCCCAAGTCAATGTCATCAATCATGAAAGAGGAGTATTGAAAGCCAATAAGACGACCCACTCAGAAGTAGCTGTGTAACAGTTCTAAGAATAGCTGTCATGGCAGCCATTTTGGAGGTTTGATCTGCATCATTTTAGTACAGGAATAACCATGTATTGAAAGAAATCAGATTTTTGGTAATTTCTGCTATGGCTGTTTATACAGGACAATAGATGTAATAAGATTTGTCACATTCTGGAGGTCAAAGCAGTATAATTTTCATTAAGACAAAAACAGTACATATAGTGTGAAGTGTTTGAGTGAAAACCTGATTTTAATACAACAATCTCTTTGAGAAATCATAACAACATTTTTCAAGATTGCAATCACTGGTTGTCTAATTTTTATTTAGGTCCAATAAGACATTATAACAAGTGAAAACTCAATGAAAAGATTACCTATAAGGAATAACAAGATTTTCCAGATGTCCTCCATGGTGACTGTAATGGATATCCAAGGGGCACCATTTTCATTTAAACTCAGCATCATAAGATGTCTTGGTACCAATTTCATCTCATGATGACAATTAATTCAGAATAAGTAACAAGATTTTCAAAATAGTCACCAAGGTGACCATAATGGCTGCATGATTGGCATTTTCATTTAGAACAGCCTAGACATCATAACAAGTCTTTTAGTAAAACCTGATGTTGATAAACTATCCATGGTGACCATAGTAGTCAAACTGGATGTCAGATTGGTAATGTTTTCTATTATACATCATAGGAAAACTTTAAGTGAGAACCCCATGCTGATATGACCATCTGTTCTGGAAAGGCTAGTAATGATAACAGATTTTCATGATGTAACAGTAATGTTTTTACTTAGGTCCAACTAGACCACTGGATGAATGTGTGTGTAAAGTTACATTCAGTCATCCAAGTATTTTAGGGGTAAAAAAAGCTATAACTAATTTGTGTTAATAGATGAATAACAGACAAGAAACCATAAAAAAAGAAACAATAAAAAAAAGACAATAAAAAACAGGCCATCATATAGGATCCTCTGGTCAATGACCAAAAGATCCAAACCTGAATTGCTGTATGCAAAACAAACCTGGATATTTGAATACTAAAACCTAAATGCAAGAATAATGCCTATGGGTATGAATACTAGTACCTAAATGTACAAATACCAAAACCCAATACTAAAACCTAAATGCAAGAATATCAATACCTAGATGTAAGAATACTAATACTTATATGTATAAATACTAGTACACTGATATAAGAATATTAAAACCTAGATGTTTTTATAAGAATATTAATACATAGATGTATTGATACATAGATGTAAGAATATTAATACTTAAATGAAAGAATATTAATACATAGTTGTAAGAACACTGATTACTAGATGTAAGAATATTAACAGCTGGATATAATATTAATACTAGATGTAAGAATATTGATACCTAAATATAGAAATATTAAAACCCAGATGTAAGGATATTGGTACCTAGCTGAAAGAATATTAATACCTATATGTATGAACATTAATACCTCAACATAAGAATATTAATACCTAGATATAAGAATATTGATACCTACATGTAAAAATATTGATACCTAGATGCAAGAATATTGATACCAACATGTAAGAATATTTGTACCTAGATATAAGAATATTAGTACCTAGATGTAAGAATATTAATACCTAGATGTAAGAATATTGATACATAGATGTAAGAATATTGATACATACATGTAAGAATATTGATACCTAGATGTAAGAATATTGATACCTGGATGTAAGAATATTGATACCTAGATGTAAGAATATTGATACCTAGATGTAAGAATATTAGTACCTGGATGTAAGAATATTGGTACCTAGATGTAAGAATATTGATACCTAGATGTAAGAATATTGATACCTAGATGTAAGAATATTGATACCTAGATGTAAGAATATTAGTACCTGGATGTAAGAATATTGATACATACATGTAAGAATATTGATACCTGGATGTAAGAATATTGATACCTAGATGTAAGAATATTGATACCTGGATGTAAGAATATTAGTACCTGGATGTAAGAATATTGATACCTAGATGTAAGAATATTGATACCTGGATGTAAGAATATTAGTACCTGGATGTAAGAATATTGATACATACATGTAAGAATATTGATACCTGGATGTAAGAATATTGATACCTAGATGTAAGAATATTGATACCTAGATGTAAGAATATTGATACCTGGATGTAAGAATATTAGTACCTGGATGTAAGAATATTGATACCTGGATGTAAGAATATTAGTACCTGGATGTAAGAATATTGATAAATGTAAAAAGATTATTACCTAAATTTAAGAATATTAATACCTATATGTAAAAATACCTAGATGTAAGAATGCTGATACCTAAATATAGGAATAATAATAAAACCTAGATGTAAGAATACTGACACCTAGATGTAAGAACATTAATACCTAAATGTAAGAATATTAATACATAGAGTGTGACAGTTTATAGTAATGTTTAGCACTTGGGGCATTATGCCAGTGACATGCAGCATGATGTCACATTTTCCTAACACCAGGCCAACCAGTCGTAACACTAAACTCTTAATGCTTAGCACCAAGATAGACAGCTGTTAGTATAATTTTTGAAAGTCTTTGGTATGACTCGGCCAGGGTTTTAACCTGCGACCTCCCACATCCGAGGTGGATGCTCTACCACTAGGCCATTTAAAAATAGTAACATCTAAATGTAAGAATATTATTGCCTTAATATAGGAATAATAAAATGTAAAAAATTTTAAACTTAATAACAACAATTCAAGCGATGTATTTTAAATATAACAAAATTGTGCTTCTCATGGTATAAGCAAATATTCCTTTTCATGACTTTGTGGATAAAGATGAGAACAAAAAAAAGAGAGTTAATGCTAACATGAAAGGAATTACAGAAGAAGAAGAAGAAGATGATGATGATGATGATGATGACTACACACCTGGAAGTACCATCAATACACGCTTGTGCTTTTAAGTCAGTCCAACTACAAACAACACAGACCCAGAGCTGACATGATATAATGTGCCAATAAATCATTGCCTATGTTGTTTGTTCAACTTATTAGTATTATGGTGCATTATGCAATGGCAGATCTGGGTCTATGCAGTTTGCTTCAACTTATAAGCGAATACATATGGTACATCACATCATCTTCCAATCTTATGGGACCTGATCCTATCCTACTAATTGTGGGAAAATACTGATAGAAAAAATCCCACTGGGGTATAAAACAGAAAAGCCAATTTCAGGTTTAATGAGGACTAAATTACTATAAACAACATAATGATGACTCACTCTTGTATTCATACCATGACTGATAAATAAACAAACACAGGTGTCTGGAAGTGTCATTACTTAAATGGCATATGTTTAAGTCTTTAATTTTGGGATGATCACTTTAACTATCCATGATTATGGTTGTTTTCAACTGATTCAGTTATTATTGAGCATATTTAAATTGGTATGAATGATATGTTAAACTGCTAAATCTAAATGGGCTACAAGAAAACACTTCTGATTACTTGCCAATACCCTATTGATAAGAACTAATGGCATATTCAAGTCAAAGATCACCACTATGTGCAAGATTCAGTCTACGATAATCAGTTGTTTTTTTGTAATGTCACTATTAAACATCATACCTGTATTTTCCCAACATATATACTTCTAATCTCAATATGAATTTTCTGTTAAGATTTAATGCAAAATTATTTTCCTTGCAAGTAAATTATCGTTAATCATGAAAAAGGGAGATATGCAATCATCTTTGATAAAATGTCATGTACAAGTTCAATTTTAGAAAAATAATTTTGAATTTTTTCTCATGCTAAACCTGGCATTTCCTTTTGATTTACATGAGAATATGAATAAAGGTCCTTACAAACTTAATTACAAGAAATAACAAACTAATAATCATTTTTAAGATCTCCATCTGCCTAGATTGAAAAAACGTCATGCTTATCTTTCCTAGAAAAGAATAACCATCTTAAAAAGTCCTGCAAGTGCCGTTTTTAACAAAAAAACCCAAAAAGAACGAAATTGGCAAGAATTGGTGATAACAAAGCTTTTTGAAAACTTGCTTCAATATATAACTTCTTACATATCAATCAAAAATTCTTTTCAAGTGAAAAACAGAGAAAATCATATAAAAAAAGTTATACACCATCATGTCCATAGCTTGCTTTCTGTAGACTGTAGTATTTTAATATATTCATAATAATAACAATCATATATGAGACTGCAGGTATTAATATGGTGTCTGGAAAGCAAACTATTCCTTCTGAAACAGATTTAAATCAGTTTCTGAAAGAAAATAAAATTAAACAAGACAATCAAAAAAGTGGTAAAAGAAAATTAAAATTAACAAGGAAATCATAAAGATTCTTGGAAAAAGAAGTAGTTATTATAAGATTACAACTTTTGGAAAGCTGGCAGAAAGTGGAATAAACATCATGCAAAAAAAGAATTGATACTGTGATGTTGAGACAAAATTGCGAGGTAAAAAGAATGAAAAGCAATTATTAAATATGATGGTACAACAAATGAAAAATACCTGACAATGTTGTGCAAGCATTATATGACTTTTAGTGAACAGTCATCAAATAAATCCATACAATGAGGACACACCTGAAACTGAGAATTGTATTATGAATTCCTGAGCCACAATGCAACAACCAGTCATGAGACCAAACAAGTCATTCTCAATCTCAACTGTTTATAACATGAGTAAGTCATCCTTAGTCACATATAACATTCAAGTCTTATTATACCTCACAAAGAATTGTCACAAAAGATACCTGATAAAAGCCATACCTGTCTATAAAGTGACAATACATCAAAGTATGGGAGAAAAATTGATATAGTGGATAAAGGAAAGAAGGATCTGGAGATTAGGTTTACAGCTTGTGACACTGTCTGGCCAAGATACTCATGCTACTTTTGAAGAAAAAAAATACTTTTTTCAGACTTTGGTAAATCAATTAGCAGAAAATCCTTTTAAATGCTGTTTCTACTACGTCAGACTAGGCATCCACTCAACTAAAGTTCAAGTTTCTAATGCAGGCTTATCAAGAAACTCCTGTTAGAAGACTTAGGACAGTTTTGGAATAAGACTGATGCTGTAGATCTTTCAATGAGCAAGCTCAATAAATTCTTGTGTGGTTTACATGCCGTTGTGCATATTACTGAAACTACTGTTCAATCCCTTGAACTATTATGTAAAGTTTTCTTTGATGATCCACCAATTTATGATAAAACATTCAAAAACTGCTGGATGTCTGGGTAAATTAGGCTGATATGCATTACAAGTAAGAGTTTTGCATGTGGTGGTGATGAGAAAAGTGGAGTTTATGGGTCTTTTCATGTTTTTTTTTTATAAAAAGATTTCTTAAAAAAGATTAAAATGCAGTTTTCCAGCAAAGAATCTCCATGGTAATAGGTTTAACATCTTGTTTTCCAATGCTGCACACATAATTTTCATACATGAAAAAATTAAGGAATATCAAACAAAATATGGTTCAAATACTTTGTGAAATCCATCAAGCTTGATAGAAACATTCCTGAATAAGCTGCAGTTTGGAAAGCTTTGGGCCTAATTTCATGTATGTTAACAACTGTACTATGGTTGTTAACATTTTGGACTGTAGTCAATATTTTACAGATATCATAACCTTTTAAATGAAAGTGTATTTTTTTGTTGGTTTTAATGGCACTTTTAATACATTATTGACTTTTTTATGCTGAGGAAATGGGACCTTAGTGCCTTTCCCAAGGACACATCAAGGCATCTAACACAGGCCGGTCTGGGTGGGTAGGAAAACTACAACCTCTGGATTATGAGTCTGACACTCTAGCAACTGAGGTACTCCCAAACAAAAGCTGAATTTTAGAATTTCACAGAAGGGAATAATCTTGTCTTTCTGTGCTGAATGCAAACTGAAGTTTTTAGAAGCCTAATCAAGCCATGGTGTCATGATGAAAATGTGCTGACAGTACTATAAACTACAGCCAGCTACACCTGAAACAATGAAAGGAGAGTTTGGTGACCATCTTCAGGTTATCAAAATAAAGGGTTAATGGCTTGGATTTTGTAAGGAGAACAAGAATGGTCACCACCAACAACAAACTTTCTGAAACCATATTTGACATGTTTATAGGATTCTTGTTGAAAAAACAAAACATAACAATGGCTCAGGAAGCTTTGTGATGTTCTGTCACAATAAAACCCTCTAGTGATTTCATAGGAAAGATGCTAAACATGAAAATGCACTTATGACTGAAGCAAGGAGAAATGTGAGACAAATAAAGGATATACTTCAAACTGGTAGGATTGAGACTGAGGACGAAGAAAGCAAAGTGACAGACAAGATGAGAGCTAATGAGAAACAAAAACAAGTTCAGAAATTTGACAATACACTTATAATGCTATAAAGTTGGGATCCTGACAGTCTGAAGAACAAGCCGATTACCATCTGTCACTGTATAATGCAAACAAGGATAAGGTCGCTGGGTAAAAATCACAACTGCATTTCAGAAGCAAAATTCTATATCAAGAAGCCAAAATATAAGTTAATGCAAGATGTATATGATGTAACCAAATGGCTGATGAAAATAAAACAAAATTAAATCCAAATTAACTAGCAATTAATTAAAACAAACAATTCTAACATGCAACAGCACTGATACTTTAACAATTTAAATCTTAGAAACATTTTGCTATAGACACTTTGTGTTAATTGAGAATTACAGGAAGGAGACACTGAAGTACTGAAGTAAACATGTAATAGGTAACTTGTACCCTAAACATCTATTATTTATATGTTATTTAACATTGTAAAGTGGCAATTCTTAAACTTTTTGGGTTTTGATCTTGATTATGCTTGTAGGGTTAGCCTCACCATCCATCATATGCTAAATTCCACCTGGGTAGGACATTTCAAATTATTGTTGATCTTGGTGACACACACAAATCAGCCTGGCAAACCAGTTTTGGGTCAATAATTTTGGTTAATAACCACTTTTGTTCGGGATAATTGTTTTCATTGTACATGTGTTTAAAAAAAAACATTGTGGTAAGAAAACTGGAGTAACAGATTTTCTTGTTCTTTTTCAACCTGAAATCTATTATATCTCTTGCATGTTTTCAAATCTTCATGATTATTTCACCACTACCTTTTTTTTCTCTTGAAAATCCTTTCCAATGGTATATATAGTTGATACTGGATCAATTTTGTTCAAGAAACCTTAGTTACTGCCACATTAACTGTCCAATTTGCAAAGGATTGATTACCTTTTTCTGATCAGCAATTCTATCAAAATAAATCAATTGATCTCCCTTTAATAGACCATTTTATGCCATGTCACCTTCTGTGGGAATAGATCAAATAAATTTCTGTTAAAGTACAAGAAATAGTTGTCTGTATTTCTGTCATGATAAACTAACAGCAAAAGTGGGAATTTCATATAAATTAAGGACTCCAACAGGGATAATGCTGTAATTAGGGACTCCAACAGGGATAATGCTGTATTAAGGACTCCAACAGAGATAATGCTGTATTAAGGACTCCAACAGGGATAATGCTGTACTAGGGACTCCAACAGGGATAATGCTGTATTAACCCTTTCATCACGGCAAACCGCATATGCGGTCCAGGGGAAGTAGTTCCTCAACACTATGGACCGAGTTTTCGGTCTGGGGCAGTGTTTTTTGTTAACGTTATAGTACCCGACTAAATATCTTTCGGAATACCTCAAATAACTTCCATCTGGTAATGTAAATGTTATATTTGGATTATCTCGTGAGTTTAGCTTGTATACAACTAGAAATAACGAACAAAGTAGGAACTTTTAACGTGTTTTCCGAATGCTGAAATTTGTATCCAAAATGGCGGCGTTTGAAGGATTTTTTTTTTTTAGAGGAGAGTTTTCGGAGGATTTAAATAATTTTGACCTAATAAATTTGTTTGACAATGAGGGAAGAAGTATGGAGAGACAATGGAATGCACTTGTGAGTGACAGAGATGA
Organism: Potamilus streckersoni; assembly: GCA_016746295.1. Lineage (NCBI taxonomy): Eukaryota > Metazoa > Mollusca > Bivalvia > Unionida > Unionidae > Potamilus > Potamilus streckersoni. The sequence goes on along the minus strand of JAEAOA010002189.1, from coordinate 378,312 downwards.
CAATGAAGATAACTTTGAAGGAATTGTACGCTCCACGTGGGTTTTTTTTTGGACGAAGCCCGAAAACCAAAGAGATTTGTTTCAGTTTTCTGACAGAGTTGGGCACACCAGAGAGTTATATGGCTCCAGAAAGCTTCGGATTATTTTCAAATATTCTATTCAGATGAAGTTTTTGGAAAAAATGTCCGTTTAACGAACTTCAATGCGACGATCAAACGTGGCAGAGGCGATATAGGTCACTTAGGTGTGTGGACAGATCTCACCTTGGAGATCATTTTGGTTAATTTTATAGAATTTTATATATTATGGACACCATGAAAGAAAGACTTGTGTTGCTACTATGATTATTCACTAGTACATCTAGGGTCAATTGAACAAGTTTTGAGAACATTCTAAGTTTTCTAAGAGGTAATAAAATAATTGTATTTTACCTGTTGTTACCTGTTTGTACCTGCATTTTAACAGTTGTAATAGATATGTACATTTTATTGAATTAGTCATAAAATTTGATTTTTAACCTTGATTTTGACACCTAATCCAGCCAGATATCTTTAACATTGGCAAAGTTATGTTGTTTCAAAGTCCACAAGTCATTTTGCGTTACAACTCCAAAGTTACTTAGTGTTGAGGACTCTATGCCTACAAATCACTTAGTGATGAAAGGGTTAAGGACTCCAACAGGGATAATGCTGTATTAAGGTCTCCAAAAGGGACAATGCTGTATTAAGGACTCCAACAGGGATAATGCTGTATTAAGAACTCCAACAGGGATAATGCTTAATTAGGGACTCCAACAGGGATAATGCTCTATTAAGGACTCCAACAGGGATAATGCTGTATTAAGGACTCTAACAGGGATAATGCTGTATTAAGGACTCCAACAGAGATAATACTGTATTAAGGACTCCAACAGGGATAATGCTGTATTAAGGTCTCCAAAAGGGACACTGCTGTATTAAGGACTCCAACTGGGATAATGCTGTATTAAAGACTCCAACAGGGACAATGCTGTATTAAGGACTCCAACAGGGATAATGCTGTATTACTTTTGATTTTCTTCTTCAACATACCAACAAAAACAAAAATCCCATTTAAAAAAAACCTGGAGTCAGAATGTTTCTCAAAGACCATGACAAAGTTGTGAGCATAGTTGATTAAATAAATTTGTTCATTTTGTTCCCCCACCAGGGTATTATCTGCCTGTCACCAAGCCCATCTTAAGCTGGTTTAATTACAAGATAGGGATCAGATAATCACAGGGCCAGCCCCCAGGAAATATGACACAGGTATCATGAAATGACATCATAAAGAGCTGACATAAGTATAAGTGGTCCATTTTGTCTGGCAACTGATGAATGATTACTGCATTTTTACAAACAATGCAACTGTCATTGAGCCCAATTTATTCAATAAACTGGAATTAATCTCTTCACTGCTCATTAACCTTACAGCTCAACACTTGCGTGTCACAGAGTAATTTACTAATTTCTCCCTTCTGTAAAAAATAGCCCTCATAAAGATGGCAATATCCAAGTAGGCAAGGTGAACACTCTTTTTTGTGAATAATTATCTCTCCAAAACAACATATGAATTTCCACAATGATAGCACTTAATAAGTCTGTCAGAAAAAATTTTAATTTTTAAATCTTCCAAAAATATGTTATGGAAATTATAGAGTTCATTCAATTCAAATTTTGAATAAACATTTAACACATTAACTCACAAATAACACTCTAATTGATATTTCTTTCCATCCTTTTTTTCTTTCAGTAATTATTTATGCTGAATGACCTCAGAAAAAGCTCAAGATTGACAACCTTAGCTATAAAACTATTATTTATAATTAATGACCCTATACATGTATTCTGAGTCCAATAGAGCAAACTCAATTCATTATGAATTGATCAAAATCCTGCAGAAGTGACCAAACAAGTTCATGGTATAACACCAAATTACCACCTGTGGGATTTCTGTCAATTAACAACCTATTCTACCAGCTAGTGTTATAAATACTGTCCAATTGGCAAGGACCAACAATGTAATTATATTTAAAATATTTAAATATACAATGAATTCTTTGGCATGGGAAACCAATTTCATAGATTATATTATTGCTACAAGGCTCCAATTTAAAAATCACATGAAAATGATCCTACTAAAAAAACAACTGGACTGCTTCTCAATCCATGCATTTAAGTTCCAGTTAAAAGTAATTCTGTTTAGAAAACCATAAAAATTTATATCTAGAAAAATCATTTAATTTGCAGTAATAAATTTCCATCAATTTTTAACAAATTTAATAACAGATCAGGTTTCTTAGAAATACTACCATATATACTCTCTTATAAGTTGAGTTTAACCTTTTGCATGGTGCTAAATAGCCTAACAGTGCTGATGTGCTATAAAAATTTAATCAATCGTATAAGTTTAGTCCAACTACAAAAACATAGACCTTGATTTGCCATTTCATAATGCACTGGCAGATCAGGGCCTATGCTGTTTGTTCTACTGGTTACTCCTAACAAATTGCATAGACCTAGATCATCCAGTGTAGAACAAGTGTTACTTTATAGTTAGCACAAACGATTCACATGCTAATATGTATATGTGAACTTTTCATATAAAAATGATAATGTTTATGAACAATGCATTTTTATTTCTCTATAAAAAGAATTTGAGATGAATGTATGTAATACTTTAACAAGAACTATGTATAAAGAATAAAATACATGTACAGTAATATTTGTTTTCCTTCTTAATCCCAGTTGAAAACTGACAGCCATGCACAGACCTAACATGAAAGACCACCTGTCTTATAAGACCACTTTTGCTGAATGAAGGGGTCTATTTAGATGGGTTTTACTCTTTATAAAGCATTTACATACAGCCAACTCAACCAACTGAGGTAGTGTGGCTCCAAAATGAAAGTGAAAGTTGAATTTTATGGTTACAAAGAAGAGAATAATGTTGACTTTCTGTGCTGAATGCAAACTGAAAATTATAGAAGCCTAATCAAACCATGGTGTCATGATGAGAATGTTATGACAATACTATAAACTACACAACGCTATTCCTGAAACAACGAAAGGACAGTTTGTGGACCATCTTCAGGGAGAAATTGGTTGAATGGCTTGGATTTTGTTAAGAAAACAACAAGAGCGACACTTAACAACAAACTTTCGGAAACCATATTTGACATGTTGATAGGAATCTTGGGGAAGAAAAAACAAAATATTGCTCAGGAAGACTATATGATGTTCTGTCACAATAAAACCCTCTAGTGATTAATAATACACAGAAAAGATGCTAAACATGAAAATGTGCTTATGACTCAAATAAAGCAAGATGTGAAACAATTAAAAGCTGGCTATATTTAAAAAAAGGAGAGAATAAAACGAAGTGACAGACAAGCTGAAAGCTGATGAGAAACACAAAAAGAAGTTTAGAAACTTAAATACTTAACTAATAATGTTATAAAGTGGGGATCGTGGCAGTCTGAAGAACAAGCAGATTAGCATCTGTAGAATACAAACAAGGATAAGACTGGGTAATAATCACTGCTTCAGTCCAGAAACAAAATTCTACATCAAGAAGCCAAAAGATGAGATGATGCAAGATGTATATGCAATCACCAAAATGGCTGATGAAAATAAAACAAATTTAAATCCAAAGGAACCAGCAGTCAAAAAAAAATTGAAAACAATTTTAACATCTTACAGAGGATATAGATTTACTCAAGGAAAGACATAAGTTGAACTTTGCCACTGATAATGAATATTACTGGTGAAGAGAAGAGGTTGTATTACATCCAATGTCAATTTCCTGGGATACAGCTGCTCCTGATCTCTGCCCACCTCAGGTAGGCTTGCTATTTGGTCATACTTTAAAAACTATTCAGATACCATCTACATCTCTATGTAGTTACTTGGCATGAAAATGGAAATTCCCTTTAGGTAGCTAAGGTCAAAAAAGAAATAGACTTATAAATCTTTGTATTAGCAACAAATTCATTTGTTATCTTGATGATGTACATTTAAATACCGAACATGATCAGTTCTGTTCATAAATACAACCTCATATTTGGTAATGAGTTCAAATCTTAAATGCCTGGTCTCATTACCAGTTCCTATAACCAAAGCCTTATGCACCAGGTTCAATTACTGCTTAGAAAAAAATAGTAACTCATAACCTGTTTGGTTATATTGGTGTCATTCTGTCTGTCTGTCTGTCTGTATGCATGCAAGTATGTGTGTGTGCATATATATATATATATATATATATATATATATATATATATATATATATATATATATATATATATATATATATATATATATATCTATATATATGCACACACACACACACACACACACACACACACACACACACACACACATATATATATGTTTTTTTTTTCTTCAGGTAATCATGTATCCAAACATAACAATGTGAGATCCTGGAATAGTGCTTTATTCGATGCTTGGAACTGAAGTGCCAATTTATAATTTAAATTTCTGAAGAGAAATCCAATGAGTTTGTACATGTAGCTCAATATTAATTCCTACTTGCTTAGCAAGTGAGTTCTCATGCACCTTTAGCCCTTTTGACCATATACCATCCTTCAAGGGAATGATCACTCAGCTATATGCAAAAACCAACTGGACTGTTATTTAGAAATGCAAGGTATAAATAAGAAATGAGTCATCCAAATTCAACAGATTCTCTACCAGCCAAAACAAACTTCTAGGAATCCATTATAACATAATTATTTTTCTTGTTAACTGCTAATTGCTGAAACCATCTGGCAGCCATACAGGCTTTAAAATCGAAATCATCTTCATTTATGATAAACAAAATATTGCTAAATGTCTTTTGGCAAAACCAGCATCTTAATGTGACCTTCCATTTACAAGGAATAGAGGTAACAAAAATTCAAAATGCTGATGGTGGTCGTACTGAATGTAAAATCAGCACCATTTCCATTATGACTAACTAGATAAAATAAGAAGTCCTCTGGTGGAAAACTTATATTTATACAATCATCCATTTAAAAATAGTAGCAATAACAATATTTCCAAGATGGCCAGTTGAACTAATTATAAACTGATACCTGTATACCAAACCCGCAAGTAAAGACATTTTCGCCTAGCTCTGAAGCACATGACTATAATAGGCTCATTTCCGAAAAACCTTGTTCCATCTTTTCTGAGAATGAGAATATGGCTGTATCAGTTTAGAGTGCTGGTGTCTTAGAGTTAGGCAATAGGTGCTTTTGCTTCCAGCATGGATTTGATTCATGATTGCTACCAATTTTAATAATTTAACATGTTTGTTTATATAGGTGTCATTCTGTATAAATTTATTTCATAGTGAGGGATCTAAGGTAAGCATTTTCCACCTTGACTGATATACTGGTGTCAATATATATATATATATATATATATATATATATATATATATATATATATATATATATATATATATGTCACTCACAAATGTTCTAACAGAGATTTTCATGGCTTAAGCTTAATATACCAAGTCTGGTCTAAATCTGTGCAAGATGTACAGAAATGCCACTCCTGTGGTGGTAACCAGCTATTCCAATCTTTTATGCATGATCAATTTATACTATAGTACATAATTTAACACACTAAATATCTTGATGATGTAAAGATACCACAATAAGTACACCAAAATTGTCAAGACGGATGTTAAACCTATGCCACTGCTATCATTTTAATATTTTATCATACTGCAGGTACCCTCCAGTGCTGGTTTACCATCCATTGTTGATAATTTAAGCAATCTGGTATGAAAGATGTGAAAAGAAGATCCTAACATTTCTTTGAACAGACTCTGTTCATAATCTTGCTCCTGCAAGACTTCATGACACATGCTTAAACATCAAAACATACCTTAAATACAATGTCACATAAAAGATAAAATAAATTTTCTGCAGATAACCTGCTAGTCCACTTATGATTTTAGTAAACATCAAAGACCCTGATCTGCAAGACCATTCTCAAATAATAAGTCTGGATCTATGTTGTTCTCATGCTTCGGTAAATACAGTACAGATGACGTACCTGTGCTATCTGCAATCCTTGGCTGTATCTCCCTGCAGTGATGGACAGACCAACACGATACAGCACTGCTTCAAGCAGGTAGTGAGAATTTGATGGAGACGGAATGTCCAGGACATCTTTCGCTGATGATACTATATCAGTGGAGTGACTCTGCTCCTTCAAATAATGAATCAAGTCCACACAACCTTCATCTTTTTTATGAACTGTGCCCAAAGCATGGATGTACTGAAAACAGATTAGATATCATGAGTTATAATGATATAGTATGAAGTATACATTAAATGAACAACTGTATGATGTTTGAATTTCACCATTTATGAGAAAGTGTCTTGTATACAGAGGTTAAAGTTCTAAAGGAAAATTAGTGGAAGTAGTTTTTATATGCTGTCCTTAATGAGTGAGACTTCTACAAATGAGATAAGATGTTCTCTATCCACAAGATATTTTTGAAGTAGCCAAACTGAACTTTAATCATCCATGTATAGTTAACAGCCTCCTTTGCAACTCTTACAATGTAATATACAACTCATATTGGCTCAGTGTAGACTTGTATTCAACAGAGGGTTGCAGGTTTGAGTTCCACCCAAACCAGCTTGTGTCAGCATGAATGGTTCATTTCTAGGCAGACAATTCCAATTGCCTCAGCACTAGTCTTTCATGCACTGATGTGTAATTAAACAATAAGGTATCTTAGTTTTCATAAAAATAAATCAATCAATTAGTCAATCAGTTTGAATGTACTTCAAGTTTCAGGTCTTGCAAAGAAGTCTTTTTGGAGAAAAAAACAAAGAGAATTCTCAAAGCATTGCTAGTTTGCCAAAAGAGTTTAAATTATTTACATAAGGTAAGCAATCTTTAGAAATGACTACAGAAAATATGTGATACAGTGTCTTACCAGCCAGAAAATTTTCCTGTGTCTGACATACTGGAGGGCTGTATGACACATACTGGCCAAGTCAGTGGCTTCGGAATGGCGCGAGTACAAGGTCAGATACTGGTACCACAGATCAAAACTGCATTTGTTGGCCTCTACACCTCGGGCCAGGACATTCAATGCATGGTCCAAGCACATATCAGGGGATCTGAAAATATTATACAATGATCTCTGTTGAGGTTTATGTAAATATGAAACGTTATTAACCAAAAAACCATACATTAACCAATGTGAAGTGGAGGTCAATATGATAGGTCATATAACTTCATATTCACCCAAACTGAGGTCTAATATTGTTTTCTTCCATCATTAGGTATATTTTAGCTACATGGCAACAAAAATCAATGTCTTATGTCAAGAATGCAATATAATAAATTATAACAAACCACATGATATGGTGGTATCCTATGATCCAACATTGTTCACAATTATGAAATTTTCACTTTATGAGACAGATATTAAATTTCTGGAGACTCTGTGGCTGCCATAAACCATGAACTTAAAAAGTCAACATAAAATATAATTGTCATAATTGCTATGATTATAAAAGGCACTGTAAAAATCAACTTGCTGTTTTGAGTTATTCAGCTTCCTCCTTGCCAATTTCATCCACAACTGTTCGTCAAGAGGATTCTCAAGAACTGCTTCCTCCAACACCTGGAAGTCTGTTCCACTGCCATAGTAACGGATATCTTGTTCACCTGTCTCCGTGTCCATGACGGTGGATACATCTAGCAATAGGTAATAGGAGATTAAGTTTAAGAGCAATCTATCTGAAATGTGCATGCACCTATCCCTCAATAACTTGTGCATGGTGGGTAAAACAAAAAAGACTGGTATGAGCAAGGGCTCAAGTTACTGAGGGACTACTGACATTGATAGTGTGAAGTGTGCATGCATATAATGTCAATAAATTGCTTTATCTTATGAAGTTTGTCACTTTTCTGTATTAAAATAACTTTATTTGCAATATATCCAATCTTTAAAAGATCTTTAAAACCATATTCCAAGTGGCTTCAACATGTCACATGTGTACCAGTGAAAAAATTGTGCATTATGGCAGCACTTTTTGTATGTAAATGTGGATACATTCTAGTGTTACTGTAGCTTCAGAATAAAATTTGATTCTTTATAGTTTTTTTTTTTATTTACAGAACAAAGTCACTTTTATTTTGAGAATTATTATAATAGTACACTAAGGATGCTGGGATTTCTATGCAAGTTTATCCAAAACTTTGGCTCATCCCTAAGCAAAAGCTCCAGGTGCCAAATTGAGTTCAGGAATTTAAAGTTACTATAAACTTTGTGACTCATTTTTCCGTCATGAACCCTATCTGTGCAACTAAGCATTTTCTTCCAAATAGTATGTCTTCTGCTTAGACCCTTTACTATTGTTTGTCACATATGTGAATATGCATGTACTTTAATTATGGCAGATGTACTAACAGTGGTTAATTACTCAAATGAAATGGGTTCGACTTGACATACTTTGTGACTGTTAGCTCACATGCAGGTACAATGTCATGCCTCTATAACATTTTCATTCTAACCTCTTTACTTGATTTAATACAAAAGACAAATACTTAACATAATAAAATATAGGTAAACTTTTAATTAATTGCAACAATGCAACAACATTTTCTGCCATTCAGAGATCAAAACAGTCAGTACTTAATTAGGTTCCCATGGAAATGTTCAAATGCATCAAAGTGATGGTCAATAGACACTTCTCACATCTGAATAAAAGACAACATATCACATTTATGATGATTAACACGAATTTCCCTAGACAAGACTTTTATATATTTCTTAAACTATTGTCACCAGTAGGCATTACTGACATTTTAAATGTCAACATTTTGCCATTTGTTGTTATTCATTGTGTAATGAGAATTTTTGGAAAACAAAATTTAACAAATTGTACAACCTTTATTAAAAGATATGAATTTTCAAAATCTGAATCCAATTTCTGGACATTAACTATTATTTTTGATGAAATAAAAAAAAATACATCAAGGTTTCAATTAGCAATTTTGTTTGCAATTTTCTTCAACTGCAACAAATAATAGCCAATTCTTTTGGTATTTTCTTGAAAGAAAATGGTATTCAAACCTGTCCAATATTATAATTGAGATTGCAAGTTATCTGGATGCGAGTTACTTGGGGAAGAGATGTACTTGTCTTTACAATATACACACAAGGGATGCTTGATTTAGAGTTTCAAATGTAAGGGACTCAGTCAGAACCAGAACTGTTAAGGTAAAAGATATTTGGGACCCATAAAGGCATATTCAATTTGGAGTAGTCACCCGCTGGTGTGATTTATAATTATGTATGTTTGAGTGTTCAGAGCACTCTAGCATATAATTTCTTTTTAAAAATTTGCCTTCCTGGTGATTGTGTATTTAAATGGAACAGCTTACAGTTTAAGTCATATAAGAAATCTTTGTGGACTATGATTTTTTAAGTTCCCATAAAGGTGGGACATGTGCAACTGATGACATAACAAAATGGCAGGAAATGAAATAAATACATGCATACTCATGCAAAAGTTGGATCAAACTGGAAATAACAAATACTGTAATGAATAAGGCAAAATTGCTGCCTCCATTAGTCACACATTATGGCATTCATGTGTGAACATCTCATGTGTGAACATCTGTATTGTTCAATTCTCCTTAATCTGCAGGAGGATGATTCCAACTAGATTAAGTGTGTGTGTGATTTTAGATTTGTAACGTAGCTTTAACAATTTTTCAGTCATATCGCTACGATGTCTGCAGTGTGGCGGTTTATAGTGATGTCTAGCACTAGGGCATCAAGCCGCAGACATGTACCATGATGTCCCACCCAGTCACATTATCCTGACACCAGGCCAACCAGTCCTAATACTAACCCTCTTAATGCTGAGCGCCAAGCGAGGCAGCTGTTAGTACCATTTTTGCAAGTCTTTGGTATGACTTGGCCGGGGATCGAACCCATGATCTCTCGCATTCGAGTTGGACGATATAACCACTAGGCCACCAAAGAGGTCTCCAACTAGATTGATAAGTAATACTTAAATGAATGCAACATGTATGCAACATTCCTTTATGAAAGAATGTTGTTGTCTGTTAGGTAGTATACATTTGTGTACATTTGGAAACACATCTAAATATTTAAAACACAATTCTATTACATCTGCAGAACAAAGCACTTCCTGAACAATCACCTCAATATTTGTCAGAAACTTTGACAGAACTGTGATGTCCTGGATCTTGCTGCAGCTCAAAGCCATGAAGTACTTTTGGTTATCTTTAAAATATGTTCTAAACAGTATCACAGTTGGGATAATAGTACCGTGTTTAACAATTTGAGGGCAGTGATGACCTGATTTACTGTTGCAAATATTTACTTACTAGCCCTGCAAATGGTTTGCCACTAAATTCACATATCTACCAGCTCTTCTAACAAATTTCCACTATATTTTTTTCTGCAACAGTAAATTCTCCATTATTAACTTTTAAAATTCTTAATTACAAGAATGATATTGCCTTATTGCTAAGCCTTGATACTTACCAGTGCAACAGGCAAATTCCTCATCTTTCACTTTGTACACATGAAGCCTTTCATCCAATGTTTTCTTTGCCACCAGCTGGGCCTCCCCTCTTCTCATTGGTTCTTTACATACAACAACTGAAAGATTAGATCAATCATTCATCTAAGTATCAGGAAAATCTATGATGGATTTAATGGAAATAAAATCAATGAAAAACTTTAACCAAAACTTAAACACACATTTTCTGTGATTCTGACCTGATGGTCAGTGGGAAAAGACTACGTGGAAGAAAATAATTTGTCTTAGTTTCATTATGATTAAAGGATATATAAACAAATGATTAGACTTTAGTAAAAACATTAATGCATTTTTTTTGGACTGACCTTGACAAGAAAGTGATAGGGCCAAGCATATTGAAGAAAGAATTCTTAGTTTCACCATAATTAATGACAAGTATCCAGGGGTTTTGGAAATAAATGCAAGTGAAAAACTTGACTCATACCTTAAGGAACTGTTGATGCCAACACTAATGTCATTAGAAAGTGAATACCAAGTCTCACTTCATACTGACTCAACAGTAAATTACAGATGGTATCTTGAGTCTGTACCCACCAGACCAGATGCCTAATGTGTGTGTGTGTATGCGTGCATCTGAGTGATTTGGACTTTTAGCTCCGCTTAAACAATTTTCCAGTCATATCGCTAAGATGTCTGCAGTGTGGCAGTATATAGTGATGTCTAGCACTGGAGCATCATGCCGCAGACATGTAGCATTATGTACCACCCAATCACATTATTCTGACACCAGGCACACCAGTCCAAATACTAACCTTGAAATGCTGGGTGTCAAGAGAGGCAACTGCTACTACCATTTTTATAAGTCTTTGGTATGACTGGGCTGGGTTTGAACCTTCAACCTTCCACATCATTGGCAGACACTGTAACCACATAGGTCAGATGCCCAACTTATATTGACACATAACATTATTAACTATATCAGATCCTAACTTTAATGATTCTCCACATAGCTCTGCCTTAGTAGGACCACTCAAAATACCCCAGATCAGATGTCTCAGTGTATCCATCGAAAAGGCACTAGGCTCTCCATTTCCTTGCATCATATTGCCAGCAATTGTTAAAAGTGTTGTTAAAATCAAGGAAACACAACCACTGCCCTTCTGTAATCCAGATATAATCATCATTCAAAAAAAAAATTGGTCAAATTTTGTTTTATCAGTTACTTATTCTTGTTACTAGCTTATGAAAAAGAGGCTGCAATTTGATTTGATGGCATTATCAGTGATGTGATGTGATTATGATTTTTCACATAGCTTTAACATTTTTTTCAGTCATATCACTATGATGTCTGCAGTGTGGCAGTTTATAGTGATGTCAAGCACTGGGGCATCATGCCGAAGATATGTGGCATGATGTCCCACCCAGTCACATTATCCTGACACCAGGATGACCAGTCCTAACATGAACCTCTTAATGCTGAGCGTCAAGCGAGGCAGCTGTTAGTACCATTTTTGTAAGTCTTTGGTATGACTCGACCGGAGATCGAACCCACAACCTCCTGCATCTGAGGCGGACGCTCTAACCACTAGGCCACCGGAGCGTTTTTTTTGTACTTTTGAGAGAGTGTTGTATGTAAGCCAGGAAGCTGTTAGTACCATTTTTGTAAGTCTTTGGTATGACTCAATCAGGGATCAAACCCACAACCTCCCGCATCCGAGGCGGACGCTCTAACAACTAGGCCACCGGAGTGGTGATGACATTATCAGGACACAGCTTTATTGAAACATCCATCAGTATAAGACTCTTTTGCTTAAATAGAAAGTCATTTCTAAGGTTTCCATGAACAGTGTAATAAAGAAGGAGAATGGTATTAAAGCAGAACTGCCAACCCTGACGAGTCAAGTCTTTAAGGCCATTGATTTTTTTTTCATAAGTATGACCAGTTTTCAGTAAGGTGTAAAAAAAATATCATAAACTGCTATTGTAAAGCTCGAAAATATGTTTAAAAGTTCAGTATTTGAAACATTCAGTGAAAATAAACATTATGTTCAACTGAAGAGATTGTACAGTACATGGAGACTTTATTTACCACTAGTACAGTTGCACAAACTCAAGTTCCAAACCCTATGCTGCTCAATGATTTGTTGCTGTCTCTCAACTTGATGTAATTCTTATCTTTTTTCATTGCACGTGATGAAATCATATCTCTGACCATAAATCATACTCAAATTAGCATGTGATGTCCAAAAAAACTTAATTCCAGCTTTCATTCACAAGAATCTGAATATTTCTTTTTATTCTTTGGTGTTTATTTTTTTCAAGAGGTTTATATTCCCTTTCATACTAAACATGCAACGATTGCTGGATGCTATTTTTTAAAATAAATTCTAAAAGCAACTGTTGGATCATGCAGACACTTCACATGAACAAATAGGGGGCAGTTTAAAACGTCTAAGGTGCTGCTATAAAGTTAGTCTGGTTCCCTGATGAATTTCAATAATTCTAATATGAAACCAGGATCCAAATCAAACACAGATGAACAAATTTTCCAGATTTTTTTTTAGCAAGGATCATTTTTCCATGGTTTTTGCACTTATGCCGTAAGTCAGTATTTTAAGGGCAATTTTTGTAAGATTTATGGCAAAATCGTTAAGAGTTGGCAGGTCTGTTAAAGTGAGGTAGAAAATTGTCTTCTATCTATTTATTACCATAGGAAGTCTTAGGTTTCGTTTTGAATTCTTTCTCCAATGGTTTCATGTCAGTATCTTCCAGTTTGCTTTCCATGACAGGTTTCCATGCTCTTGACTCAAAGAGGAGAGAATTTGAATTATCTGAAAAAGAGAAAACCTGACCATTAAAATGTCATCAACTGACATGAAATTAGAAATGATCCATTAAGTTATGTTTTAATGTTTGAAATCCTGAAACAAGTTCTAGGTTTCCATCACTGTAAACGAGTATGATTTTGCCAATACTGAAATGCTAGTTCTGCAAGGTAGTCTTGTAAGAGAGTATAATCTATATCTTTTGCCTTGAAAGGACTGTCAATAACAATAATGTAGTATCATTAGAGTGAATTTTTTATTCAGCATAATTGTGATATAAGATTGATGCCAGATATTAATAAGCACACCTTCACATTTCAGAATGAATACAATCACAATATTTCTTACAATATTTCTCATCAATACAAAACATGGCATTTATATATGGTGGCCATTAAAACCTAACCACTATCTTGAAACGAATTATCTTAATGCTAAAACCTAGCCACCATTTTGGAAATGAAAATCTGGATGCCAATATCCAACCCCATTCGAATTGGCAGTCTTGATGCTGATATGGATATATATATATATATATATATATATATATATATATATATATATATATATATATATATATATATATATATATATCCTCATTCTGGAACTGGTTGTCTGGATTTTAAAATCTCTTTCATAGCATAGTTCAGATTGGGGATTAGATATTAGTACCCAGACTGTTGGTTCAGGAATGGGGGACTAGATATTCTGGAACTGGTTGTCTGGATTTTAAAATCTAACCCCATTATAAAACTGGTGTTCTGGACTTAAATATATTTATCATATATATTCTGGAACCAGCAATCTAAGAGCTAAAATCTATCCCCCATTTTGGAACTGGTAGTCTAGATTTTAATATCTAATACCCTCTTCTATAACTGGTGGTCTGGATTTTAATATCTAACCCCAATTCTGTAACTGGCAGTCTAGATTTTAATATCAAGTACCCTCTTCTGAAACTGGTGGTCTAGATTGTAATATCTAATCCATCCTTCTGTAACTGGCATTCTGGATATTAATATCTAACCCTTATTCTGTAACTGGCAGTTTGGATATTAATATCTAATCTCCATTCTGTAATTGGCATTCTGGATATTAATATTTAACCCTTATTCTGTAACTGGCAGTTTGGATATTAATATCTAATTCCTCCTTCTTTAACTGGTGGTCTGTACATTAATATCTAATCCCCCATTCCTGAACCAACAGTCTGGGTACTAATATCTAATCCCCAATCTGAACTATGCTATGAAAGAGAATTCAACCATTATATGAGTCCTTACTCTTCTTCTTCCATTCCTTTATTTGACTAATCAGAAACAAACACATCTCATTAATCCTGAGTCGCCCCTGGTGTTGCTTCAGCCAACTGTCTACATAATCAGCTGAAAAGGAAAAACATTGCAAAATTATACGATAGACTAAAAGAAATAAAAGCAATTTATCAAACAAAATCCTTAAACTCTACAACTTCTTTACATAAAAAACTCTTAATAACCTGTATGAATTATATATTTTGGTATTTTTCTATTTGCTATGTGTTTTTAGTGATGGAACCCTGGAACAACAAAAAACCAGTTATCTAGCTAACATGTAGTTTTTCAGGTCACAAACAATAAAGGTCATCCGTGTCTGATACACTTTAACTTTTTATGACAATATTTTTTAATACTCTGTCCCTCTGTCAAATACTAGTTAGGTTTTGCAATCAGGTTTGTTTACTGACTCTGAAGTGGCCATCCATATCCTATGAACAAATTTTAATTTCAAGATGTCATACTCAGTGCTATTTCACTATTTAGTATTCAGTGGTTCAAATACATTGGGAATTTTCAAGTCAAAATTTAGGAAATATACATCATGTTTAGATTTACATGGGGCCCATTTTTAGCATCCAAAATGCCTTAGAATACAATAAACATTCTTACCTTTGTTCCTGTGAATATTAAGTTGAATAAACCAGTAAGCTTCAAATAGACTGACATGATTCAGGTCAATATGACAGGTTTATTATTTCATAAAAATTTGTATATACCAAAACAAAAGGATACATTGTTTTATTATATGATATAATATTAGCTTCTTTCAGCAACATGAAAAGACCATTTTAACTGCTAAACAACCATTAAAAAGTTATGATGTTATGACAGCAAAATATTATATAATCAAAGACATTTGATGTGGTGAATATGAAGTTTTATTAACCATTAAACTTTCATACACTGAATGACATGAAGCAGAGGTTGATGTGACAGATTTTCTGGTTCATAAAACTTTATATTAACTGAAACATAGGTCAATAATTGTTTTATAACGAAAATCAAGGGGAAAAATAAATTTAACTTGTTTTAAGTTGTTCAGTTGTATTTTCAGCATTCTATGTGGCATAAATAAATATCACATATCACATGACATGCCATCCAATCAAACACTATCTCTAATGGAAATCATGTAAGAACATGAAATATTTCAAATCAAATGACACTATGACAGCCAATAAAAAAATGTTTTAGCAGGAATAATGTAATAATATCTAACAATGCTATCAACATTGCAAGCAGTATAGACATAGATCTGTTATCACATAATTCACCAGAAAATAAAAGTCTACAACTTTAGTTTATTCATCATTTTGTTATGCAAATTTAATTTGTATGGTATGATTGACCTTTGTACATAACTGAGGGTAGGAGTTTTGGTCTGCATAACTAATGTTATTTTTATAAACAGTATTACATAGCTATGATCAAAGATATGTTTTAATATAAATACAACTTGTACATAAATATGTTGTTGTTGTTGTGCTTAACGCCATTTTTCAGCACACGATAGGCTATTCATGGCGGCCAGTATTAATGGTGGAGGAAGAAACCGGGAAATCACCGGAAAGAACCACCGACCCACGAGAAGCTACTGGCAAGCTTTCTCACATATCCACATTCGCCGAATCCTAGACTCGAACCCACGCAGACAGAGATGAGATGGCAGTGATCAGTAACGGACATCGCTTTAGACCACTCGGCCACTCGGGGCCCCCATAAATATGTTAACTTGGATTTGAGCTCAGGACATCGGTTTTCACTTATGGAATTTCTGGTCTACTTGATGTTTGCTGTAGTTTTTTTAAAACTAAAGTTTTAGTAATAGACCTTATCTTGTTCATAACTGAGAATGTTCAGGAAATGAACTTTTGACCCTCATCCTGGTCCTCTTATTGTTTTGTAGGTTTTATATGAAGGCTGTTTACATCAGAATTACTTATTCTTATTTTAACCCATTCTATCCTGACTATGCCTCTGGTTGTAGACTCACATTGTATCCGGAATACACTTTCAGTCATAGTTTCACTAGGTGTTTATGTAGCATCTAGAAACACGTGTTATACATCACAAATACTTGTGTACTTCTTCACCGACAACAGGAAATGGTTAAAGCATGCATGCGCAGAAAAATTTGAAGAAAAAAAAACGTGGTCAAAAACGAAACAGCTGATTTGAAAATCGATCAATAAAATGATGGACAAAAACTCAGATGTGAACATGGACATTGATAGCGAAGGTTGGGACATTGAAGTTGAAGATTTCAATGATTATGAAGATAATATTGACTTAATTGATGGTTTAGATATAAATGAAGTTGATGAAATAGATGGTGCATGACTGCATCCACTTTTCGATAGAGATTCGGACAATTACGCTAACTTTGAATGATTTAAATACTATTATGTCCAGTGTAATTTTTATCCTCGGTTGCATCCAGGATTTAAATTGATTGAAGGGCAAATGTTCAATACCCAGAAGAATACTGACCTAGTGATGAATTGGACTTCAAAATTTTGACAAAACTTTTAATGATTCAGTTTAAAGATTTCCAGGATTAATTTGTGGACAAGTTTTTTTCCGAGAAACTGCAGGCTGAAGTACATATTCTAGATTGTGAACTCAACAAATTGTTCCTAGTATTTAGTTGTGCAGTTTTGGTAAAATTATTAAAACGTTTGAACAGTGCTATAAACTTCAAATTTCGACCAAAATATTTGAAGTAGAATTATCTTTATTTTATTCCCATACTATTTGGAGCATTTCATTCATCTTCATGGAGAAAAGATTCACTGAAGTTTATGGTAATTTTTTTTATTTTTATTTCTTTAAAGCCTTATTTCAAAATACAGTTGTAAGCTTGTACATCAGTAAATTTTAACAAAACATATCACTGTGTTGCTAATTTTATTACCTTTTCAGAGATACATAGTTTTCTATACTTTAAAAAATAAATAACAATGGTACAACATTTTTTGTAAACATGGTGAAGATCATCAGAATTTCTTCTGCTGCTGTTGTGTGATGCTCTGTTTTACCACAGGATAGAGTGGGTTAATATCCAAAGTGGAATAGTCTTTAATTTGTTTTCAGTTAAAGTTAAGAGATGTATTTATTTAAATTCTTCATTGAAATTACAAAGTGCTCATTGATCCTTTTTGAAGCATGTCACTATGTTAGGGTTGTTGTGATTTCATTAAGAGATATTTTGATTACAAAATCTGTTATACCTCAAGAATATTTTGGAATTATTGTGAATTCATTTAGAGATATTCTGGATTATATCATTGTGATAAATCAAGACTGTTAGCATATCAATACTATTCCAGGCTATTGGCACATCAGTATAATATTGGAAATCATTTGGAACACCATCAGAAATCATTTGCATTATACTTTTAGGAATATATGGAATTTAATTCAAAATACTAAAGTTCTTTTCAAATTTTCACCTTTTACCCTAGGGAAGTAAATTATTTGTTGACTTTTATTAAATATGCTGATTTTTACTCTTTTCTGTTACTCAGTTTAAGACCAAACAGTCATAAAAAATTTCAAATGAATAGCACAGTTAGAATTGTATAATGTAATAAGAAAATTGCTCCTTGGAGTTATTTTGCTGCAAAAAAATGCTGTGGCTGGAGAACTTTATGTCAGTTGGAAGATCGCCAAATGTCCATATTCTTCTCTAAACTGAGGTAGGTTTATTAACTATTATAAGTCAACAATTAATTTAAGCATATCATAGGCTGGGATTCATGTTACAGGTGCCCTTTCCCTCCCAGTCCACTGACTGATACCCTTAATTTTATTTATAATAAGCCCCAATCTGGTAAATTGGTCATATTTCACCATATGTGACCATTTGTCCCAATGTCCTTTGGGCAAATGATTTGAGAAATGGCTGCTAAATTGTTAACAATGTTGTCAGCTAACATTTGAACCACATTAATTATTGTCATAGGGTGGGGTTCCTGTTACATGTCATGTACCCACCCATCCCCTTCTGAACCATCTTTCCATTTACTAATACCATTTTATTTTAATGACCCTGGGGTAAACTGGCCATATTCTGACAGACATAAATTTTTCCAATGCCAAATGACCTGAACAACAGGACAAAATTTTGGTAGTACACATGTAATAGTAAATCAAACAAGGTTCCAGAAGGTGGGGTAAAGAAAGTTCCAACAGTCATAGCCAATCAGTTATGAGAATGCTGTTTAATACTGCCATTGGCTTATGTGGACCAATCAGAATAACATAAAAAAATTTACACATTCACTTGCTATTATATCAAAGATATTAAACTGTACACACCATATGCAAAGTGTACTGAATATGTGATAACGTATTAACATTTCAAGATGTGTAACATACATTAACCTAAATGTTACATGGTTCATACACATAATTATATTCAATCTTTTAAAAACTACTTCACTTGTGGTGCTTGTCATCAAATAGTTTTTTTCTATCTGATCAAGAAAACATTTTCAGTATTGTGTATAGGAATTGTCAAAAAGAGAGCCAACTCTCCCTATTTATAAGGGTAAAAGTACAAACCTCTACCATGTATTGACATGATTCAGGATACACTGGATTTTATGCTAATACTACTGTTTTGCCATGCAGTAAACAAGCTCCAGTTATTTCTGATTTGTGGTTATTGTTTCACTCTGGACTACAACAACAATAATCACCAACCAGAACTAAATGTAACACCTGAAGTATAGACCAAATATTTGATGCAAGTAAACATGATGTAAAGCAACACTTATACTTCTCATACAAGTGGTTACTAAATGATCATCAGTAAACAAATTAAATTGTAAATAGATAAAAATTCTGGAATGTCTTCTTTTCCACTGATTCAATCCTATTTTTCCAAATGAATTCTAAATTTATAAAATAAAAAGGCAGCACAACTAATAATAAGTTTAGAAGTGAAATAAACTTTAAAATATAAGAGATTTTTATGTTTTTTTTAAAAACAAAATAATCAAGGTTCAAGATACATAACATTTACAAGATTATCTCCATGATAAACATAACATGTATGAAAAATTTAACGAAAAAAAAATAATTTGAGTCTGTTTCTAAATAATGAAAATAAAGATAAATGTGAAAATTAATTAATAATTAAAACATAACAGCCAGTGCTATGACTTTTGTGTGCTTTCTTGACTACATGGCTAGATTAACAAAACACCATTAGCAAAAAGCACTTTTTGTGTTATGGATACAGCCATTTATCACTTTTCCCAATTTGGGGAATTTTGTTATTTAGGATTCCTTCAGCATTTGTTAGGTTTTCTTAGATTTCTAAGGTCAATATGAAATTTTAAGTTGCTTCTAACCTTGTAATAATTACTGAGTGCTGATGATTAAAGTAATTTTACAGGGTAAGTATCACTTTAGATTATTTCTTTACCTTTTGTATTGATATGGAAAAAATAATGACATGTCAATATATCAATTGCTTCAACCCTACCCAATGAAACATTAAAAGAGGACAAAACCTACAAGTGTGTAGACCAGTGATAACTGAATGAACAAATAAGCTACTGCTGTACTCATATTGGATGTCAGCTTGGCACAAGTTTCATTCAGGCTAAAGTGAACATCTGAAGCCTTTTGGTGAAAACCCAATGTAATAATGTTCATCCATTCAAGGAGAGTTGAGACATCAAGATTTTTAAGACAGTCATCATGGCAGCCATACTAGATGTACAATTGACACCACTGTCATTTAGGATCAATACTGAAACCCCATGCTGATATAGGCATCCATCTGGACAGTAGAAATAATACTATTTTCAAGGTGCAGCTTTCCATTCAGGAGTAGTAGCAAAAGGCATGATTTTCAAGATGGCTGCTGTGGCAGTCGTATTTGACATCAGATCAACACCTATTTCATTTGGGACCAAGTAGACATGATACAAAGTCTTTTAGTGAAAAACCTCATGTTTGTATGATAATCCATTGAGGAGCAGTGATAAAATTTTCAAAATGGCAGCTGTATGTCAGCCATATTGGCTGTCAAAACAACACCATGTTCATTCAAGACCAACTAGACATCACAAGACTTCTTTTAATGAAAACCCCTCATTAATATTTTTGTTCAGGAGGAGTTGCAGTAAGATTTTCAAAATGGCATCAATGTCTTCGGATCAATGCAATTTTTATTTAGGTTCAGCTTGGCATTGTAAGAAATCTTTTAGTGAACACCCCTTGTTGTTATGATCATCCATGTAGGAAAAGTAGTGACAAGATTTTTAAGGTGACCACTGTGACAGCCATGACAGAACAAGAGCAGCACCATTTTTATTTGGGACTAAATAAAAATCACAAGTCTTTTAGTGAAAACTCCATGTTCACTGACCATCCATTCTGCCACTGTGGTCATATTGGACACAAGATCTGCACCATTTTCATTTAGGACCAACTAAACATCATAAGAAGTCTTTTGATAAAAACCCGTTGCTGGTATCACTTTCTTTTCAGGATGAGTGGTAACATGATTTTCGAGATGGTTCATAATTTTAGCCATACTGGATGTCAGATCTTTTCATCTAGGTCCAACTAGACATCACAAGTCTTTAGTAAACAAACTATGCTGACATAACCATTATTCAGCAGGAGTACTGATTAGATCTGCCAGACATGCAGGTTCAGCATCATTTTCATCTAGAACAAACTAAACAATGGGATAAATGTGTGTGTCAAGTTTTATGGCAATCCCCCAATGTCTTATAGGAGTGGCAATAACCAACTTGTGTTGTTGTTGTTGTTGTTGCTGCAGCTGCTGCTGTAGGGTTTAATGTCATTTTTCAGCACAAGATAGGCTATACATGGCAGCCATTATTAATGGTGGGGGAAGAACCTGGGGGAAAACCTGGGAAAGAACCACTGACCCATGAGAAGCCACTGGCAAGCTTTCTCACATACCCCTAATGGCTGAATGAGAGACTCAAACCCACACAGACAGTGGTGAGATGGCAGTGATTCGTAACGGTGAGCATTTTAGACCATTCGGGGACCTCCAGCTTGTGCTAATAGATGGACAGATGCTGGATGACAGACAACAAACTGTCACATAAGCTCTTCTGGTCCATGAGCACTATGAGCTAAAAAAGCATTACTTTCTCAAGTCAGTCAAATCTGAGAACATTCTCAAATACTCTGATCTAAAAGTCACTTTTAAAAAGCAAATCAAACTTTTTACATAAAAAACAACTTTTTCACACTAGGTGGTCCCCTGAGTCTTTTACATTTTTTTACATCAGTTTATCTCAAAGAGCAAAAGCTCCTGTAGTCATCCCTGTGTTAATAATATTAGGTGTCAAAGTAGTCTTTATTGTTGCAAACTCGGTTAACTGGCAATGCCTCAACATGTTCAGTAAAATGTCTTTTTCCTACTGTACAACCTAAAATCTTTCCATACAAGGTTAATAAGACCCTTTCTAGACAATTTTTTTGAAAATTCAATCTGTAAATTATTATATGCACAATTCTTTGTGATACTACCTCATTATGAGGGGTATGTCATATATTACATTAAACTAATCTGACTTGCAGTGAATTAAGATACAAAGAACATGCATACAATTTGGGTGGAAACTGTCATACTTTAGTTTTAATCTTCAAATTATTCCATCTTGCCAAGTGATGCCCCTGTATATACAACAGCAAATAAATTAAATGACATCAAATTAACAACTTTCACAGAAAATTGTGGCCAAAAGTCACTTACCTATTATCTTGGAGTACTTGACAACAGGAGTGGCCCTAGTGACCCCAGCTATTTCTGGACAATAGGAGACAATATCCTGTAGAATTTCCTTCTCTGACATGCTGTAGTGTCCCTGATGCTGCCTGTAAAATATGATTAATATTTGGCATTGCATTTATTTAAAATAATTTGTTTGGCTTTTATCACAGGCATATGTAAGACTAAGCAAGGTTGAGTTCATCGTTGGCAGTTATGACATCAACAAAATGATGAATCTTTTTTCCAAGCCCATAGATCTAAAATAATGATGTGGCAGTTAATCAAACTATTGTTACTTATAAGGCATTGTTTAACAACACTGCATGCACCAACAGATTAGGGCCCATAATGGTATGAAATTCTTATTTGGACTTTGATTGCTAATAGCTTTAATGTGAACAGATTTTTGGACAGGGCAAAATATTGTTTACTATATGCAACTGTATTATGTCAAAAATATGTAAATATGGCTTCTAATTTGGTGGTAAATATGCAAATTTTGATCAATATTTCCAAAATGTTTAATGAAACTTTTAATCAGTAATATTCTTACTTAAATGCCATAAATATTATTTTACGAATTTTGTTTGTTCTCTCTCTCTCTCTCTCTCTCTCTCTCTCTCTCTCTCTCTCTCTGATATCAATTCATGTAAACGCAATTCATAGGTTAAGCTGAATATGCATTTGTATTGTAGCAAATACTACAGATGTGTGTTATTTGTGTTGTAACAAATACTATTGATGTAGGTTATTTGTGTTATAGCAAATACTATCCATATGGGTTGTGTTGTGGCAAATATTATTGATGCGGGTTATTTGTGTTGTGGCAAATATTATTGATGCGGGTTATTTGTGTTGTAGCAAATACTATCCATATGGGTTATTTGTGTTGTAGCAAATACTATTGATGTGGATAATTTTGTTGTAGCAAATACTATTGATGTGGATTATTTGTGTTGTAGCAAATACTACTGATGTGGGTTATTTGTATTGTAGCAAATACTATTGATGTGTGTTATTTGTGTTGTAACAAATACTATTGATGTAGGTTATTTGTGTTGTAGCAAATACTATCCATATGGGTTATTTGTGTTGTGGCAAATACTATTGATGTGGATTATTTGTGTTGAAGCAAATACTAATGATGTGGGTTATTTGTGTTGTAGCAAATACTGTCGATGTGGGATATTTGTATTGTAGCAAATACTATTGATTTGTGTTATTTGTATTGTAGCAAATACTATTGATGTAGGTTATTTGTGTTGTAGCAAATACTATTGATGTGGGTTATTTGTGTTGTGGCAAATACTATTGATGTGGGTTATTTGTGTTGTAGCAAATACTATTGATGTTATTTGTGTTGTGGTAAATACTATTGATGTGGATTATTTGTGTTGTAGCAAATACCTTTGATGTGGGTTATTTGTGTTGTAGCAAATACTGTTGATGTGGGTTATTTGTGTTGTAGCAAATACTATTGATGTGGGTTATTTGTGTTGTGGCAAATACTATTGATGTGGGTTATTTGTGTTGTAGCAAATATGATTGATGTGGGTTATTTGTGTTGTAGCAAATACTATTGATGTGGGTTATTTGTGTTGTGGCAAATACTGTTGATGTAGGTTATTTGTGTTGTAGCAAATACCATTGATGTGGGTTATTTGTGTTGTAGCAAATACTGTTGATGTGGGTTATTTGTGTTGTAGCAAATACTATTGATGTGGATCATTTGTGTTGTGGCAAATACTATTGATGTGGGTTATTTGTGTTGTAGCAAATACTGTTGATGTGGGTTATTTGTGTTGTAGCAAATACTATTGATGTGGATCATTTGTGTTGTGGCAAATACTATTGATGTGGATTATTTGTGTTGTAGCAAATACCATTGATGTGGGTTATTTGTGTTGTAGCAAATACTATTGATGTGGGTTATTTGTGTTGTAGTAAATACTGTTGATGTGGGTTGTGTTATAGCAAATACTATTTATGTGGGTTATTTATGTTGTAACAAATACTATTGATGTGGGTTATTTGTTATGTAACAAATACTATTGATGTGAGTTATTTGTGTTGTAACAAATACTACTCATGTGGGTTATCTGTATTACAGAAGTATTTGCAAAAGGAAATACTATGTGGATTTTGTTTTATGCAAACCATAAACATGTCCATATCAAATTTCATTATTTGTATATGCACTATGGAATTTTTTGAAGACTTTTAAAGTTTCATGCTAATACTGACAGGATCATAGAAAATGCATTATAAATACAAGGAACTATACATGTACTTATCTATAAATTTACAGTGATGTTAAAATGAGAATCATATTTCTGGAGGTGATTACCTAACACCACTTTCAATTGAAAGATTTCATGTTTCTAACACAAACCATTGCTATTAATGTGTTTAATTCAAACCAAATGCTTTTCATGAATTTGGTAATAATTGACTCAAGAAAGAACTTGTCATTCAAAGAAATTATCACTATATTAACAAGATTAGAAATAAACAGGTGCATATTCATCAAGGCAACCTCAATAACAGAAGTGCATTTACTTTGACAGGTTCTATAATTTATCCCCAAGTAAACCTTTTGATTATTCTGCTGTAATTTATCCTGAGTAAACCATCTGGTTATAGTGCTGTAATTTATTTTTGTTTCCTTCTATATTCCCTTAGTCTACATTCTTTAGTGACACATGTATTCATTTTCTGAGATGGGAATACACAAATAAATATCAGAATCTGGATGTCCCTCCATCCCTGTAACAGGATTTAAACTGGCATTGAGTTGTACACAAAATAACTTGGAAAGTTTAAACCACTGGGGGCTCAAAAAGTACTGGTGTGTGTGTGTGTGTGTGTGTGTGTGTGTGTGTGTGTGTGTGTGTGTGTGTGTGTGTGTGTGTGTGTGTGTGTGTGTGTGAAACACTGGGCTTTACTTAGGTCTGAGTTGGTTATTTAACTGATACTAATTATTATGGTTTTTGATACAAGGAGCCATCAAATTTTAGTGGACTGGTTATTATTTTTGAGACACTTGCAAAAATCTACTAAAGTACCACAGCTAAAAGAAAAACAGTTTACATAATAATTATGCAGAGAATCTGAGTTATCAACATTTGAGTTACCAAGATTTAACAGCAGCTGTGTATTATGTTCCACTAGGGTGGCCTTGAAATATTTATAGGCCACATCTAGCTAGTTCTTTCAGAGATGTTGAACTAAATACACAAATGAATACTGTATGCACTCACTTATAAGTCTAGTCCAACTGCATAGATCCAGATCTGCCATTGCATAATGCACTGGTAAATCTGGGTCTGTGCCGTTTCATAAGACTAATCAGAATAACAAACAACATAGACCCTGATCTACAGGTGCATTAAGCTATGGAAAATCAGAATCTTTGTTGTTTGCAGTTTTAGTAATCTTATAAGTGACTATATATGATGCTATTTTGTATTTATTATAACCAGTTCTTCATAATTTCCAAATATTTTCTGCAATGTAGTGTGAATGGAATTCAAAACAATCTTAGATTTATAAATGTCTCAATTGTTATACTGAAGCATACCATATATACTTGCTTATAAGTTCATTCATACTGAAAACAGCAAAAAGCCTGATATGCTGTAGTATAATGCACCTTTAGATCAGGGTCTATGTTGTACCACTGATTACTCCTAACAAACTGAATAGACATACATCACATTATGTCACATTATGTGACAGCAGATCTAGGTCTGTACAGTTTGCTGTTGAACTCAGTGTTATTTTCAGACACAAAAGTAAAAATGAATATTTAAGTATATTTTAAAAATCCTCGTACAAGCTGACCTTTTACAGTACAAGCAGCACTGATTTGCCCAAACAAATTGCATCAACCAACATTGGTATTTTGATACATCCAGGAAGTATGGATTAATCAATTTATTCAAAATTTGGGCTTCTGGGCTACAGTCTTATTGACTTGATCCAACCTACATTTACAGTATATACACTTGAATATAATGTGCTGGCAGAGTTTGGTCTATGAAGTTTGTTATCAGATTTGACAAGTAGGACAGTATATGGTATAACAAAATATTAGAACAGGGTTCTTTCTGTATAAAACTCAAGTTTAAATAAGAGTCAAATGTTCCAATAACAATGTCATGATCTGACCACTAAATGCTTTAAATATATGCCCATTCATTCACCTGACACTATTGTTTACTGGCTCTCTGTTTAAATTATGTGAGGTCAGTCAGGTTGTGTTATTATATCTTGCAATCATAAAAATGGACAGCTCAACCTGTGCCCCTAGAAAAAAAGTCAACAAGTTTTCTGACTATCCTATCATGGACATGTCAGTGTTAATGTACACAGCCAGGTACTCTGCTAATATTGTTTATCCAACATTATAATTTATCCACAGTTAAATGCAATAGCCTTTGATGAATGAATGACATTTGATTGTATATTCTATTAAGAGTTCATTTAACATTAGAAAAAATGAGGTGTTTTTAAAAAAATGAAAATCAGATGTCAACTGTAAATGGAATGATTGTGATATTTGATGAACCAGATCTTGAATATTTTATTATATATCAACCCAAATACCCTATCTGACTCCAATTTACTTCACCCACCTTTGTAGGCAATAAGAAAACCCCTGTCAACCTATGCCCTGTGTATTGAAATAATATGTACCAGATAGGGGCATGTCTCTAAGAGCTGGATATTGGGTGAAAGTTTGAATGGAGCATGACAACATCAAACAACAACAACAATAATTATACTACAGGTGTACGGGTGAAGAATAATGATCATATGACTGTGTAATGGAGGTACAATTAGTCATCCAATTTCATGCTCAGCTACTTCGATAATAGGTCATTGACACTCCAGTAAGTAAATTCCTGTAATCCACCACCTTAAAACATCAAATACCACTTGCCTCAAATGGGGGGCAAGAGGAAGGCTCATCTATCAAACCGTGTCAGGCAGGCATGTAGGTAGCCATAAGGTACATTTGTTGGCATGCAATATGTCCATTATTTCTGTCCCTTTACTACTCATTCAGCCACTCATTTTTCCATGTCACAGCACAATTCATGAAAACTTCAACACCCCCAACTTTCACAGTATCAACCCAGACCTGCCACAGCTGTGACTGACAATCATATCACTGTTTTGTGCATAGCACACTATATAATACAAACATTGTGGTAAGTAAGGCAAATCACAATGAACAAATTTAACTTGTGTCAGTCAATGAATCAATTTATTGAAGAAAAAAAAAGCCAAACAAATTCCCTGAAGAAAAAAACAAACTTGTATTTGAAATGATACTGGAGAATACTCTGTGAATTAAATGTATACTTCTGTGTTTTCAAAGAGGATGTTGGAAACTTTGGTGTCTCCATTTATTCAAGGACAGTTACTGTACAAAAATATACAACCTTATAATGGATTTTTTACTTTGAATTATTTGATGTCTCCAAAAAGAAAATTTCAAAAAATTTAAGTCACAGAAGATATATTTTGCTTAAAGGGTGGGGTTTTTTTTACATAAATCTTAAATTGCTGCTACATGTACTTTTAATCAATTTCTTACAAATGTAATCATAGTTCAACTGGAGGACAGAATAGTTTGATCCTTTGACGGCTGCTGTTTGGTATATGAAAGTTTTACTTTCTGATTTAAGCAAGCATTAAAAAATTAGGGCTCTGGTAAATGTAAGGAAAAGTTTTAATTCATTATGTTGCAGTGTAATTAATGTAAAAGTCACAGTATCACTCATACATGAACACCTCTGCATCCTGTCTCCCAATATTGTGTCAATCAGATCTGTTGTCCTTACCACAATCGTTTTAAATTACATGAAATCAATTAGAATTTCTAACATTTTATTATAACTAAAATCCACATGTTCCACTGATTATAGGTTACACATTATGTTCATCCAAAGGAAAAAGAAAAGAAAAGGTTCACCATTTTCAGCAGAATTCATTGGATTTGTTGCCCTAAAACAAGTCTACCTGATCTTAACAAAAATATCTCATTTTTATTTATTTTTCCTTTTGTGTATAGTGTGGAACAATGCTGGGATGTGTAGTGAATATTTATGAACATATATTTCAATATCAAAGATTTCTATTATGAGTTGAACACTTCTTTAAGTTATAATTGGCTACAAAATTCCTCAAAATTATTAATTTTTCATTCTTTATAGCATGTCAGCAACTGTGCATATTCTGCACATATTTCACATACATTCTGTGATTAAATGTTCAAACTATAAATCTGTTAAAACAGAAAGAGTACAGGATCTAATATGAATCAATAATTTTACAGAAAGCCATCCCCTTGATTAAAAAGTTTTAAATTCACAAGAAAATCACCTTAATAGACTGTATTTTGAGTAAAGAATACCATTAAACTAAGAAACTGTTAAAGTGGAATAACAATACTATGAAAAACATTTGGTTTAGAAACAGTTGAATATCACTAGTAAACAGGGATCCCTTCTAATCTGGTGCCATACATAATCCATGTGCCATATCTACTTGCTTGTAAGACAAGTCCATCTGGAAACTGCACATACCCAGATTTGCCAGCCAAGATTTGAATCTATTAAGCTTCTCAAGAGCAATCAGTAAGACAAACAAGACAAAACTGATCTGCTGGTTTTACATGCAATGGCAGATAAAGGTCTATGTTTATAGTTGGACTTGACTTCTAAACATGTATATACTGTAATTACTAGGACCTCTCAGCAAGTCTGATTATTGGAATCACAAATTTACCATCAGCCAGGAGATTTCTTTCGATTTTTTTAAGCTATTTTTGTTTCTTTATTTCTTCATTTATAATGGATCTTTACTGGCATGACAGGAACTCCTAGCATTACAGTGTATGAACTTTACACCCATAGTAATTTATCCCAAAATTTCAGCTGAACAGACACTGATGTGGAAGGTAAGTGACTTTGAAAAACTTAATGCAACACTTAACATTGTTGATATCACCAGCGAAAAAAGTTATGACTATATTTTTATGACCATGAACCAATGCATACTGCAAGCCAAAAATCTTCAATCAAAATTATCAGGAATTAAAATCAACAGAAAAGTTATCAGCAATTGGACCTGGCTAAAATAAAATTAATGAAGCATACAAATTCTCAATCTGTAACTTAGATCCAACTTGTAACAGCTGATTCACTAATGTCTGTCTACTGATTTATTGTCTAATCTAAGAAAAGTTATAGCACACCAACATTTTGGGATGTGTGCTTAAAGATCTTCATTACTACTGAGTTGTACAACCAAATAAACTGTCAAACAATTAAGACATCACTTTCAACATGACAGTGATGCTTTGAAGCATGGACAAATCATTTCTTTTGAAGTACCATAAATAGCTGTGAAAAGTCATCACCTTTCAAATGACTGTCATGGGCCAAATATGTTGAGTAAGAGACAATGCCCTTTATCTGTGTGTTGATATTTACTGTTTTGCAATTGACTCTAGAACTATTACACGAAATTACTGGAAACTTGTGAAACACTAAAAAATAAAGAGTTACATTTATCAGTTCTGTAATTATACTCACCTATAAGGTCCATGTAACTAGCATATTGAGACAATCAACAGTGGGTATTTTTAGGTGTTTATTTTTTATGAACATTCATTCAATAGATTTTGCATTGGAAGATCATCTCTTAATTGACTGTGCCTAAAATTATTCTCTCTAACAATTAAGTTATTTCTACTCAGGAATACAGGACTGTACATTTGATTTGGTGTATTGTAATACACCAAACCAAAAACGATACACTATAGTCTCTTCTGATATCAGAACAAATAAATCTTTTTTCCAAAACTAAAGAGTAGCTATTATCTATATGCAAACAAGCACACCAATAACTAGAACATGCTTTACAGTGTACAAACCCAGGCTGGTATTGAACAAAAGACCCATGGATTAAGGTTTTTAAACTCCACCAAATGAGCAACAATGACTCCCCATAGCAAGGTGGTCATGATGAATATGGGAAGTCACTAACTTTGTAGGAGTTTGACTTTCTTTTAAATTTCATGAAAAATATTTCAATAAAATTTACACAATACATATGCCTGGCTGATCAGAAACTTTCAATAATTTTATCCTAACAAATGTTGATAAATGGTGACCTTTTGTATAAGCTAATAATTATGTGCAAGAGAATAAAGGGTTTAGTCAAAGTGTAGATTTCAGAAAAATCCTGCATGATAAATAAATGAATTTGTACCTTGCAGCAAAGAAATAGGTTTAAATTTGAAGCAGTCCTTCCTAATAATATATATATATATATATATATATATATATATATATATATATATATATATATATATATATATAAATATATATATATATATATATATATATATATATATATATATATATATATATATATATATATATATATATATATATATATTCTCGCTTATAAATTCAGTCCAACTGCGAACAAAAGAGAAACCCTGATATGTTGTCACATAACATGCTGGCAGAATAGGATCCATATTTGTTCTATTGAATAATCCTAATAAACTGCACAGACCCACATCTGTCAGTGCACTGTGTGATAGCAGATCTGGGACTGTGCAGTTTGCATTTGGACCTGATTAATAACTGGATACATATGGGAAGTGAAGATAGTAACCTTTTAAAACATCCTGTGTGACATTCCAGTTGTGAAGAGAAACAAACTCTTCCACAGCTATGACTATCCAATATGATATCATCATCAAGATAATCTTATTTAAATCATATACAACAATAGAAATGTCATTGAACATGTTGCTTCACTCCTAGAGAAATATTTGAATCAGCATTTTACACAAAATACAATTTATCTTTTCATCTGTACCTGGACTTTACCACATTCCTTATTCATGCAAAATAAATTTAAAAAGTGAGTGTTAATGCAAGGTAATTTATCTTCATTTACTAAATATTTGTGAACAAGTGAACTTTCAAGCATTTATTCCTTTGACATATCTGAACTACCAGTACTGGAGCAGCTAATGTCAAGGGTAAGAAGATGTCATAAAAATTAAACGAAAAAGCTTCAGATGAAAGATTGAAACCCCAGAAAATAGTTATGCAGCTAACTTCAAAGTTAAAATGTTTCTTTTGAAAACTACACAAAGCAATTACCACATATACATATAAGTCAAGTCCAACTGCAAACTTTGAAGACCTTGAATTGCTATTATATAATGTTCTGGCAGATCTGTGTCCATGCAGTTTGAATGGATTAATCAGCAGAATAAACAAAATATGCATCTGCAGATTAGGGTCAATTGGATGCTTTTTATAGGCATGTGTATATGGTATATGTTTCTTTCAAGTTTGGATCTGACCTCTTTACAAATGATACAGACATATGGGGATAATTCACAAAAATCTGCAATATTGATTGACCCATGGATGACAAATTATTCTTTATTTTTCTTTGCAAAAATGTGGGAAAATATTCTTTACTACAACTGAGCTATGCCTCAGGCTACCACTACTACTCCTTTGATGTTGTCTTTAGCTATGAGGCAAGTAACCTAAACCAGTCACTTCAAATACTGTTTACAACTCCACCAAGAAGAGCAGAAATGTAAAGAGTAAATGGCTGACATAAATATTACAACATGAGAATATCACACAAGGCATCCTTCTACAACAAGGCCATGAATGAGTAAATAACCTGTCACTTCTATCTAATACCAGGGATATAGGTGTGTGACTGATTTGAATTTTTAAGGTTGCTTTAACAATTTTTCTGTCATATCATATGAAGTCTGCAGCGTGGCAGTTTCTATCACTGTCTAGTACTGGGGCATAATATTGCAGACATGTAGCAGAATGTCCTGCCCTGTCACAGTATCCTGAGACCAGGCCAACCAGTCCTAACACTAACCTCTGAATGCTGAGTGCCTAGCAAGGCAGCTGTTAGTACCATTTTTTATGTCTTTTGGTATAACTCTGCTGGGGATTGAACCCACAATCTCACATTTTCAAGATGGATACTCTTACCAGCGTTCTAGATAACATTTTAATAACTATATTTTGTAATCCATGGTTTTGGAGCTAATTCTATTTTTGAAAATTTTGGTATTTTGCAAATACCATACAAAACAAACTTAAGAATAAATATGTGTTAACACAATTACATGATGATTGTTATCAATGTTAACGAGTAATATTAATGCAAAAGTATACACACCAGATCTTCTCTCAATCATATTGTTTATCAATAATTGAATGTACCACAATAAAATACTTTATGTGCTCACTGAAGGGCAAATACACTGGAAACACGGGTCTAAATGTACCAAATAAAACAATGACTGTACTTGCTGAATGCTTAACATTAAATTTCTGCATTCTATGAATGCATTAAAAAATTATATGTGCCATTAAAACATGGAAATATGCTGCTTATCTGAAACTCTGTATTACAGTTTCTAAAGAGGGAAAGAAAAAGATTATATTTAAAAATTACAATCATATTTGCACACAAGAAAACAGTAACCTGAAAAGAAAACTAATAAGATACAAGAACAGACATTAAATAAATAAGCAGATCTCAAAGCAAATTGTGAAAAGTGTGATGTAAATAACATTTCAACCCACAAGAAAATTGGTTTTTCAGGCAACTCCATTGATGCATTTTTTGGATACATCAAAATGTTAACATATCAGGAAAGATGTAACATTTATGGACTTTGAGAAAGCTGTAGATGCATTGACAATAATATGGTATTTAGACTAGCAAACAAAACATGGCCTCGGACATTGTCAACATGGATTTACCAGTGACTGAAAAATTGTACTTAAGATTATGGGTCAAAATCTTTCAAGGTAGAAGGGTCAGCTAAAAAGTGCTGGCCAATGCATACAGTTTAAAAACATATCAATGCAATCCTGGCTATGCAGTGCTGATGTTTTGTAAATCTATACTCTGTGTGTTTAACCTTTGTCAATGACTGTAGATTGTTAGGGTCATTTAAAAATTTCATATTACATCGTCATCTACCTGATCTCTGTCAGGTACTTTGCTAAAATTTAAAAGAACAGACCTGACCTTGTTTACAAATTTGATGGAAACTTTGGTTGCAAATTATCTAGGTCCAGGGCATTTTGTTGGGCCATAGGTCAGTAATAGTCTGTATAAAAATCTGAAGTAAACAAAATTACTTCATTCCTATTTTGATATTCATCTAGTGGAATCAGAATTTCAATTGTAGTTATAATTGGAGAGGATTTATTTATTGAAATTATTCACTTAAGTTACAAAATGATCAATGATTTTGGACTAAAACACTATTTCTGGATTGTTTTAATTCATTCATGAACATTCTGGATTATATCATTGTGATACATCAAGACTGTTGGCACATCATGACTGTTGGCACATCACATCGTCCAAGACCATTGGCTCATCAGCACTTTCTGTACTGAAATTGATTCATAACACTCATTTGGACTAATTGGGATTTAATCACAATAATTTTTTTTAATTTTCACTTTTTATTACATGTATAGGGAAATATATTGATTGTTGAATTTTACTAAACTTATTGCTTTTGCTTTCTGTTACTTAGTATAAGACCGTAGAATTATAACAATGATAAACCATTTCAAAGATATGAAATGACCTCTTAAAATTAAAATGATATCAGGGAAAGATGTTAAAACTCTTTAAACCAGGTACTGAGTGACAAGTTCATGATTTGCTTATTGCAAGGCTGCAACACTTTACTAACATTTCTAAACATTTCAACACAATTACCAAAACAAAATTATTTAACTAAGCTGACTTTACACTCAATCTTTCTCTTTATCTACAAATTAGGCTTACAGCTGACAGCTATTTACTGGTAAATTTAAGCAACTGATGATGTGCAATGCCATACCTCACTCAACTTGCAAATGTTTCATGTGCTATACATCTTTTACTTCATATTATGATAGGATTTAGTTTTTGGATATTGTTTCAAACTGCTAGAGAAATATACATAATGAAGGTGCAACCCAAGATGTACTGTATTCACATGTGCATTAGCTAACACCATATGTACCACATACATGTTCACCCCAAGTAGGAATAAAATCCAACAAAGGGTTTAAGCAAATTATACAAAACTTGAACCAAAACTTCAATGCAAATTGTATTTCACTGCAATCTCGATCCCAATGTCAAAGGGATGAGTGAGCATGCTAAGCTTCCTAATTATTGACCACAGAATACCAATTTATCATGGAGTTTAGGAAATATAAACAAATAAACAAACTTGAACCAAAACCTTTAAAATAAAATTACTATGACTGACCTTGACAGTAGTGAGCATATTACAGAATAAACTGACTTAGCTTCATGATTCATGCAAAGTATCAACAAAATCCCTCAATAAGCAAAAATAACCTTTCCCTTTGAACAGCTTACTCTGTCTTCTCAAATGTAAGCCATCCCTACACTTTAGTCAAAGTAGGTGATACAGAAGTCAAGATAGCATGCAGAAACCTTATCTTCTTGGAATCACTGTGACATTCATCTTTGATGTTTTGATTCCCAAATCAATAGTTGTCTTTCTTATCTCAAATGCAAGCCATTTATAAAGTTTTATGAGGGTATGTGGCAAACATGTCAAGTTACTGTGAGGAAACAGTCTAACTTCTGTTGGTCCCCATGACCTTGATCTTTCATGTCCTGACCTCAAAATCCATGAACTTTTTACTTGCCTCAATTGCAAGCTACTAAGTTTGACAAGAGTAGCTGGTGTTGACATCTGGTCATTGTGCAGAAGTGAAGCAGGGAACAAATGGAGAAACCAAAGAATGGATGGAAACATCAAAGAATAATATGCTCTGCCACATAGAAGGCATTTAACAAAATCAACCAAGGATACTGGGAAATATAAAAGCAAATTTGAACCAGGAAATATAGTCTCTATTAAATTAACACACTAATTACCTCAACCAATCAGATGCATGATTTAAGTCATTAAATGTACAGATCTCACTAGAGAACCTAAGATTATGGCAATACAAGCTCATTAACCAAACTGATGCTAAAACCAATTATAAAGTGGTCTCCAAAATGGCAACAAGTTCAGACAACCAGATACAAAACTGCCACCTAAATAAGCATACATTTGGCTCATAATCAAACTAATCCAACATTTTCATAATTAAGACCTCTTTCTCTTATAAGGCCACCACTTAAGCAGCATGCAAGTAACATTAATTATAAGAGTTGGTGGCATTTCTCTTACGACATGAGCAATAAGTACATGCTATGGAAGAATAGCATTACCAATATTTTCAATATTTAATATTTTCATTTAAAATTATATGTATGTTATTTATTTAACAAATATCTAAGTATTTAACAATATTAATTTACAAACCTTGTCAGTGAAATCAGGGTCAAACCATCTAAATATCATTCTCTGTCCTACTTAAGACTATAATATTGTAGCTATCTCTATTCATTCCAGTTTTCCACTGTTGCATAGTTTATTGACAATGTTCATCTGAATTCTACAGATTTCAAATTTCTCAGCATTGATCACAGGACTTGCCCTTTTCATTTAGACAACCTGCTTTCTTTATTCCCTTTTGAACATTTTCCTTCACTGGCAACCATACAACTTTTGAAGAAAACTGTAGCTGTTACAGTAAACTGGCACAACTGTCCAGCTATTACACAAAATGCTTTGTGTTAAGAAAGGCTGTGAACTTGTCACATGATTGAATGGTTACAGTCTGGTACCCTTTCGTGTACATCTTGTAATCTAACAAAAATAAGTCATGAAGGCTAATATACCATTTTTACTTAATGGTGACCAGATGTCATGCTGACATGAGTCAAATAATGTTGTGCTTCTAAGATGTTGGATTTTGTCATCTTAATAATTCTGTGGCAGTAATAGTTACAGTAAAACCTGTCTTGAAAGACCACTGTCATGAGAGATCACCTGTCTTGAGAGACATTATTCTGAATGCACAGATTTATTGGTTACATAGTGTTATAATATGTTATGAGAGACCACCTGTCTGGAAAGACCATAAGGGGTGGCAGAAGGGGTGGTCTTTCAAGACAGGTGCTAATGTAGTAATTATCAAAGTTATAAAACCTAACATCAAAAAAATACACAGTTGTAAAGATAATCAGATTAAATCTCCCTTTTTATGGATTAAGTTAGATATTTTTTCTGTATGTTGAAACAAATGCTGGTGTGTTAATGTACAAATCAACAAATATCCACAACATTTTCATTTGTAAACCCCTATATGTCTCTTCCTGAAGGGGTCAATTTGAATTATTTGCACTAAAAAAGTGGATGCAAGTGATGTTATAGGGTACCTTTGAACTCATTGGAGTCCAGGAATTCTAGCCATAAAAAGCTGGTAGTCAGGGGTTTAGTAATGAGGGATTAACACTGTACAAAAACGTTTCACTCATCTGACCTAAATCTGATCAGAAACAAAGTTGCAACAGTGTTTACAATTCTGCCAATCATATGCAATAATTATTAATAAGCATGGCTCTCCCTCATAATTGTAACTTTGCTATTTTTAGAACATAAGTGTATTTACCAAGTTAAAACCAGATTCTATCCAAGGGGGAAAATCAGATGCAGGCTCAATGCACTTGTGATTCTGACTCTTTGCTATCTCATTGTAAGTACATAACTTAAAATATCATGTGGAAACCTAAATCATAATTTCAATTCTAGTTTTCCTGACCACTGACATCCCAAATCAATCTTCCACCCAAGTCCAGATTTATTACAAAGCTTTAAAACAAATTTCCATATAATGAACCTTTCCTTTCAAAAGCATCTTGTTCCAATTACCTAACAGATATGTTCTAAATTCTCAAATGCAAATTAGGTAATTTAAAATTCAGAATTGTGAAATTATCCTGTGCTAAAGATAGTCAAAGGGAGAAAACTTCAATTATTTTAAGCATGGAAGAGAGTTGTCTCTCTTTAATGTGAATTCATTTATTTACATGGATTGATTATCTTGGTTTTGCAAGTTTTTTGGTACTTGATGAAAGGAGGATAGGGTCCTACTGTTTCAATGGAAGGATCATTGTTCATTTCATCTTAAAATTTGTTGATCCTAGCAATAATATAATCCAGGAATAATTGTACCCCAAGGCATATTTGTACACCATAAAATTGCAAATTTACATAAATCAGAAAAGTTGGTGTTGCACCTTAAGCATTGGATTCCAGGTTTTTCAAAATATATTGCCTTATGTCCCTCAAACTTTGACACTGCGCACCCTCATGAACACTACTTTCATCAGAAAATAAAAGTGAAAAATGCAATTACAATTTTTCTTTAGTGGATATTCATGTCTATGCTGGTTCTAGCAATGGCCAAAGTCACTAAAGATGATAAAAACTCTAAAATGACAAAGTCCATTTTAAAACAATTTATCTCGCAACAAAATCAACCAAGGCTTGTAGTAGTCATCTGTGCTGAAAGTTACATCAACAGTGAAGAAGATTTAATTTATTTCTAATTTATTTTGAAATTGAATTACATGCCACCACCTCCCCACGAGGAAAAAGAGTAATCCAAGCAGAAAGAGTAATCCAAGCAGAAAAAAAGAGAAATCCACATATAACACGCTAAAAATTCAATGAACAAAGATTTATTTATCCCTCCAGTGTTGTAACATCCTTTATTGCTTCAAGTTTTCATACACAGCACTTTTAGGTTTAGAAAGCAACAGATTATCATGTTGCATTTCAAAACACTTTGTTCCAGCTGAGACATGAATGTTTTGCACACCAGTAGAGCACTAAAAACTGAGTTACTGAGCCTGCATCTGAATTCAGTTTTTTTTTTTTGTTAACGATACTGAACAATCTCTCACAGTTAGCAGTAGAATGGCAGAAAACCAATATTCCTTTCATACCTGACAAAGAAGAGGAAATTTATATCTTCCAGTGACTGGGTCATTGAGCTGGGAAATAAGGTGCCATTGCACATCAACTCTATCTGCATTAAGTATATTGTCAGGTAGGGTGTCAACTTGATACTCAAGGAATTCTACTTCCAGATGATCCAAGGTAGACAATGGTGGCAACAGAAAGGATTATCTCTTGACAAAGAATCTAACACTTTTAAAGCTTTTTGACTGTCTTTCATTTACATCAGCAACTGAAGCATTTAAAGCCGTTCATCTCCATATGGGAATTTCTGGTGCATGTAATCACATGCCGTAGCAAAAAATCTCTAACATTATCAAAGAACACCTTCACAGCAAGAGTAGAATTGTGTTCT
This sequence comes from Potamilus streckersoni, assembly GCA_016746295.1. Taxonomy (NCBI): domain Eukaryota; kingdom Metazoa; phylum Mollusca; class Bivalvia; order Unionida; family Unionidae; genus Potamilus; species Potamilus streckersoni. The sequence goes on along the minus strand of JAEAOA010002189.1, from coordinate 339,475 downwards.
ATGAATTCTCTTGCTTCTGCACCAATTGCAGGATCTTCATTATCTTTCTGGTTTGCTCTGTCATGAAAATCTATGTCAGTTAAAACCTTGGCTGATGAAATGATTTCTGGCTTAATAAACCTTATTAGCAAATCTGACAACTGGTTTGGCAGAATCTTGTACATAATATGAATGCATGGTTCTTCTTTCTGTAAGACAACATTTGCTGCATCAAACAATGGAATGGCACTCTTCATAAATAAGCAATACAGCTTTGTAACTGGATTATTAAGTTTTTTGAAAACCATCTCACATTTTGATTCCTCCAAACAGTAAACAGATTCCGTTTCTTTCAATGACATCTTAATATCCACTTTGCTAGTTTTGCCCTTAGAAGAATGAGAAGCTCCAGTATGCTTCTTAATAACTACATTCGTAGTTAATTTATCCTCTGAAGAACCAGATCCAGTTGGCTGATTTAGCTTGTTAACGATGGGTTTAAGTTTTCTGTCAAAACATTTATCCTTCACAATCTTAGTCTGAGCCTGGAGGCCTTCAAGCTGGATAGATATAGGCTTCTCAAATAAAAATTCCATGCATTTAAATTTCTTCCTTTCTGATGGCCCATTCTCTTCATTGTTAGTATTTCTGTCTCTACTTTCATCTCTTGTTATCTTCTGTCTTACAATAACAGACTTTGCTTTTGTGCTACTCTTCTTTACTTTTTTCCCCCAGTTTCTCTGTGCAGATTCACTTTCAGCTTGAAAGAAAGCTTATAGTGCTGTCCATATCTCAAGTAAATGGCTAATACATTTGCCAAGGGATAACCATCTTGTACACACATGCTTTATAATTTTGTAGTCAAACTGATCTTGTAACAACTTTAGAGCTTGTTTCCTTTTACTAGTTTTCTCCAAATAATAGTAGATATCAATTAGCAAATGACCAATATCTACTTCTAATTGAGCAGCAGCCTTTCCAGCAGCAAGGTGCATCAAATGACAGGGACAACCTGTTATGTACACTGATGGAGACATTTTCAAAATATAGGATGCAACTCCTTTATGAATTCCAGTCATCACTGATGTATTATCAGTTCTGCCAATTTATATATATGATAGTATTGTTTGTATTAAACTATTATTTCTGCCCACTATTATCAAGATTCTACTACAGAATCCAGGGATAGCACAGTCTGTTCTGTCTGGTATATATTTATATTTGTAATATAAAAATCCTATATACCTTGATTTCTGTCATAGGAATCTGGAACGACTGTGTATATATATGAGAATTAATTACTAGGTCGTCATGCGAGTGTGTCTGCTATGCATGAGCTTATATAACACCACACCGATTCAGTGCCATCATTTTTTGGTGATGCGTGCTTAGTCGTGATGGTATATGGGTTGGTGCGTGCAGGCAAGGCGATGGGTGCCATTTACTCGCGGACCTGGGTTCGAAACTCAGTAGAGTACGATTTTAATTTCTCAAACCTGTATGATAGCATTGTTTGTATTAAACTATATATATATATAACTTGGTACTTCAGGAATTCTCCCAGTAAGATGCATCAAATGACAGTGACAACCTGTTATATACACTGATGGACATATTTTTAAAATATAAAATGAAAACCCCATACAAATCTGCCAACTTATGTCATGTTTTTTCAAAGCATTATCAAGCAAATCAAAATGTTTTCTCCTGTGGAATCCACAGTTAATTCTGGTAATGTAAGAAGAAAACTCATGACTTTGCCCTTTTCAGTGTCAAAGTATCTAACACAAACTGGGTACAACTTTGTGTCATCATAATCACAACTCCTGTCTGTGGCAATACTAAACGATCCAATTTTCATGACTTCTGAAATTTTATGTGAAATATCTTCTGCTAAACACCGAACAATATTAGAGGCTTTTGTTCTTGCACAAGCATATTTTGCAGCAAATTTTAAAGAAGGAAACATCCATCTGAACAAAGGACCAAAGTGGTCTGTTACCATTAAGGGTATTCCATGTTCTACTAAGAACTCAGTAAATAATACTTCTGCATTTATAACATTCATCTCCTCACTAAAGTTCTGCAGTAAATAAGAAGTTACCTTAGTATTTGAGTCAGTAAGATGAGCTAATTCGACATGTTTCTTTGTTTTCATGTGTTTTTCAACATTAAATTTACCACCATGTCCAATATTAAAATCGGTTCCGTACAGTTTGCAATGGGCATGATGCTGCCCTAGAATGGAACGCTGTATTATGCCATTAATATATTCCTCTTTGAATCTTTGGAGGATTTGTGATTTTGTCTTTTTTTGATTCATCTGTGAAATTATTTTTAAAAAATATTTTGCACTAATGCACACATCAGCTAGAATCCATCGGACAACTTTTAGCTCCAAATGTTAAAATTTTTTCCAAACAGCCTCCAATGAATGTGGTGCTGCCCTCTAATACAAAGAAGCCATCTTTTTTGTGGGATTATTGGGATGTTAATAAAAATGAGAAAACAAATTATTTTTTTGGGAGCCGGATATACCGAAAATGCATACTCCAGATACGTTTTTGCATATTTAAAGGTGTAATTTAGTCAAAAAAAATCATAATGATTACGCCAAAAGCATAATGGCTGGCATGTATGGAATTATTGACAAAAGAGACAAAATTAATGCAAATACACCATCTGTCATTTATAGAATAATTTATTAATTTGAAAAGTTAAGTAATTCACAAAACATGGGTATTTATTATAATATATGCTGGTAGGTAATAAGTAAACACAACACTGAATGAGAGCAAGATCTGGAATAGAAAATTCCCTGCTGCAGCTCATATCAGGAAAACCAGATTCACGCATATTTGTGATTTCATGAAATATATGAGCACAGGATAAAATGTGCATTAAATAATGTAAATGTTCAATAAAAATATGATACTACTGTGCAGATGTCAAAGTTAAGGTGGCAAAACTATACAAGCAATATATTTCATTTTTCCTCAACTTCTAGTGCATCATACACTATTTTCCTTTGTCCCTTTAAAATGTTGTGTCGTGTCCCCTGCCCCCAAGATCCCTGGTGACTGATAAAGGTTATAAAAAAAAACTTCTGGCTTACCCTTTGCAATTTTCATCATGGCAGGTGCCCTGAATATCAAAATGACATAGCATCTTCTTGGGTAGGATCTTATTGCAGAATGTAATAGAAGACAAACTCAGATTTTCTCGGGTGCGGAAGTATGGACTGAACCTACATTTAAAAATACAAAGACAGCTACAACATTTTGTTTTAAAGGCAGGCAAATACCTACCAAATTTTTAAGTAATTCATTTTTAAATCAAAGTTTCTCCATCTTTTTCATGAGAAAACTGACAAATTTTTCAGTCTCATAGGGTCAATAATTCTATGACCATTGCTATCAAGCATAATAAGCAATATTCTGACCTTAAACAGAACTATTACTGTCAAAACACAAAACTGTAAAAAGATACACACTGTACAATAAATCTACAAACTATCCAGGACAGTTTTAAAAAAAGAATTCTCATTTTCTATCTGTTAAGACCATTTAGACCATATAATCAAATTCCAAAACATTTTTTCATAACTTATATGTCAATGAAAAATTTTACTATCTAAAGACAAAACTGTATAATCAATGTTACATATTACCAAACTGCATATTCAACATTCAATATTACAAGCATGTAGACAAAACTTTACAATCAACATGTGTCTTTTACAAATGGGATCAGCCATAGGAGTTGGAATATGTGCTAAAATTGTCTAGCTTAACTTGAAGGAGTGATGCTTATAAGAAACTGTTTGCCATTAAATCCTGAGAAATCATTGGAAAAAAACAACTGAGATCATGGCTACAACAGTTACATATATTGCATGATAAAAATGGATTCTGTATTATAATTCAATTATCCATTGTTTTCTGCACATTATCATTTATCCCATTATTTTTCCCTGTATTAAAGGTATTATATTAAACATTGCATTTAGATTAAAAGAGGAATGATTTTGTGTCATGGAATCCCCTCACTGTCATGTATTTATTCATTTTCATGAGTAGGCAATTTGCAATAAAATAAACTCCCAATAGTTTTTATGTTTGTAAAAATAAAGTGCATATGCATCCAATGAAGAGAAAAACAAAGATCTAAAAGTTCTTAAATTTAGAAGGGCTGAAAACTTGCTTTAATAGTTTGAACATTTAATCGGAACATCTACATATCAAAAACATGCAGATCAGATATAATGTGTACCTCAAGTTGTTTTTGCTTAATTACACCATAAAACCCATCTGTTGAAAACTTTTGGTATCCCCAACATTTATCAGTTTTGAGTTTTTCAATTTACAAAGGTTTTTAAAGATGTGTAAAAAAAAATCTTTTTCCTCTGTGTGTATTTGTTTTGTGTGCATGTGTGTAAGTGCAGAAAACTATGAAACTCATTCTTTTATATGCATGTTTTTAATACAGAATTGACTGAACAATTCATGTTTCATTTAAATATCACATCCTGTCACATAAATACAGTTGTTCATTACAGAAATACAGTCCCTGTCACAAGAAATCTCTGAGGAATGAAAAATACTATCACATTAAAAATATGAATGATATTCCACACAATTTTATACTAAGTATAATTTGTATGTCCACAGTTCAAGACCCTGGCTTGAAGAAGGTGTGGAGTCTTGTCTGTCTCTCCTGATATCTTTAACTAATGTGGCTTGTGTTAACATCTCCATTTTGTGTGTCAAAGCCAATTTTTTTTAGCAATTGCAAAGTATTTTTAACCTCCATATAAAATGTAAAACTTTAGGGCATGTCATTAAGTGAATCACTTTTGGAAAATTGCTTTGTCACTCTCCATCAGCAAAGCTATATAAAGCGTGACCACATACCTGGCTAATAAAGCCAATATTTAATAAACATTAAGAAGCAAACAAGCTGGCATTGACAACAGCAGAACTCATTCAAGCAGGAGAAGAGGCAGTTGGTCCTAACAACAATCTGCAACAAGATATGGCAGACAGAAAACTGGTCTACCACATGGACTCAATCCCTTGTCATCCTGCTCCCCCAAAAAAGAAACCTACAGCTATGCCAAAACTACAGAACCATCAGTTTGATCAATCACATGAGCAAAGTCATGCTAAAGATAATTCTCACCAGACTAAAGCCTCAAGCAAAGAAAATTATTGCTGAAGAGCAGGTAGGTTTCAACGAAGGAAGGAGCACCACAGAACAAATCTTCAATCTTAGACTCTTTGCGAGAAATATCTTCGGTATCTGCAGAATCTATAGTCTATACCATGTCTTTATAGATTTCAAAAAGGTCTTTGATAAGGGTATGGCATGGAGCTTTGTAGGCAACTATAAGAAAGTACAAAATCAGCTCAAATCTGGTGCAGGTTGTTGAGCACCTCTATAACAAAGCCACCAGTGCTGTCCTCATCAACAGCAGCAGAGGAGATTGGTTTTGAACAACAGTTGGAGTAAGACAGAGATGTATACTGTTACCTACACTCTTCAACCTTTTCCTGGAAAGAATCACGGAGGATGTCTTGCATGATCACAAGGGCACGGTCAGCATCGGAGGAAGAACAATCACCATCCTTTGCTTCGCAAATGATATCGATGGTTTAGGAGATGAAAAAGAACTGGCTAATATTGCTGAGAGACTCGACACAACCTCCACAGCATATGATATGAAGATTAGTGTAGAAAAAACAAACTAATGACAAACAACACCAATGGCATCAGTGCAGAAATAAAGGCCAGTAGACAGAAGCTGAAAAGAGTCACAAGCTTCAAATACTTGGGATCAATTATTACAAATGGGGGCTCCAAACCAAAACAACTTTGCAGGATTGCCCAGACAATAGCAATAATAATAAGGCTGAGACCAATATGGAAAGACGCCAACAATGTGTTTGGTTCCAAAACAAGTCTGATGCACTTGACTGTCATATTCATCTTTCTGTATGCTTGTGAAACATGGATTGCTCACATCAGATCTACAAAGGATTCAAATCTTTGAAAGGATATGCTACTGCAAGATCTTGGGCATCTCATACACTGACCATGAAATTGAAAAAGAAGTCTACAATAGGATCCAATGAGCCACTGGATCTTATGAAGACCTCTTGACCACTGTAAAAAAGTGCAAACTGAAGTCGTACAGTCACGTCTCAAGATCATCTGGACTGGCAAAAAACAATCTTGCAAGGCACAGTGTGGGGGGTGCAGGAGAGTCAGACAAAAAAAAAAGTGGGAAGACAACATTAAGGAGTGGACCAGCATGGGATTTGGAGATTCCCAAAGGGCATGAGAGAACAGGAAAAGATGGAGAGAATTTGGTTGTGAAGTCAGCTGAGGTGCCCTAATAATGTCTTGGGTTAAAGGATTGATGATGATGATGATGATGATGATGATGATGATGATGATGATGATGATGATGATGATGATGATGATGATGATGATGATAAAGCAAACAATCTTCTATTGATCAGGTATACAAAGGAACAGTATCAATTACAAATAGATACTAAGCTAATAAACAGTCTTTCTTAAATGGCATAACTAGAAGCGTTTTGTTATTAGTAATTTGCCACAAAAAGCTTCTTTTGTATGGTTCAACGACTTCAGATTAATCTACTGTCAGCCCTAAACGGTGTTGGTATGACTTTTAACCTTGTGTGCCACAGAGACATTTTCCAGGTCTTTTGTCTCACAGATTAGCCTAGTAAAGTGCTTGTTAACTGAAATTAATCTTCCTAGTATGCAACATGAATATACTTCCAAGTTTGAGTCTTTATTTAACGGTGGGGGTAAACAAACACTTTAAATTAGGACTCAAAATCTGCTAGGCATTCAGAGTTGAGAGGCTTCATTTTATTGGGAAAAAGATGATATTAAAGATTAGGAAAAATTTGAAACTGAAAAAAAAATGGTCTTAAAGGGATTCTGGTCAACTATTGTTTCAGTTGTCAGGAGTTTCACTTTAGTTGTTGTGGGGCTTAACACCATTTTTCAGCACACGATAGGCTATATATGGTGGCCAGTATTAATGGTGAAGGAAGAAACCAGGAAATCCCCGGAAAGAACCACCGACCCACGAGAAGCTACTGGCAAGCTTTCTCACATATCCACATTCACCAAATCTTAGACTCGAACCCACACAGACAGAGGTGAGATGGCAGTGATCCGTAATGGAGAGCACTTTAGACCACTAAGCCACTTGGGGCCCCTTCACTTTAGTAAAAATGGTTTTGTCAACAGTACAGTGTCCAGTGGATTCCCTCAGATGAACTCAAACTGGCTGATTAGAATTTCTCTGAGTCCAGGACAAGACTGCTGCTTCTTTATATACCCCCCTCCTGATTATTTTCAAGTGATAACAAAACTTGCAAGATTGCCACTGTCTGTTCAGGAGCAACAAGATTTCATTGATGATTGCTGTGGTGGTCATTTTTTGACAACTGTTGGGGTTTTTAAGTTATTTCATGCTACAATTGACATGCTTCTTATATAAAATCTTTTCTGAACATAAAATATTAGGAATGTATTTACTTTTTCTGTGTTTCTGGCACTTCTGAATATTTTCTATGCTTTTTTACAAAGTGTCACCATAATATTTTTGCACGAAATACTATACATTTACCACCAATTTTAAACAATATGTTACTCTTCAAATTAATAATGCATACTCACTACTATGCTTTTGCACATCTATAAATTGATTTGAATTTAAAACGGAGTAAATAACAACTGCCATTTAACATTTAATTATGGCGTTGTATTTTTTGCCATTTTTTCTTATTTTTTAAAAAAATCAGTGACCAAAAAAAGCAAACAAACATAAAATCAATAAAAAGATAAAAACGGCATTAACCGGTTATGTGAGACTTCATTGGTCCAAGGAAAGTGGATTATATTGGCAAAATTTTGGCAAATTTCCCATTCAGTTTTCATATTGCACAGGTTTTTCACAAATTTTTCATTATATAAAGTCAAAATTTCAAGAAGTAAATTTTGGAAGTCTGAACATTAAATATTTTTAAGCATCAATTTAATATTTTCTTAATAATTCTGACCATTATTTTTAGCAATTATATTACTCAGTTTATTATGTATGGAACCTGAGAAGGAATGGCACCATAATGGTTCTAAAAAGTATTTATGATTAATGATTATGACTTGTGAACAGAGGGTCAATGAAGATCGATATTCTGTAAATTTATTATGACAAAATTCACAAAAATTTCAAGGTTTCAACTGGCTTTATGTTTTTCAAAATTCTGCGAATTGGTTGATGCTATACCTGCTAATATGTATGTTCTAGTACGACTTTAATGCTAATACAACTTGTTATCTTCAAGCAATTTTATAATGAATTGGTTGAAATTTAGATGCATGTATTCCTATGTGATTGCAAACTATATGGCCATTTACTCTATTTGAAGTCTACCATTGCAAATAGGTTGCACCAAGATTATTTTAATAAAGTACTATAGAGAATGATAATATATTTTTTTTATAAACTGATCATTTGGTATAACTATCAGTTTTAATAAAAAAAGCTTTAATGTGTTTTTGAGACTAATATATGTCATAATGGTGTCGTGTTTTCATTTTTATGCAGTAACTTGCCAGACAGTTACCACTTTTGCATTTAGGATAACAATTAACCCAAAACTAAGCACTTGTCTCAGACTAGCATATTTAAAAATTTCACTTGTCCGACTTTGAAAATTAATACTCCAGGACATCTAGCTATTGGGTTTTGTTCAGCCATGTATAGATATAAATATGCCAACCCAATTTATCTATCATGAGTGCTTTAATAAGCAATAAGCATGACATTCTGAAGTGACGAAAGGACAGATGGACAGGTCCAATTCAAGCAAATGCATAAATTTTTTTTTGCACAACAATTTTAAACCATTATTACCATCAATGTCAAATGCATAGCATTACAGTATTATGGCAGCAAATTCTACTTGAACTTACCTGTAAGCTTTGAAATGTAGAAGAGGACTCCTATAAGTGAACTCTACATGCTGATGCACATCTGTGTTTTGGACTTGCAGAGTCTCCTTTTTCCACAAATGAAGGCCTGGAATCTGCAACAGGTGTTCAAATTATGAAAAAGATTCTTGATTCACCAATGCAATGAGCTAATCTGCTACTGAAAATTTCATTTTGCAACCCACACTAATAAAGAAGAAAATAAAATGGTCCAATTCTTTTAAGGCCTTTCTCAAGAGTAATTACCCCACTGATGAGGGACAACCATAGTTGTATCACAATAGTGAATTCTTACAACATTAACCCTCTGACCAAAAGCTAACTTTTTTCAATCACATAAGTGGCCTAATATAATGGGAACCACAATATGCCTACCATGCCTAATGCAAAGTTTAATTTGTGACCTATGGTGACTAAATGGTGGTTAAAAGCAGAAAGAGTGAAACTACACTATGCCGCAGAAGCTGCTTACCACACTAATAATGAACCACAATATAGTAAGAAATTTAATGACTGTATCAGTGTTGTAAGAGGGAATAAACAAAATGCCAGTTAATATAAGTAATAATTGTGCTACCAGACATATTTATTTTATAACTGTCAAGATTAGGATAGCCCCAGACTCAATGAAAATAAATCACTGCCATGTAAGATCATTAACTATGATCTGTAAGCCATAGGTTTCTGAATTATTTTTATATGTTTGTCAACTGGACCCTCCATTACAAAAAACATGGGTCTCACAACAAGAGTCTTATATCCATATTTGTATAATGAAGCATGTTACAGTGGTGTTCCCCAGTAGCCGGTCAAATTCTGATGCTTGTTGACACATACTGAAATTGTCATCAAAACAGTGGCTAGAGGCAGCATGAGGATCAGTTAATAAATTTCTTAAGTCTGGAGCAAGGTAAAGATTCACCCATATGATTAGTCAAAGATGCTTGACAAAACATTTCACAGAGTTTTCTATTGGTCCTTTGCAAGGGTAATCAAGGAACCTTTAGTAATTGGGCATCATGACAGGGAAACTGTAAGTCCAGGTGAGAAAACATGGAGTCCATTAGCCATTATATATTATAACGTTTAAGTAAATTAAATACAAATTTGCTGTAGTAAAAATTACTGAGTACCAGATGTATTCAAACCCAACTACAACCTGTTTTAACCATAATTGTGCCACTGCATAATGCACTGAGATCTGGATCTCTGCAGTTTTGTTGGGAGTAATCAATAAATAGACCCTGATCTGCCATTGCATAATGTACCGGGTTATCAGGATCTATGTTTTTTTGCCATTGCATAATGTACCGGGTTATCAGGATCTATGTTTTTTGCCATTGCATAATGTACTGGGTTATCAGGATCTATGTTTTTTGCCATTGCATAATGTACTGGGTTATCAGGATCTATGTTTTTTTGCCATTGCATAATGTACCAGGTTATCAGGATCTATGTTTTTTTGCAGTTGAACTCAACTTATATGAAAGGATAAATGGTATCATTATTGTTTCAATCTGATATCAATCACATTTAAAATTAACTTTCTCAAAAAAATATTTATATACACTAAAAACTGTAAAAAAAAAAAAAAAGTACTTCCACCAAATAGCTTCAGAAAAGTGAGTGTCCAAGGCCAGTTATTAGAGTCCACAGAATGCAAAGACTTAGAACAGCGAGGATCCAAAACTATCATGTAAACGTACAGAATTTACTGAAAGTGCTCAGAAAGCTCTGATTTTTATTACTTCTCAATCTGGACAAAAGTCTTAAATGTCAAAACTGACAAATCAGATTTAACCCCAATAGTTTGTAAAAGATGTCTGTAGTAAAATACCAAGCCAAAATCAAATTTTTGACTAAGGTAATCCTGAATGTTACAGAAGCTAACCATGGTTTGTATGTCAAGCCTGCCCCCAAGCTTTTGGTAAAATTAAGATGTAACTACACACCAAACAACTGTCTGTGGCCAACTGTTAATTCAGAAAATGACCATGTAGAAAACTTGATGATTGGGTCAATGTTGGGTGCAGATGGTTGAACAAATGGCCATGTAAACAACAGATGCTACAGCAACTACTAAGATATTCAGGATAATTTATCATATCTGGTATTAATATTCTACGGTAACATAAACGTTAGTTGTATTATGACCATTTCTAATGACCAACATTTCATACTACAAGTCAAAAGTTAACAAACTTTTCATACAGATCCTGTTCAAAGATAGTGACATTAGTGAATATAGGTGCAAAAAAACCCCATCTAAATAGTGCAACACAGTTTTAGTAATGATTTCATATTTTCAAGATGCATTCAAATCAAGATTTTTTCCCTCAAAAATCATATTTGCTCGAAATAATCTGCAATAAAAATAGAAGTGTTCTCTAAACCTTTTTTCCCCAACATATAACATGCAATTTAGAACCATCAAAAGGAAACCAATTTTTGGAGTAAAATCCATTTTTGTATTAATACCTATCCAATCATAATAATTTAGAAAAATGTCCACTTTCATGTCAATCCAGGACTAATAGGCTATAAGATGTAAGCCACATTGATTTGATTTGGCACTAATTACATCATTCATTAGTTTCTACCAAAGCAGAACTGCTTGCTCTTCAAATGATTCATTTTTGGGGTCAGTCTGGTGGGAGTGTTAGCATTGTGACCATGCAAGTATTATTGATGAATTACATTAAAGAATAGAATCCCTTACTCAAGCGATAGCCCTGGCTCTGGTCTTCCAATGCATGTGAAGTAGCTTTGAGTCTCATGTGTGATATGCACAAGGATTTTAGCATAGTTTAATAAATGAACATGGTTATTCTATTAAAACGTTTGCTCCTGCATATCCACTAGAAATAAACTGATCTGTGTCATTGAGAAGCTGTTGAGCAGTATGGCATGGTAGTCTTTAGCAATGCTGATACAGGCCCACCGGGCTAAATTGAATTCTCTGGTTCTTTGTGATGACATGTCTTGGAAATAAAAGCTGGAAAATGTCACATCAGACCTCAATCCCACTGCTTCAATAATGTCAATCAAGGCAGTTTCACTCAAATTCTATGCTGGTGGCAAATGTCAACCAAGTGAGCAAATATGTATATAAAATTCTCCACACCTGGTCTTGGGGCAATTACCTTTAGGAAGAACATGTAACCAAACAGAAGATCAAAGAACCTGAGCAGAAATATCTTCCCTTCCTTGTTTGAGACGTTCAAACAAGAGAGATCTCCTTCTGATCAGTTCTTTGTGTTTCACTTCAATACCCTGAAGATGTCGTGAAGAGTAAGAAAATAGCATTTTCAAGATGAAAGACCAATTTCTTATGTGCAAGTTGATTCTCAGCCATGAGCCAGCAGAAATCATGTGAGAAACTGAACCATCATTGCAAAACAGTTAACTATTCTGGTTGACCAATATGGCATGAATTTTAATGATTCTGCCTGTTAAAGCCAAAATGACAAGGAAGCAGATCTTACATGAAAGACGAGACAGTAAGGCTCCAGACAGTGGTTTAGAGAGTGTTTTATTCAACCACATCAGAATCCACAGCTGGATTCATTTCATATAGAAGGTCCAAGGCCTTTCAACTGAGGCAACTAGAAATTGGCTATAAGATCAGAGAGGTCCTTTTTTCCTGCCTATGCTCTCCCTTCCATGATCCTGAAAAATGTATGCAGTGATGGGACATAAACCCTGGATGGTGATCAGAGCTATGTTCTTCATCTTGAAAAGCTATAAGAGGAAGTTACCTATTTGTGGTAGCAAGGCTTTTAAGGGAGGTGTTGCTCTGCATGCACCACTAGTAAGGAAATTCTATTTCCCCTCATAGGCTGTTAAAGTTTTTGGCCTTCTAAGCCTGAGCAATTCTATCCACTATTTGTTTCCAGAAAGTTTCTTTCTGATGGCTTCTTTTCTGCAAGCCAGAAATACAGGTATAGAATTACTGTTTTTGGATGAAAAATCATTTTTTAACAAGTTTGTTTGACAGATGAGGACAAAACAGAATTACCTGAGAATCTCTGCTGTTTGATTCAAGAAATTTTGGATCCATATTTATCACTTTAGGGCATTATCTGCATTAGTCTATTATGTCTGAAAGACCCTGGGAATCACATGGGTCAGAGAAACATGATTGTATCAATATCACAAGTTCAGTAAAATGACATACACTGTCTAGGCTTCTGAATTTGAAACAGGTGAGATTAAATATTTGGAGCTTGGCATTCCACTTCACTGCAAAGAGGCTGACCCCAGTAGACATTGAATGACTTCAGATGCCGAGTGGACCAGTCTGTGTGAATTAGCTGATTATGTCTGGGACAGTGAGTCAGCTTAAATATTCAGCCTGCTTGAGATGTGGTGGACTTTCTGTTGATAATAAAACTTTCTCAGGAAATCCCTCCCCCCCAAAAAATCTATGAACTTAGTTCCTCCTTGCCTACTGAGCTATTGACAACAGTCAAGTTATTGCAAAAATAAATCAAGACATCCTCCTCAGCACTTGAGAACCTACCTCTTGGAAATTTGAGGTGTGAGGCAACAGAGAAGCCTTTTATGATGGTAGCAATGACCGAGTGGGGGAAACAGGTATTCTGGAATGATGAATAAGGCTGAGAGTCTGTCCAATATGGAAAATGGTAATCCACATGCATTGATTTAGAACATCTTTAAAAGACCAGAATGGTCACCAAGTGTCTAAAAATGGGAAATTGCTCTAGCCAGTACAGGGCAAATGAAGGGAGACAGGACTGGTCACTGACCTCTCCAATGCAAGTCTGCAATGCTTTCATATGTCCAGTACTGGATATTGTGGAAAACATATGCACCAAATCCAATGCAAATTGTGCTGTGTCCACAACAGTACCAGGGATGAAAATGGTGCTGTTTGCACCTTAAGTCTGGGACTGGAGATGCCAAAAATGATTCCTGTCCCAATCCTGCTCACACTAAGCATAGGTTGAGACAGTGTTGGAGTTAAAGCTGACAAATATTAATACCAAGGACTGTAGTATCTACTGTGGGATAACTCACAAAAACTAATACCATCATCTACAGTGATGGGGTTGACCAGTACTGGTCCAAATGAATTGCAGTACACTGACAGTACTGACCCTGTAGTCAGTTCAGTGCTGGCATGGCCAGAAAGAAAGGTGGAAAAACTAGGTGATGATGACACTGAAGTCATATGATGATTGCTGATGGTTTAAAACCATTTTTCAAAACATGATAGTCTATAAAAAGTGGCAGCCAGTAAAATTGATGGAGGAAGAACCCAGAAAACCATGGGAAGAACCACTGACCTACCAAAGCTACTGGCAAGCTACCTCATGAACCCACACTGGCAGAGCCCAAGACTTGAATCCACACAGAAGTGAGATAGCATGCTCTGTAATGACAAGCATTTTAGACCACCTGGCCAACCAGCATTTGAGAGGCCTTCTGTGCCAAAGAATGCCATGTTTATTTGAACTGTTAAGTTATTGGCCTCAAATCACTGTTAAAGAAAGAAAATGGTAGTCATGTTAGTAATGGTAGCAGTATCATCTTTGAAAAGTCAAAACAGTTAATCTGCACACACCAAAGTTCATCTCCGTCCACTATGTGCATATTTAATATGCAAGATCTAAACAAACACCCCATACAAGTCATGCTGGGAGGGAGTGATTATTTTGCCCATTTGTAAATCCCCTCATTTAGTCCTGCTCAATGATAATTAAAGAGAATAAAACAATGGCATATACAAGCAAAATCAGCCCAGCATTATTCTAAGCTTACAGTGAAGTGGATGTTAATAATGGAAAAAATGTCAGGCAGAATTATTAACAATGAATGTCATTTACTTGGAATTAAATGCAATCAAGGTCATGTATTGTGATGTACTGAACCATTGTAGACTGAAGTATAAAATCAAAATGGTTAGCCTATTGTAAGATGAAACGGACAACTGAAGTACACAAATATGTCTGTGATGGTGACTGAACAAAATTCAGGAAGAAAATATTGAGTGTATTTCCTTGCAATAAAACTACTTTGCCAATCATTGTTAACTACTTTAAAGTAACAAAATGGAAAGCATCCCCGAGTCCTCTTAAGACAGCATGCTAACCACAATGAGTAGAAATAGTAATTGATAAGTGATGGATTGGGGCTACCAATCCCTCTATCCATGGGGAGACTACTCTCATTTTACATCCATCTCAGTAAGCAGATGACATTTTAGTATGTTTATTGCTGAAACAAAAGAAAAGAGAGCTGTCATCTTTTTTAGAGGTTGAAGGCTGGTTTTGTTAGATAGTGAATGTCCCCCAAGTTTTTTACCAGGTAATATACCATAAAATCTCAGGTATAATATGCACAGATGTATAATATGCACCCAGACATTCTCCTTTCACTGTAATGCAAAAATCTTAACACCTATGTATAATATGTACCCGTATTTCTTGGTTTTGCCTGTGTAGATTATTGAGAACGCCAGTGCTTAGTGGTGCATAATTGATCAAAGTCAGAGCTATAGCCTACAGAACATTCCTAAAAATCATTTTGATGATCTTATGGTGGACGAAACAGTACCGGTATTTATCACTAAAATATAGCTACCAATATTCGATTTCAGTTACCCAGTAGTAGTATTGCAATTGTTGCTAACAGTTGCACGTGATTATATTAAAAAATTTAAATGAATGTAGGTACACACTTTACTAAAATTTTAGCAAAATATTAATTACAATTTAAACTTCATTCATACGTTTAACACTGGCATATTAATTTTTTTAAAAATGTATATAGTGTCCTACAATAAAACTGCAATAAAGTTACATCTAAGTATAATACGCACCCCAAGTTTAAACAAAAAACTGCATATTATATCCGAGATTTTACAGTATATGAAGATGAAAAAAAAAAAGATATTTTACAACTTATGTACAATGAAATAAGAGCTGAAGTAGATAACATCAGCACAACTAGCCAATGATGATGATGCATATGTACTTAAGTTATCATCCAATGATGATGATGCATATCTACTTGAATCATCAGCCAATGATGATGCATACCTACCTAAATCATCAGCCAATGATGATGCATACCTACTTAAATCATCAGCCAATGATGACGCATACCTACTTAAATCATCAGCCAATGATGATGCATACCTACTTAGATCATCAGCCAAAGATGATGTGTACCTACTTAAATCATCAGCCAATGATGATGCATACCTACTTAAATCATCAGCCAGTGATGATGCATACCTACTTGAATCATCAGCCAATGATGATGCATACTTACTTAAATCATCAGTCAATGATGATGCATACCTACTAAAATTATCAAACAATGATGATAATGCATACTACTTAAAAACATCAGCCAATGATGATGATGCATACCTATTTAAGACATCAGACAATGAGGATGATGCATACCTACTTAAATCATCAGCCAACGGTGATGATGCATACCTACTTAAATCATCAGCCAATGACGATGATGCATACCTACTTAAATCATCAGCCAATGATGATGCATACCTACTTAAATCATCAGCCAATGACAATGATGCATACCTACTTAAATCATCAGCCAATGATGATGTATACCTAATTAAATCATCAGCCAATGATGATGCATACCTACTTAAATCATCAGCCAATGACAATGATGCATACCTAATTAAATCATCAGCCAATGATGATGCATACCTACTTAGATCATCAGCAAATGATGATGCATACCTACTTAAATCATCAGCCAATGACGATGATGCATACCTACTTAAATCATCAGCCAATGATGATGCATACCTACTTAAATCATCAGCCAATGATGATGATGCATACCTACTTAAATCATCAGCCAATGACGATGATGCATAACTACTTAAATCATCAGCCAATGATGATGCATACCTACTTAATTCATCAGCCAATGATGATGCATACCTACTAAAATCATCAGCCAATGATGATGCATACCTACTTAAATCATCAGCCAATGATGATGCATACCTACTTAAATCATCAGCCAATGATGATGCATACCTACTTAAATCATCACCCAATGATTATGCATACCAACTTAAATCATCAGCCAATGATGATGCATACCTACTTAAATCATCAGTTAATGATGATGCATACCTACTTAAATCATCAGCCAATGATGATGCATACCTACTTAAATCATCAGCCAATGATGATGCATACCTACTTAAATCATCAGCCAATTATGATGCATACCTACTTAAATCATCAGCCAATGACGATGATGCATACCTACTTAAATCATCAGCCAATGATGATGATGCATATGTACTTAAGTTATCATCCAATGATGATGCATACTTACTTAAATCATCAGCCAATGATGATGCATTACTACTTAAATTAAATTATCAGCCAATGATGATGTATACTTACTTAAATCATCAGCCAATGATGATGCATACCTACTTAAATCATCAGCCAATGATGATGCATACCTACTTAAATCATCAGCCAATGACAATGATGCATACCTACTTAAATCATCAGCCAAAGATGATGTGTACCTACTTAAATCATCAGCCAATGATGATGCATACCTACTTAAATCATCAGCCAGTGATGATGCATACCTACTTGAATCATCAGCCAATGATGATGCATACTTACTTAAATCATCAGTCAATGATGATGCATACCTACTAAAATTATCAAACAATGATGATAATGCATACTACTTAAAAACATCAGCCAATGATGATGATGCATACCTATTTAAGACATCAGACAATGAGGATGATGCATACCTACTTAAATCATCAGCCAACGGTGATGATGCATACCTACTTAAATCATCAGCCAATGACGATGATGCATACCTACTTAAATCATCAGCCAATGATGATGTGTACCTACTTAAATCATCAGCCAATGATGATGCATACCTACTTAAATCATCAGCCAGTGATGATGCATACCTACTTGAATCATCAGCTAATGATGATGCATACCTACTTAAATCATCTGTCAATGATGATGCATACCTACTTAAATTATCAACCAATGATGATAATGCATACTACTTAAAAAAAATCAGCCAATGATGATGATGCATACCTATATAAGACATCAGCCAATGAGGATGATGCATACCTACTTAACTCATCAGCTAATGATGATGCATACTTACTTAAATCATCAGCCAATGATGATGCATACCTACTTAAATCATCAGCCAATGATGATGCATACCTACTTAAATCATCAGCCAATGATGATGCATACCTACTTAAATCATCAGCCAATGATGATGTGTACCTAATTAAATCATCAGCCAATGATGATGCATACCTACTTAAATCATCAGTCAGTGATGATGCATACCTACTTGAATCATCAGCCAATGATGATGCATACCTACTTAAATCATCAGTCAATGATGATACATACCTACTTAAATTATCAACCAATGATGATAATGCATACTACTTAAAAAAATCAGCCAATGATGATGATGCATACCTATATAAGACATCAGCCAATGAGGATGATGCATACCTACTTAAATCATCAGCCAATGGTGATGATGCATACCTACTTAAATTATCAGCCAATGATGATGATGCATACCTACTTAAATTATCAGCCAATGCTGATGCATACCTACTTAAATCATCAGCCAATGATGATGCATACCTACTTAAATCATCAGCTAATGATGATGCATACTTACTTAAATCATCAGCCAATGATGATTCATACCTACTTAAATCATCAGCCAATGATGATGATGCATACCTTCTTACAAAGTCGGATAATGATGATGCATACCTACTTAAATCATCAGCCAATGATGATGCATACCTACTTAAATCAGCCAATGATGATGCATACCTACTTAAATCATCAGCCAATGATGATGCATACCTACTTAAATCATCAGCCAATGATGATTCATACCTACTTAAATTATCAACCAATGATAATGATGCATACCTTCTTACAAAATCGGATAATGATGATGCATACCTATTTAAGACATCAGCCAATGAGGATGATGCATAACTACTTAAATCATCAGCCAACGGTGATGATGCATACCTACTTAAATTATCAGCCAATGAGGATGATGCATACCTATTTAAATCATCAGCCAATGATGATGTATACTTACTTAAATCATCAGCAAATGATGATGATGCATACCTACTTAAAATCATCAGCCAAATGATGATTCATACCTACTTAAATCATCAGCCAATGATGATGCATACCTACTTAAATCATCAGCCAATGATGATGCACACCTACTTAAATCATCAGCCAATGATGATGCATACCTACTTAAATCATCAGCCAATGATGATGCATACCTACTTAAATCATCAGCCAATGATGATGCATACCTACTTAAATCATCAGCCAATGATGATGCATACCTACTTAAATCATCAGCCAATGATGATGCATACTTACTTAAATCATCAGCCAATGATGATGCATACCTACTAAAAAATCAGATAATGAGGATGATGCATACCTATTCAAGACATCAGCCAATGAGGATGATGCATACCTACTTAAATCATTAGCCAACGGTGATGATGCATACCTACTTAAATTATCAGCCAATGATGATGCATACCTACTTAAATCATCAGCAAATGATGTATACTTACTTAAATCATCAGCCATTGATGATGATGGATATCTACTTAAATCATCAGCAAATGATGATGATGCATACCTACTTAAAAAAATCAGCCAATGATGATGATGATGCATACCTACTTAAATCATCAGCCAATGATGATGATGTATATCTACTTAGGACATTAGCCAATGATGATGATGCATACCTACTTAAATCATCAGCCAATGATGATGCATACCTACTTAAATCATCAGCCAATGATGATGATGCATACCTACTTAAATTATCAGCCAATGATGATGCATACCTACTTAAATTATCAGCCAATGATGATGATGCATACCTACTTAAATCATCAGCCAATGATGACGATGTATATCTACTTAAATCATCAGCCAATGATGATGATGCATACCTACTTAAATCATCAGCCAATGATGATGCATACCTACTTAAATCATCAGCCAATGATGATGATGCATACCTACTTAAATTATCAGCCAATGATGATGATGCATACCTACTTAAATCATCAGCCAATGATGACGATGTATACCTACTTAAATCATCAGCCAATGATGATGATGCATACCTATTTAAATCATCAGCAAATGAAGATGATAAATCTCCAGCTCCAATTCATTATGCAACTTGTATTCCTACTCAAGTCATTAGCTTGAACTATAAAAAAACTTGCAAAAATCAACTTGCTCACTGATTGTACTTACCTCCTTACAATGAGGCAAAAGTGCCGTCAAATTCTGGGATGATAATGATGGCACAAAAGGTTCTTCTGAAAGACTGTGCAGCACTTCATCTGTTCTGTGAAGCTGTGCATTAACAAGTTTTAATTACATTAATCTCTAATTATGTTGCAATGTATCTGAGTAACAACTAAAAAATGTAAATTTATGTATTCTCATATGCATCAACATGCATGGTTTTGTAAAAACTTGAGTTTACATATTGGGAATGGCATCCAATAGTTTCCACAAAAGGGTCATGCTTCACTGGGTCTTTATATCTGTGGTTTTGCAGCAACCATGAATTTCATGAAATTTAGTCACCCAAGAAAACTTGTATACCACAAACAGTAATGAATTAACAATATATATGATCAAGTATTTAAAAAATAACTGACTCATACAGTAATCAAAATCTGGTCCATTTAATCAGCACTATATAACTAGAATTGTGCCAACAAGTTGTTTAATCCAATTGACAGATGCATGTAACGTATACAATCATTAAAATGAAACAACAGGTGACTATCATCTGAATACTGAACCCATGATCAAAGCATTACTGTACAATATGACCTTGACCCCCAATGTTACATGAGACGAGCAAGCATGTTTAAGAATGAATTGTTTAAGCTTTATAATGATTCATGCCAAGTATAAGAATCTATCAATGGAATTAGGAAATTTATGTACATGAAGGAATTTTGAACTAAAACTCTAACATAAACCACACTGCCCCAATGGTGGAAAAGTGACTGCTACATCTTGCTTTCCACTAATGTTGGCTTGGCAAAAACTCTAGTAATTAAACAGCTCCTTTCAAACTAGTGACAACAAGGTTATTTATCAACAGAAGGAAATGAAATTGATGCATTAATTGGACTAACTTTGCAGCAGATTTGGGCACAAGCATCTGCCTGGAGATTAACTTTCAACTGATTAGTAGCCCATTAGGAGTTATCATGCACTCCTCAACAGTTCATGCCATGAAAACTTCTTGCCACAGATTCTCCTTATTCTTTCAGCTAGAATCTCCAGCTCCAATTTAATGTGCAAAAAAGCTAAGCCTTCAACTATCATAGAATTTTTAAGATTTTATCAAACTGGATCTCTCAACTGGACTGCTTAAATGTGTGTGTGTGTGTGTGTGTGTGTGTGTGTGTGTGTGTGTGTGTGTGTGTGTGTTTAAAGTTTAAAATATTTTATCTGATTTTGAGATATTATGCTCAAAAAGTTCTGAGGATATAATGTGACAGGCCATAAAAGTCACTCGTACACTCAAGAATACTTCAACTTGGATTCTAGTATATTTACCTGCATTTCACAGAGCCTACTAAGTGCCTCTCCTTCTGGCATACACCAAGCCGTTTGGTCTTTGTCCACATAGCAAGATGTATTACTATCAATCCTACTAGACTTATTATCATCCATGGTGATATTTGGTTTTGTGCTGGGGTTAATTTCAAGCAAGGATCTTCTCCGAGAATTTGGTTTCTCCTCTTCTAGCACTTCTGTTACAGTATCTAGCTCTATGACTTCAAGCCGAGGGATTTCTTTAATTGGTTTAATAATGACCTTGACTGGTCGAGTGTTCTCTTTTGCCTTCATTTCCTGTTCCAACTGTTCTTGCCTTAGTAACCGGAGCCTTTTTTCATATTCTTCTGCCAGCTTCTGAAGCTGTTCTTTTTTTCGAGCTATATCCTCTGCAGACATTTTGATGGCTACTGGTTTCTTCTGAGGTTGATTTGGTATTGTGATTCTCAGATTTTCCATCTGCCGCAAATTCTTTCTCTTGATTCCTGTCTAGAATGGAAATTCACTAGTGACTGTCGGTCTTAAATTTGCACTTTTCATTAATGTTCCTTTTGATCATTTTTTTTTTTTTGCCAATTTTAATTGATGATAAACTATCCATTCTTAGCTACCAATTTATTCCTATGCTGGTATTTATAAAACTGAACTGCAAAAAGGTGCATGTTAATCAGGATTAACCACCTATCAGTTGACTAACTACAATAAATGGGAACATCTCATGTTATCATTTACTTTATGATAAGGGACTATCTTTCAATAGGAAACTTATGTATTGTGGATGTTTAAAAGAATAATCTCTATCCTTACAATTCATTTTTGTGACATCATGCAAATAAAAGTGAAGCCAGGGAATCAAACAAATAGCCATTTTGGTTGCTCTTTGTCAATTTATTAATATTTTTTGAAAATTAAACTATTTATAAAAACATATTAACCTTCTGTATTTATTCCAAAATTGAAACATATTTTGTCTTTTAATCAATAAATAACAGGTAGATGTGTCCAGAGCAAAGGATGCTCCTGCAAAGACTTGAAATATGTTCAGGGAACATGAACATCCACCACAGCATCTGCAAATGGACTTAACTGCAAAAATAGACTGACTGGATTGGTATATGGAAGGATAGATCAGGGTAATGTTACACAGAGTGAAAATGCAAGCAATCTGAAGAATATTTCCATAACTTATCAAAAGAAACTGAAGAATACAAATTCCAAAATCATTTATCCTTAAAGATATATGAGAATAATCACAAAGTAATGTAATTAAATTTAATAAAGATAATAGCTTTCATAAAATAAATGCAGCACATATATTTATTAACTGCATACATGTACATGATTACTAAAAGTGACTATCAAAATGCCAAATCTACCTCAATGGTGCCAGCCTCAGGTACAAATTTTCGTTTTGGACTCATTGTCTCCCCTGAGGACGTCTTCAGAGAGTACTGTTCTCCAAAAGCTTCCCTACCAACTTGAAGCAGAGTACGTTCCAAAACCTCGTATTCTTTCTTCTTGTTTAGAAGTCGATCTTTCACAAGCCTTGCCTGAAATAAATTCATACTTCCACTAATGACACATCTTTGCATGCAGAATAATAATTATGATTTCAAACATCACGTTTTTCCACTCAAATCCCTGAAACTACACAAGTTCCACATGGCCTAGGGAAAATAATTTCACATACACATTTACACTTAAATGTGTCCTTAACTGTTGACTGTATCAAGCTGAAATTTTCAGTTACTGCATAAATCATCATACGAAATAATCTTGTGGCATTGCACCTACCTCCAATCCATGCAATAATAGTATCCAACATGGATTGTGCATGAAGGGTTATTGTACCTCCAATTCACAGAACAAAATATCTAAACATGGGTTTTGCAACAAGTTGTGACTAAGACCTGCTAATTATAACAAGACCTTCTCAGAAAGGCAGTCAAAATTTTTCCATATGTAAGACCAGTTTTCAGTAATGTGTAATGAAATATGTACTGCTGTTGTCCACATGGAAAATATGCATTCAAAGCTCAGAAGTGTGGTCTGAGACTGATTCAGTGACAGTAAACATGTTTAACTAAAAGGTGTGTACATTACACTTAGACCTTGATTACTTATATCACAATTTTAGAACCTTCAATACATGCAATAAGAAAATCTAACTAAAGTTCTGCATTAATTGTTGTCTTACCTTCAATCCATGCAATAAGAAATCTAACAGATTCTGCATTAAAGGTTGTCTTATCTTCAATCTGTGCAATAATGCATCCACCATTTTCCAACAAGCAATAGCTTCATTGTTTTAACACCCGCCTTAAACAAAATAACATACAATTACCTAAGGCAAATTCAACATCACCACCACCAGCAGGGAGGTAACATATATCTCTCTATGATTATGCAGGAGAGGCAGTAATGACAATACCTGTTTTTTGGCCTTCTCTAGCTGTTCTTTATTTGCCAGTGCTATTTTCTCAGCAGCTGCCAGCTGTTCGGTCAGTTTTTCTACTTTAGCCTCCGACACCTTCAGACTCTTTAGGTACTTAGTAGCTTTTTCCACAAGGGTCCTCAAAAGGACCTGGTCCTGGGTAATCCCTTTCCTATAAAAGAGGGATACAGTTGTCTCATCAACAATATGCTAAAGTTTTACTACATATTTTTTATCTTTACAGTGAGATCTACCTAATAACAAAGACATTTGCTTTCATGTCTTCATTTCACCACATTTAAACTCCACATAAAGAACACATGCTTAGAAAGCAAAACTTTATGCTTCCTTAATAATCATTGATGTACACCAGGTCTATAGTTTTGAAAACCACAACTGAACTCAATTAGTAAGTGAGAAAGTGTACAAAAGCAGTCTTGATTCCTCAGAATGAAACAATATCTTTAAGCAGTGATGAATGAACTTGGAAAGAGCATCAAAATCATCCTGTTTTAGTGTGAATGACATATTTATTTCAAGATTCACTCTCATAACAAGTATGTCAACTGGTGAAATAAATATTGAGCCAGTAACACATTTTAAGAAATGGTGTATAAAGTAGGGGATGAAATGATACACCTGTGCCACATATTGATACGATACATGAAACACAGCCTGTGATACAATACATATCAATACACATATGAACTTGGCCTTTCCATCTTTGGAAGACAGGTGGTGCCCCTTTATGTATGTTGTCATACTGGTTGTATTTCCAGTATGCAGAGTACAGTTATCATATATTCATATGCAATTCTCATCGATGACAAGAAATCAAAAGTCCTCTGAAACAGACAATGCTAATGGCATCCTTATCTCTATATTACTTTGCCTTGTCATTTAGCTATGTGTATGGTATAGCCAGGACAGCAGCCCAAAGACTGTCTTTTGTGTAGAAATGTCACATGTATAACTCAAATTGCATGTCAACATTTTATGCAAGTAGCATCTAGTCCTGCCCACTGTGTTGACAACTGTAAATATGGAGGTCAAAACAATAACTTATACAGATGAAAACAGTAAAGTATGATGTAAACTTACTATGAAGAGGATGTTAGTGACCAACACAAATTACATGCACATTTTTGGTATGTAATATCAATTAAAGACAGAATTCATGTGCAAGTATATCCTGCTTAATGTCAGGAATGCATACATCAATGCATCAAAAGTATGACATAGGTTGGACATATATATAAGCAATTAAATTTTTCCCATAGTAAGTAATGTGTGTGCACAGGCCACAACAAATACTAAGATGTAACAAAAACAGTTTAGTTTTATAATATTAATTGCAACTGAAACATGTAGTACATAAACAAAACTACACAACAGTTATATTTTTTTTAAAGCAACTGAGAGCACATACAGTAGTGTAGAGTTAAATCTGTGATCTACAGATGCAAAAAAGACTAGGGTGATGGCATTCTGTAGCAGCTCTTGTGGCTGAATAGGTATGGACACAAACAATGACACAAAAACAAATCACTACATATAGCAAAAAAGGGTCTCAATTACTTGAGGACATAAAATCAAAATATTGAGCATATCAATGTATAGCAGGGTAAACCTATAATAGATCTAGATCATGCAATCTGAATGAACATACTACTGACCTCATAATAGGTAATCAAAATGGGGCTGACATGTATATCACGTGAAAAAGTTTAATTAATAAAGAGAGAGACTTTATACTGCATAAAAAATAAGAGAAAATGATAGAAAAATATAAAGCATACTTCTCTGTGAAAGAACTCCTCAAATTTGCTCTCAGTGAGAAAAAGGCAACAAATGATGCAAGGGTTGTGAGGTCTCCAAAAGAGTCTCTCATTTCTAGCGTGACTGGAAGCAGTAATTTAAGTACAGATTCAATTCCACGCCAATCCCTCTACCCAAGGGAAGATCACTCTTGTCAGACACCCACCAATGTGAGAATTTGGCTATTAGCTTTTATTTTTCTAAAAACATGCTTGGGAGCACTGAATTTGTGAGGTCATATGATTGGTAATGTATTTGTTAACATAGTTACCTATTTCTGATGTTACTATGTTGTTAATGAAACTATACAGCAGTTTTCATATTTAAGATAGAAACATTTTAGTAATATTTAGTAATAAAGTAGTATTCTGTGAATGTTAATATTTAAAAATAAAAAGCAAGGAAATAGAAGAAAAAAAATTTGCCATTATATATTCTACTGTTAACACGTTTCTCCAATTTAAGCACTATTGTGAAATGAGGAGAAAATTATTATACCAAAAGTTTCAATCCAACATTACCCTTCTCAAAACTTGAAAATGTGACTTTTGACCTTTCCCTCCCTATCCCTCTCTCATCTGTGTCTACAAGTAGGATATCAAACCATAATTGTCATTCATTCATAACTGAAACATAATACCATCTATGATCAATTTTAATCTGTGTTAAAGAATTTAGACTACAAGGAACACAAAGTGACCCATAATCATGCACACATGAAGAAAGTGGACATACACCTACCCCATTTTGAGATGTTCCTCCTCATATTGATGAACTTTATGTCTCATCGTCTCCCTCATCTTCCAATGTTCTGCCTGACCAGGCTGCTTCTTTCCCACATTCCAACCTGTCTGTGGCTGCTGCAAACTCTAAAAGAAAATTCATAAATATCATTGTAAATCCAAAGCAAGCTGTATACCCAAATTGCCACTGTATACCCTGCTGCCACTGCATACCCCATTGCCACTGTATACCCTGCTGTCACTGCATACCCTAGTGCCATTGTATTCCCTGCTGTCACTGCATACCCTAGTGCCATTGTATTCCCTGCTGCAACTGCATACCCTGCTGCCACTGCATACCCCATTGCCACTGTATACCCTGCTGTCACTGCATACCCTAGTGCCATTGTATTCCCTGCTGCCACTACATACCCCATTGTCACTGAATACCCTGCTGCCACTGCATACCCTGCTGCCACTGTATACCATATTGCCATTGTATTCCCTACTTTCAATCTTTCCCAAGTAACGCATTAATTTGTATGATTTTATTGTAATACTTTCTCAACATTTAAAATGAGAAGTTTTGTACAGAAATATGTTGTTTTTTTTAAGTTATCCAAAATTAGGACAAAAATGGAGTCTGAAAGTATTTTCTGTAATAAAAAAAGGGTGGAAGGGTAATCAAAAACTGCTGCTTGTCTTAGATGTCGAACAGTTTAATTACAATTTCATGGATGATAGAGATTTTTTTTAAAAAAAGAGCCTTCCTGGAAACACAAACAATAACTGATTTCTAAAATAAACCTTAGTGAAAAAGATGGGGGGGGACTGCAAGGTCTTAAGTTATGTGGAAGATAAGACATTCTCCAAAAACATTCATCAAAATCTAAAGCCTCTCTTTTATGAAACTAGGTTTGCACCTTTTTACTACCCAAAACTTATTCTCTCTTCAGACTGCCATGTCAAGGCCTATTAATGTATGATTACCTCATCTCTAATCAGTTTCATCTTTACTGTCAGGTAATGAGGGAATCAGGTTGCTATGGCACCTGAATGAGACACTGTGGCTGTATATACTGGACCACAATGCCACTTTAGTGGTGCAGGGGAGAGGTGTTCTTAGGATTCAACTAGAACTGACTACCCACACCCCAAAAATCATTCTTTATCCAGAGAGCCATGTCTATGACTATTAATGTATGATTACCTCATCTCTAATCAGTTACATCTTAACTGTCAGGTAATGAGGGAATCAGGTTGCCATGGCACCTGAATGAGACACTATGGCTGTATATACTGGACTACAATGCCACTTTAAAGGGGCATTGGGAGAGGCTTTTTAGGGTTCAACAAGAACTGCATGCCCACACCTCAAAATTCATTCTCTGTCTCCAGAGAGAAAAAGTCTATGACTAATAATGTATTATTACCTCATCTCTAATTATTTATATCTTTACTGTCAGGCCATGATGAAATCAGGTTGCTATAGCACTTGAATGTAAAACAGAGGATACATTCTGGACTGCAATGTCACTTTAGAGGTACAGTGGTAGAGCTTTTCTATAGTACAGCCAGATCTGTGTGCCCATAATCATTCTCTCTCCAGAGAGCCGACATGACTATTAATGTATGATTACCTCATCTCTAATCAGTTACATCTTACTGTCAGGTAATGAGGGAATCAGGTTGCTATGGCACCTGAATGAGACACTGTGGCTGTATATATTGGACCACAATGCCACTTTAGAGGTGCAGGGGAGTAAAAGTTTTGTTAGGAACTGCATGCCCAATTAAAACAGATAACTTTACCAATTTGAAATATGCACTATATTTGTCCTTACTCATACAATACTAGATTTTAAGGAACAGATAGCATGATGATCATGATAGCCAAAATATAGCAAGTACTATAAAATATGGACAGTCTGATTGAAATTTGAGTGCAAGTTTGGTTTTTCAAAATTGATGTCTTCTATCTCTTCTCATGTTTAAAAAGACCTTCTGAGATGGGAACCATTTTAGAATACCATCACAAATTGTAAGCCTATTGTTTTCAATCACCAAAATCAAGCTACACTGAAACCCCATTATAACATGATAATGGACCACAATGCCACTTTAAAGGTGCATTGGGAGAGGCTTTTTAGGGTTCAACAAGAACTGCATGCCCTCACCCCAAAATTCATTCTCTGTCATGTATCATGCTTTGTTATAATATAAAAATGGATAAAACATGATTGTGACATAGGTACTGAAGTTTTACAATAATCTCACTAACTCTGTGAAGTACTTCCAAGTTTTGTTTCAAAAGATGTGTTATACTCATTTAGAATATAAATGTCTGATCAATGTCTTTATGCGAATAAAGATGCTGAATGTTTTTAATTATGAATATGTTTCAATTATTTCAATAGTCTATTAATCACCACTCTGATCTTGGTTTATTTCTAAAATAGGGCAGCTCATTAAAAAGCTGAAAAATATTAATCTTATTATTAATGAACCATCAACAATAAAGTCATTACATTTTTATTGTGTCTGTCTTCATTGCATTCCGTGTACAATTGTTATTCAAACAGCCAGAGGTCCTGGGTGGTCAAAAGTACTCACCTTGACCAATCATTGCCATCTCACCTCTGTCCACATGGGTTTGAGTCTGGAGCTTGGCCAAAGTGGGTATGTGAGAAAGCTTGTCTGTAGCTTCCATGGGTCTGTGGTTCTTACCTGGGCTTGCACTGGTTTGCCAACAGTTATAACTGGTTGCTTTGTATAGCCTATTGCGTGATGAAAAAAGGCTTTAAACCCAAAACAAGATCAAACAATATCCAACAGATGCTGGTTCATTCAACAGGTATACACCAACAAGAACCAAACAATGCAGTCATTAAAAAAAGAATTTCAACCAAATTATATATCAATTAATTTAAGTAACTGCAGATCATCAATATCAATCTCATAGCTAAAAGTTGTTCAACTTATGAAGCAATGATTTATAAAACAGAAAAAATGAAATCTGTCATCTCATACACTTGGTTTCATGGCATTGTCAGATGAATGTCACGCAATCTTAGACATCACAAAACTGGGCCAAGAACAGAGGATGTTGGGTCTATCATAAACAAGGTAGAATTAATTTTTTTTTCAACACAAGCTTATTTCATTGTGATATCACAGGGGTCGAGATTTAATCCATTAGGTTGACCTTGTGCAAATATGTTCATGTGATTTAACATAGATTATGCTGCATTTACTTCTTTGAGTGTGTAAATAATGACCTTCCAAATAAATATGGATCTATGGAGATCTAAATAAAAAGTAAGTAACCGCCATTTAAAGGTTTGTATGATCAAATTCTAAGATATGATGTCAACTACTAAAATAGTTGATTCAGAATACCTACATGACCTGTATGACTTTTAGTATAAAATGAAGACAGCAGCTGATGACATTTACAGGTGAAATTAATCATGTGAGGAGAATGACTGATCGGGTGTGGAAGCTTTCCCTCCCATATGCTGGGGTGGTCTAGTCACTCCCCCACCCCAAAGACCAGTTCTGTTATCTTTGTAACTTGGTAGGAAATGATATGGCAGATTCTTCTGATCATTTGATCTTTTGAGATACCTATAGCCAAAAAGATTCCACAGTGTCTAAATACATTAACCTATCTGACCATGGCATAAACTGTGTTCATTGTCTTATAATAGAAATCATAAAATCTCATGCAAAGCTCTCTAGCAGACCATTTATCAGAACCATATGTAACATTAGTGGATACACCAATTATGTACTCTACAGCTGGTAAGGATCGACACTGCTGTTTAAAGGGAGTCCAGGCATTTGTAACTGAAATTAGTCATGTGCCCTATTAAGTTTACATGTTTAGAAGACAAATGCAAGAGACAATTACTGAAATACAGTTCTGGGAATAAGTGATAATTTACTACCTCCATTTAAAGAGTTATGTGGTGATATGAATTGTGAAAAATACTAACCGTTTAGGCAGTCAAGTCAAAATGGTGCTAATTAGCTTCATGTATGGAAGAAATAGTCAAAATGAAAATTCAACACAAATTCATCTACAGTGAAGACCAATAGAAAAGCAATATCCATGTAGATGGAGTATACTTCTTTTGGAGTAGGAAATTCTTCAGAATGGCTCAAACTAGTGAAAGTCACAAAAAGGAATGTATCTGCAACATCTCTTAAGGAAGCATGCTGACCAGGAATGAACTAAAGTAGCAATTGACATTTGCCAGGATTTGGCACCAAATTTCTCTATTCAAGTATAGACCACTCTGTCTGACTTCTCTCTCAACAAGTAGTGACCTGATTAGGACTTTTGTTGCTAAAACATATTTGATAGTCAGGAAAGGCTAGATGTGCAAGACATTGAGTGTTCTTGTAAAGCATTATGATCATTTAATAAAGCATTATGATCAAGTAATGTATGTAAAAAAGAAAGTAGGTTCAAAGAGTGTGCATTAAATATGGAAAAACTGAGTACCTGTGCTGACTGTCTGGCTTCTTTGATCAAGAGGTCCAAATCAGACAACAGAGAATTTGACTTCTGGTAGGCTCCGGGTAATGTTACTGTTTCCTCCTCATCATCTGAAGAGTCTTCACCAAGATTAATTACTACCGGCTTATGGACTGGAAGATTCTGTAATGTATTAAAACAAGTGGGAATAAAGTTGCTTTTCTGATGCTATAAAATATATATTGAGGCATGTATTCTTCTTTTCGTGTCACCAGGTAAATAGTCTGATTATTTCCTAAATATGTACAAAGTTTTCACAGCAATCCACTAAAAACTGCAAGAACTGTATTCACAAACTTTTGTTATAAACTACACTCAGGTGCAAGTCAATTAGTTGAAAAACTTGTAAAAATCAAGTGGAGATGAGGTGATAATAAAAAAGAGAATAACTCTTTTGAACATAGTGCAAGTACACTGAATGCTCAACATGCACATCTTGAGATGATCAGAATATATAATATAACGTCAGTGCAATCCACTAAAAACAGCACAAGTAGTATACACAAAATTCTGACAAACTGCTTTCAGCTGTAAGTCAAAAAGGGCAACAACTAAAAAATCTAGGGAAGATGGAGCATAATATAAATCATGACCATAAATATGTCAAAAGTTTCACTGTAATACACTATAATCTAAATGTCTAGCTGCATTCACAAATTCTGTGACAAAATATATCTAGCTGAAAGCAAGAAAGTGCACTATCTTTTACAAGTGGTCCAGGAAGTCCTGATATTGCTCACCTGGATTATGTAATTTAAGTTTACCATTTCACTAAGCAGACTTATATCCCAAGAAACCTGGATGTTTTGGAATATTTCCAGTTTAAATTGGACTCTGGAAGTGTCACTAAAAATGATGAACATTTCCCTAAAATCCAGAAAGAATGGCATCTCTGAAGTTAATGCCCAATTTAGAAATCAAAACAATTTTCTCACCAAAATAAGTTTTCTGTTCAGTTTTAAAAAGCCTAAAAAACAAAACGGAGAACAAAAGATATGATATAGTAGCATTAACTAATAATTTACTTATGAACATATGCCAAACGGCATTAAGTGACTGAGGAAATAATGTCTTAATTAAAAGACTGTTGGATTTCAGATGTTTAGCATGCTCTTCAATAATAACAAAAACATTAGCTGTTGAGGTCTAGACATTCAAGCTGATATCACAGGCCAGCAACCAGCAAGATGTCTTTCTTCCAAATGGTTAAAGGGTGGCTTCAAATGCACAAGTGATGTCATTCCCATCTTGGCTAGCTTGGGAACTACCTTTGAATCACAGCAATTGGTTACTAGCTTCATAAAAAATAGCACATCATGACTAAAGCAATAAAATTTCCAAACTTTATTTTTAAACAATGGAGGTTGTGAATTATCTGTGCTCTCACAAGTACAGGAAGTGTGAAGCAGCTGTGAAAAACAAAACACAGATGCTGTTGGGGACTGGTCTTATTCAAATGGTGGTCAACGAGACGTTTCAAACAAGGTTCTTTACCATAAGTTGCTGTATCTGTTGTTGGCGCAGTATTGTCTTTGGCTGTGTTATTTTAGGTATGGCTACTGTTGGAACCGGAGAGTTGCTTCCTGAAGAGCTGGGAGAATAATCTCCCTTAGTTGTAAATTGTGTGTCTGAAGAAGTACCCTCTTGAATGCCACTAAAATCCTGCTGCAGTTCTGCATCTGACACTATCCTCCCAGTCATCTGTTCAAATATAATCAGCAACAAAGTGTAAATCATAATGTAGCATACTTTAATTTCCATGAATACTTGTACTCCACAGCAGGGTCATCATATAAACTTGGTGCATCTAACTTATTGTCAACATATTGAACATTTCCATTTTATATTAAAATAAAAATTAACACAAAATTAGAGAAATGTTTGCACTTACTTAAATTTCTTAAGTAAAAATTTGTACAAAATTAAACTTCCAGAGAAAATTCATTTCTCCAGCCTTGTAATGACAGCTAAAGTAATTTACAAGCTTCATATTTTGATGTGTTAACAGATTAAACTGCAATCCTATTTCTACTGATCAAGGTTATCAGTAACTAAAGCAATATTGGTCAACAAATCCCAAGGTCATATGATGTTTAACTTAATAAATTAGTTTGTATACATAATTATTTAGCAACATTAATACAGTGGGAACTTTACATCTGTTATGAAAATGAAAGAGAAATTCATGTGTATGGGATAA
Organism: Potamilus streckersoni; assembly: GCA_016746295.1. Classification (NCBI taxonomy): domain Eukaryota; kingdom Metazoa; phylum Mollusca; class Bivalvia; order Unionida; family Unionidae; genus Potamilus; species Potamilus streckersoni. The sequence goes on along the minus strand of JAEAOA010002189.1, from coordinate 306,033 downwards.
AACTAAAATGAACAAGATCACTTGAAATACTATCTTTACTCATATACTCTTTACTTATAAGTCAGGCCCAACTAGAAACTGCATAGACCCTGATCTTCCACCTTATAATGTGTTAATAGATCTGGGTCTGTGCAGTTTGTTAGAAGTAACAAGTAGAACCAAAATCAATGACCCTGATCTGTCAGTGCATTATGCAATGGCAGATATGGGTGTACATGTTAAGCAATAGTATTTTTAAATGCAACTTTTAGATTTAAAGCATTGCTTATACACTGTATTTCAAACATAAAAGTACCTACACAATGGAACTTTTCAATCACTATCTGAAAATATTCTGTACTTAGTACATACATGTACATACATGATGTACATACATCATGTGCATTGAAAATTCTGTTTCTTAGTCTTAACTATAATCATGGAATTGTATGGCAAGATCACAAATGTGGTTGATACAGTAAGTGAACCTACAGATAATAGGCAATAAATAAAAAGCTTACATGAGAAGGTGGGGTAACTTTCAACCCCTCTTTTTTTCTCTTAGTGGCAATGGTCTTTAGTAACTGTTTCCTCAACATGTCTGCCTCATCATCATCCTCTTTATCACATTTATCAGCAGTTAGAGGATCTGCTGGGTTTTGTATGGATTGCTGAATCAATTCATCTGCTGAGGAAGATTCTTTTTGTATGGTCACATCTGTTTGTGATGACTTTAGAGGAGGTGGTGGCGGGGGAAGTAATTTCTGGGTGTCTGCTGGCAGGATAGATTGCTGTTTTGTCATGTCAATTGACTGGATAAAATGAAGATTTGGCCTTCTGTCCTGTTCTATGACAGACTGCTTCCTTACCTCAGCCAGAACTTGATCAATGCTTTGCCCAAAGTCGTTGCTTCCGGCACTGGAGTTTAGTTTTGTCACATCTGACTTGGTACCAGAGTGATTAATATGGATCTGTCTAGCATAGGTTTCTGCCTCTATTGGTGCCACCTTTACAGACTCATCTTCTGGAGGTTCTTCTGGGGGAGGTGGTGGAGGAGGAGGCTCCAAGGGTAGAGGAGGTTTGAAATCTTCAGATGGGGGAGGTGGAGGCTGCTCAAGGGGAGGAGGAGGTTCAGTGGGGAGTGGAGGATTAAGAGGTGGTTCTTCAGGCAGTAAAGGAGGCAGTACAAATGGCTCTGATAAATTCAAGTAGGCTTGTTGGAAATGGTGGGGCTGATAAAGCTGTGGATAATGATGATGCACAGGTACTGTGCCCAACCAAACTGATGAATAAGGCAGAGACATTTCTTCCATTCTCTGAAAAGAAACATAGGTAACTTGTCATAAAAACAAAATGTCATTTTTGTATTATTGGAAATTTAAGCTAGTCTACTGAAGCAATAACTCAAACTGTTATCTTAAAGCCATTTCCTGCAGTATACTCTAAACATTAAAGAACAATCACACCTTATTTATCACTTCTATATCTGTTTCAAACTCTTTAGAAATACATCTCTGTAATACAATCACATGATAGTTATGGTAGGGCATAGGACATCACATATGCAGGATTCCCAGCCATATTTTTTATAAATTATAATGTTTTTATAGAGCATTTGGTTTCTACAACAGAGATATATAGGTATGCTTTGATGTTTAATGGCACCTCAGCAAAACAATGGCTCTATTGTGCTAATTAAAAATCAAGATCTACAACTGTTAAAATTAGGGCATAACCAATTAGCATTTTTCTACTGATTTCAGATTCCGGATTTTGGGCATGAAATTTTCTGATTCCAGATATGATTTGATTAATCAGAAAAACCTACTACCTGGAGTTATTTGCCTCTAGCACATATGACCAAAATCTCACCTCTGCTTCCCTATTATCTGAATTCACATGCCAGCATGAATTGGATTCGTATCTAGCTGAGAAAAATCAGCCGAGGACTTCACCACCAACAAACCCAGTTATATACTGGAAATCCCGAGAAAAAAAACATTCCAGCTTCTGGCAGCTGTTGCTAAACGTTTTTGTTAAATATCGCCCTCTAGCATTGATAGTGAAATAAGTTTTAGCACTGTAGGTGCTATTTGCAGCAACAAACGATTGAGCATGTCCGCTGAAAAAAACAGAGATGCTTCTGTTTCTTGCAAAGAACTTGGAAGTTATAAATTTTGATTATTAAATTTCTTTATTATCTATTAAACTGCATGGATCATGCCCATTAAAATATTTTAATAAATTTAAATCTTTCGGTCTAACTCAAGTATTATCGTTTCACCCTGTCGTGTTGACCATATTGGACTTTTCTGATGTCTTATTTAACTTTATTAAAGCACTATCGAATAACATGTGTTAGACATGGTGTTAACTAAATTCAACTTTATTATTTTTATTATCCGAATTGGTCGTTCCTGCCTTGTCCGACTCTGATTAATTGAAAGTTTATACTATCTGGTGAAATCTGATTTCTGAATCAAAAGTTGGTTATGCCCTAGTTAAATTGAAGAATTTCACAAGAACTCATGAAACTAAACACTTGGAAATAAATGTAAACACAAAGCACTACATTCTCTAAAAATACATTTTAAAAAAAAAACTATAAATTCTTTAAAATATATGATCATGACATTTTTAAATTAACCATATTTTGTCTCGAGTTGTACATCATTTCCCCATCTACAAATGTAATTTTAAAAGGAAAATCATAAATAATAGCATGGATAATGATGTGCTAATATTACCAAAAGAATACCACTTTCTTCTGTACCTGAACCACACAAATTAACCAACGTTACAAACATAATACACTAAAACAAAAATACATGAATAGAACATGATATGCCTGACCCATCTTTAATGGTCCTCTGTGTATAAGTAATGTTTATCTCAACTACCATTTCAGTGGTCTAGTGGTTATAGCATAGCCTCATATGCAGGTCATGGGTTCGATCCCTGCTGAAAATGGTACTAACAGCTGTCTCTGAAAGAAAGCTTTGTCATGCACAAAGCATGCCTTTCACTTGGTTCCCCTGTTATCACTCATCACTTTTCAAGTGAGAAAGAAAAACTAGATTAATACTAGCAACATTGAGTATGTTACTTTATAAGTATTCAACTAGTCATCTGAAAAATAAGCTGATTGACACAACTCTCACAGCTTGCTGTGACACAGGTAGGATCTGCATGCATTTCAACTTTTATTATACTTACAAAAGATCTACTTTTAATTGATTGTAACATCTGAACAAACATTTCAACAATTTGAAGATCAAAATACATTTGGCACTTATTAGAGTCTCACTGAAATGCTTGTGGGAAACAATGTGATGGCTGATTGACACATTTCATGCCTGAATACAAGACACTGCATTTAGAATGATTACACTTAAACCAAATTAAAACAAAAAACTGAAACATGTATTTCATTTGACTTATTTGACTGGTATTTATTTCTTAAAGTACTGCCACAGCAGGCATTACTTGGTATTATAACTGACTGATTTCTGGGCATTTTCAAGACCTAGTAAATCAATTTTCAAATTGTAAAACTTTTCCAGAGCTCCAGACCAACATGAGAACCGTGTATTATGTTACAAAGTGTTTTTCAGAACTGATATCTGCAAAATAAAGCCAAAATGTGTCAAATTGAATAACAATTTTACGATGTATTTCTAGATTATGTTCATGGAACAGTTGTTAAGGTTAGTGGGAATTGTTCTTCTTTGAGCTGATTCATTTTTGTCTTTCCACGATTCAAAGTTTAAAATAATACCAATTTCTTTCATTAAAAATATTCTTTAATCCAACTACTAGCTTTACTAACTGTAGTCATTCTTACCTTATATCAGGCATGTGTAACCTATGGCATGTGTGCCAGATTCGGCCAATGACTTGGTTTTATTTGCTGGTATACTTCATAGGATGTGGCTTGCAAAATCAATTATTTTGCCCATGCCCTGCAGGAATGTTGCACATACCTGCCTTAGATCCGATAAATTTATCAATTACATACCACAAAAGATGGGAAATAGCAAGAAATAAAATTAAAGAAGCCATTAACTCTACAAGTACTCACCAGGTAACCAACTGGTTGCATCGCACTAAAAAAGTCTGGCTCCAATTGTAGCTCTACACTGACCTCTGTTGTCATGACTAAAAATGAAGAAGAAAAAAAGTAATATGTTAGAAAACTCTAAACCACATTCCTTTGACTTAACCCCAAGGTCAATTAGATCTGGCTTTAAACTCCTTCACGAAAGTATCAATATGCTTTTAGTAAGCTATGCACTTTTTCAACCAGAATCTATTACAGGGGTACACAACCCCCAGCTTGTTGGCCGGATCCGACCTTCAAGGCAATTTAAAATAAGACAGAAATCTGGCCCTTGAACAGCAATTATATTAAAGAAATTAGTGTTGGAAGCCCTTGAGTCGTCTTAGAAAATGCAATCCGGCTGTTGGCCAAAAAAGGATGTGCACCAGTGATCTATTACATAAGGCAAGAAACTTTTGCATTGAAATTACATGTCAATGTCACCCTTCATGCAAAAAGAAAAGATATAAGATTGTTGGGGGTCAACCAAAATGCGCTCCACTCAGCCAAAGCTTGCAGGGAATGCATTCTGATTAAGGATCACCCTTAGTGAGGTATGCATAAATCAGGCATGTGCAATCTGATAAGCAACTGACACAATACCACCTAATCTTTGCAATAAGATTATTTATTAGAAATGCCACCAACCAATGGTGGGTTTGATGTTACAAAGTTTTCGGAGTTTGCATTCCACATATTTTGCAAAGCATATATAACATGTTGATGTAAATAATATCTAATGTTGTTGGGTTTAATGCCATTTTTTCAACACAAGATAGGCTATACAAGGCGGCCAGTATAATTGGTGGAGGAAGAACTTGGGAAAACCCCAGGAAGAACCTCCAACCCACAAGAAGCTACTGGCAGGATTTCTCACACACCCACGTTAGCCGAGCATGAGACTTGAACTCACACAGAGGTGAGATGGCAGTAATCAGTAACGGTAAACACTTGAGACCACTCGACCATTAGGGGACCCAAATTATATCTGATGTATTTGGCATAAGTGCATTAAATCAATTTCTGATTTCACAAATTTGAACCTGTTTTCTTTTGCCCATTTCTGAACTCTGGTTAAGCATGTCTGCAGTTGGTATTCGATATTATGCAGATTTCTCGGAATTACAGCAGGTCAAAAAAGTCACTGACATAATTAATCAGTTCCTAAGTAAGATATTTTGCATTGTTGACATTCTTTGGCCTCCCAGCCACATCTTGATATACTTTTGCTATCACAAAACGTGCCAGACTTGTTGGGTTCTGTTTTCACCTCTGGGTTAAAGGATGAAAATCATTGCCAATTTACTTGACTTCTGAGCTACTGGTTGGATAAGATATTGTTATTTACCATAATGGGAAACTTATTTCATCTGCGAATTCTCTCCAACTGCCTTGAAACTCAACCAGTAAACAAAAATTGATGTTGATCTCTTCCATTTCAAGTGTCTGAGAGGCAAAGACTGATACACATGAGCAAACATAAAACCTTACTCAATTGTTCATTGCCAATACCCTCCAAGATCATGCCCTTGTAAAGTTTCAAGTACAATAGTCACATTTAACAGAATGGAGACCAGAGACAACCTGTCTAAAATTGTGATGCACTGAAATGGCAACAATTGGATTCTCATGTACTCAACTTCCAAAATTATCTCCTCCAACTAAATAGGACACAACCCAAGGCAAACATAGTGTCTCCATTTAGTTTCCTCTTACAGTATGAAGGAGGGCACATAAGGTCTATTCTATATCAGAATGCACAAACCTTTGTGTTGGAGGTAAGATAAACATTGCAATATTTAAATATACTGTCCATTCAAATATTTTTTTTGTTTTATGCTGTTATTCCAATTCCAGTGAATGTTTGACCTTAATCCCTTTTACCTTGTAAAGTCACCACCTCCTTTATTTTTTCCACATGACAACCCTTTGATCAAGCCACAAGTCTGATACTTGTTCATACATGCCAACCCCATGGGGAGGAAAAAGCATAATCCAAGTGGACAAAAAGAGGAATCTGAGCAGAAAAAGTGAAATCCACATATAACAATAAAATTCAATGTGCATATGTACAAAACATATTTTCTGCAATTTTGGCATCAGTAAGTATCTGTTTGAACAAAGGACCAAAGTTGCATTCTACCACTAGTTGTAGTCAGTGTTCTATTACGTGCACAGTATATAACACCCCCCTGCATTTATAAAATTTATTTCCACAATTTAGTTCTGCTGTCAAAAAAAATAAGTTATAGTATTGGAGGTAGTAAAATGAGCTAATTCAAGGCTTCTTTGTTTTACACTATGACCAATATTAAAATCCTTTCCACAAAGCCTGCAATTTGCATGAAGCTACATTAGAATGGCACTGTATTGTGTTATTCATGTGTTCATCTCTGAGTCATTTTTCCATTTTTTTTCCTATCCATCTGTGAAATTATTTGAGAAACATTTTTGCTGTAACATATGCATTGACTAGAATAAATAGGACTTTTACCACCAATTCCTATAGAATGGTTCTGTAACCTTATATTATTTTTAACAAAAAAAATGTGAGCAAAGATAACAAAAATTAGAAAACCAGTGTTCTGTCCAAACTAAGCTAGACAGCTGCTATAAATAGAAACAGAGGTCTTTTTGGAAATAGGGCAACTGCTATATATAAATAGAACATAACATTTGGAAGGTCACGGCTAGTCTACAGACCAGTGTGCTTTTGTCATAGTTACATAGAAGCCGGCTTTTCTAAAATATGCTCTGTGCGATTAGTGGTATGTTAATAAAAATGAGAAAATTATTTTTTTTTTGGGAGGGGGATATACCAAAAAAGCGCAATCCAAATACATTTATACATAAAGCATAAATAAGTGAAAAAAAAGCGTATTGATTATGCCAAAAGCATAATGATTGGTATGTATGCTTGTTCAGTGCCAAGTAACAGATGGCAGTTATTTGAACTCAATGTGAAATTGCTGCACAACTGACACATGTTCAGTTGCATCCTTTAATAGATTTCACAGACTGCATAATCAAAGTATTACTTACAGAGAGCAAGTTCAGTCTATACATAAGCACCTGCATAAGACAGTGACGCCAAGAAAATGGAGTCAGATGATATTTACAATGACAAGACCACCATGATTTACAACCACTATAAAATGATAGATGATTTCAGAACTTTAACAGACAATGAAGATGAATTTTTGGACTTTGTAAAAGATTACATTAGATAATGACATTTATAGAATACTGTGTATCACAAAACAATGTGGACTTAACTTTCATTGTTTATTTGAAAGATGCATGGATTTAACATATTACAGGATATTATTATTTTTATACCAGTATGTAACCTAAAATTAAATTCACTGATTTATCATATAAATGGATTTAAAGTGTTAAGCATCATGGATTTTAATGGGTTTAATTATAACTTGTCCATTTATTCCACTCTATAATAAACAATATAATTCCATTGTTCTATCTTTCTCTCAGCTCATTTCTCCAAAGAATAAATCTGACTCACTAAAGACATGCTGCCCCTTCAGACGGATCATACTTGCAACATACACCACTAGTTATAGGATGGTCAAAGAGAAATTGGTTATTTGTAGCCCTAAAAAATAAAAACACAAAAAATGGGGTGGGGACTTATAGTTGAACTGACTTGCAAGTATATACTGTACTCACCCGGAGAGCTTGGTTCACTGTCAATGTCCATCTCTACCTCTTCATAGTTGTCCTTAAGTTCTGTAACTGGTACCATCAGCTCCTGTTTCACTGCAGGCTGGATCTTGTCTCCTGGAAACCTTTGCTCTCCAGACTGCAATGTTGGGGACTGGAGTAAACAATACAGCATACATGATATGACAGGAACATTTCTGTACTGTGCATAAAACACAGAAGGTCAAAAAGTACTTCCAGTGCTCCTTACAAAGCAAAATGCAGAAAAGATATTTTATTTCTTAGAAGCATACCAATTGACAGACCAATTTTTGCAAAAACTAACAGGCTGATAATAACATTCTGAAGATAATTTTTTCTGCCAACTGACTCTGCACTTTTTATCATAAAGTGATAAATGAAAATGGTAGAGGGAATGGCTAGCAGAAAGGACATGGATGTCATGAATGGCAGGAAGGAGGGAATCAGACACTGGTTGCAGTGATGAAGGGATAAAGGCAGCTGGAGATGCATGTTGAAGAGGAATGGGTGGCAAGAAGGAGAGGAAGGAGGGAATCAGGCACTGGATGCATTGATCATAAGAGTAAGGCAGCAGGTATAACTTGTAGAAGGGGTACAGATGTCATAAAGGGATGAAAGGACCAGATGCAGTGATCCATTGATCATGTCAGACTGAATGGCTTGTATAAGGTGTATAGCTATCAAAAGGGCTGGAAAGACCTGGTGCAGTGATCCAGAGATCAAGTCCAAGTGAATGGATTGTAGAAGAGGTATGGAAGTTATGGAGGTCATTAGACATTGGGTGCATGGTAGCCACTAGAACAAAAATTTATTAGTTTTGCAAATTTTCCTAAAAGTTGCACTGACATACATTGCCAAAGACAGACATTTTTACTTGCATCCAAAGTATATTATGATATTACTATATCATATGCCAACAGTTAAGGCATGGTGTGAAAAATCTAACAATTCAACTACCAAGTCAGGCTAATTCCTATACTGTTTTATGCACATTAATAAATTCTTATTTTATCAGCTAGCTGATTACGTTAACAACCAGTTCGATTATGTGAACAGCTGTTTTTTCCATAATTTATTTTGTAAGCCTTCTAACACAAACTGAGCTATTAGTCAATTTTGGTCACCAGCTGAACACAAAACCTCAACCTAAGGCAATTAGGAAGTTGGGATTTTCAGTTCAGTACAGTAGTTGTATGAGAGTTTTTGGATAGAGGGAAAACATGACTTCAAGCTGGATTCACATCTGAGTTTGAAATCACTAGACAAGGAACCCCTCTGGCTAGTTACAAGATTTTATTTATATATATATATATATATATATATATATATATATATATATATATATATATATATATAACAAATGAGTCAATTTGGTCATAATAAAATGCAACTTGCAATGTATGTCACAGTGACCATCTTTTGTAGCAAGGACATGGTACTAAGTTTAATTTTAAAATATGGGTTCACAATAACATACTTTTTATGATGAGGGTCAAGCACTCATCTCCTCACTATAATGGAACATTGTCTACACAGTATGCAAAACCATGAGCTCAATTCAAAAATTAACCAACAATGAACAAGTATTGTACATGTATGTACATTTTGTCCTTATCCCCCTCCCCTGTGAGCAGGTGCTATTAAACCCCCTCCCTTGTGAGTAGGTGCTATGAAACCCACTCCAAACTGCTGCATAAGACCAAGAAAGAAAGACCTTGTTATGATTTTGAGGATGTACACATGTATATGCATTTATCTGCATGGATGCCAACTCCTATGCCAGAAGCAGTACAAAAGTTTTTGTCTGCTTCACCAAAGTGAGTCAAAAATGTTAAACAAGTAATACTGTATACTCTAGTAATACACTAAGGAACCTAAATTTAACATATGGCGTAGCCACCATTTTAGTAGTCCCTATGCTTTGGGCATAAGATGTATTGGAACCTGGTAATTTGGCAGACTTTGCATGGCTGCAAGTAAAACTAAAAATAAATGCACCTGGTAAATATATACCTTGTTCTTGCTGATGAAATCTTTTCTGTCCAGAAGCTTTAAAAATCGCTGCACTTGTTCTTCAGGATCATCCAGTGTCAAGATTTTCTGAATTTCCCTTGTTTGAAACTCTTGCTTGAGCCTAGCACTCTCCTGTCTCTTTCTTTCAACATTTGATTCCTGCTGTCTTCTTCTCTCATCAAACTGTCTACACTCAAGTTCACTTGGCTTCCTCCATTTTGTGGTGGGTCGATGTGCTTGGTGGCGTGAAGAGTATTGCACTGGTCTTCTTTCCCTATCTGGAATTGATGTAAAATTCCGATTAATTTGCTTCAATGGTGATTGTTTTTGACAACTATCTTTAACACTAAATAAACTGCCATGTACAAACTCTTCAACCTCAAAATCAGCATTTACATCCTAATTTATGAAAAAAACAATTTGTAATGGAAATCAATTATTATTATTATTATTATTATTATTATTATTATTATTATTATTATTATTATTATTATTATTATCCCCAACTGTATTTTTATCATGTTCTTTTCAATAGTCCGTTTAAGCAGAGACTGTGATACTTCCCATGGCATTATTATTCTTCATCTTCTGATTATTATTGCAAAGATGCCTGTGTTGAATTAAACTCACAAATGTAATGTGAAGATGCCTGTGTTGAATTAAACTCACAAATGTAATGTGAAGATGCCTGTGTTGAATTAAACTCACAAATGTAATGTGAAGATGCCTGTGTTGAATTAAACTCACAAATGTAATGTGAAGATGCCTGTGTTGAATTAAACTCACAAATGTAATGTGAAGATGCCTGTGTTGAATTAAACTCACAAATGTAATGTGAAGATGCCTGTGATGAATTAAACTCACAAATGTAATGTGAAGATGCCTGTGTTGAATTAAACTCACAAATGTAATGTGAAGATGCCTGTGTTGAATTAAACTCACAAATGTAATGTGAAGATGCCTGTGTTGAATTAAACTCACAAATGTAATGTGAAGATGCCTGTGTTGAATTAAACTCACAAATGTAATGTGGGTGAAGGAGGGGATAATAATTTTAATGATGTTTTTATTGTATAGCTTACTCTTTCCTGATGGAAAATACTGTCAACCCATACAATGAGAATGCAACCTTCCAAAGGACGACTTTCAAGAAAGAATGCAAGTCCAACCCATAACCCTGGACTCATTCATTTTTAGGACTTTGCTTTAAAACTGGTAATACATCACTTTTTGCACAACTACTATGAGCCCCAAAGAAAATATTTGGTAAGCCAATGAGCAAAGGTAAAAGGGAGAGGATGTGAGAGATCATCAAAATGTGGCTTTTGTTACAACTTCGAGATGAATGAGTCTGATAGGCCCATTGAGCAGTAAATTCTCTATGTGGTTTAATCTTAATGAAAGAAAGGTCCCTCTCCATAAGGGACTAATAGATTCTCTTGATAGTTATGGTAATTTACCTCAAAATGGTGGAAGCCAAAATATCAAACCCTTATGAGAGAGGGAAAATGCTTTCTACCTTTCTTCTCACTTTACATGCTGCCAAATAAAAGCATAATGCTTTAACTTGGCATAAAAGTCTATCCTGATCATCCCCAGCACAAAAATAATTGAAACATGGATCTCAATACGGAGTGGAGCAACTAATTCACAATGAACCACATAAAGCCTGGTTATATTGATATGGTTGAAGCTAACTCCTTTGTCTTCTGGATGCTAAAGAAAGCAAGAAAACTCTTTACAGTTACGTTATCAAATGAAGCTTTACATAAATGTTTGGGGTTGTTTAATTAGAGTTTTCCTTTTCTGCATTGCACCAAACTGAAGTTATGGGTTCTGAAAAGTATGAATCATGCAAATTATGCCAACCAGGACAAACTTACACTCCAGTGCAACGAGCTCTAATTTAATGAGCTACAATATTTGTGACTATGCCACGTTCCTTTATTAATCTGAGAACAGTGTTAGATGCAAAAGTATGTTCCTACTTACCATTAACTCAATTCAACTTTGGCAATTCAGTTCCATAGAAAAATTATCTCAGCTCAACACAAATTGCATACACATTACACTCATTTTAAAACATCTTGACTATGCGGCACACACATTACCAGCAAAATATGATTGGCTCAAAGGATAATACTTAAATAAGACCCATGCATTTGGTTCACGATGTTACCTTTTGAGCCATTCCTATTATATTCCATAGGATTATAAATCATATTATGTTTCAATGGAGCACAACTTCGTCCCAACAGGCAAAATTTGTCTCTTAGGTCAGGGACTGGGAAAATGTAAATGGGGATGTTCTTGTTTAGCCTTTTCTGCAAACAAGTCTATCAAGGGTCTCTTAAGAGTTGGAACAGAATCTGCTACAGATTGGTACAGAGACCATTCTGTTTGAAGTATCTTGTCTTCATGAACAAATTGTCTACTAAAATAATCTTTTTGGTAGGAATGTGACAAACTTGGTTGGTAATCCCTACTAAAGCTACCATGCAAAGAAGGTTCCACATATCTGTTCTTTGTTGCTTGATGAATATACACTACCACTGACATACTGTCAGAGGAGAACAACAAAAAGTGATTACTTAATTGTTGATTCAGCCCTGATGGGCTAAGAACACTGCCCTCATTATCAAATTTATGATGTGCAGGATGGGTTCATTGGAATACCACAAAACCTGAAAAATTTGCCCTCAAGATTAACACCCAACCCAGAATATGATGCATCTGCAAACAGATAGGTGTGGGGATCAGGGGCATGCATGGTGACTGGCCAAACACCAGTCCTGATTTGTCCACCAGACCATATGATGGTGTAAATCCAGACCATGTGATGGTGTAAATCCAGACCATATGATGGTATAAATCCAAACCATGTGATGGTGTAAATCCAGACCATGTGATGGTATAAATCCAGACCATATGATGGTGTAAATCCAGACCATATAATGGTGTAAATCTAGTCCATTAGAAATCTCAAACATTAGAGGGTTCACTGGCAGTTTTCTACCTTAATATGATAATTTATTAAAATTTTAGTTTATGCACAACTTAATGATCTTGAGTTATTGTAGGTATTCATTGCCAATGTTGAATTGGGATTTGTCAGATAAAGACCATTAAGGGAGGAATTGCCACAGGTGATGTGGTAAGATGATGTAAGTTGAATTATAAGATTTAGTCAGTGGGTAACACTTGGATAGGGGTGATGTATATGTACCTTCAAAATGAGAGGAAGACTTGACCTGAGAATTATGCAAGAGACTGTTAGTAGCCTCTGGTTGTTTAATGGGGCTTGGGGGAACTTGGGGAAGGGGGGGAAGCATAAACAGAATTATTCCCATTGGTTGGCATTATCAGCAGAATTCAAAGAGCCAACCAAATTAGAGAATCTTATGGCTGGGGCCAGACTAGCACAGATTTTACATGAGCTGGGATCAGCCTAACACCAATTCTCCTTAATCTGGGATCAGCCCAGAATACACTGTAATGCTGGTATCAGCCTAGCACCTATTGGAAATGAGTCTATTACATTGAGCTGGGATTCTACTTAGCACCAATTCTACTTGAGCTGGGATCAGCCCAGAATACATGGCAAGGCTGGGATAAGCCTAGCACTGATTGGGAATCATTCTTTCACATTCAGATTCTAGCCCATGAGTAGCCCCCAAAGAGAGAGCTAAATATTTTAAAATATTTCAATTAAGTATTGATATTGTTTTAGTTATGAGTTTGATATTGTAGAATGTTGCCAATAATGAATAGTGACATGTTTGAGAGAAAGAGAGATAGAGAGAGATAAATTCATATACTCATGTATCCTTTATTGTCTTAAAACATTTCTTGTACAATTATATTGTTGTGCATAAAATGATAATTTATTAAAATTTTAGTTTATGCACAACTTATTGATCTTGAATTTTACCACTATTCATTATTGGTAACATTCAACAATATCAAACTCATAACTAAAATAATATCAATACTTAATTGAAATATTTTAAAATATTTGGCTCTCTCTTTGGGGGCTACTCATGGGCTAGAATCTGAATGTGAAAGAATGATTCCCAATCAGTGCTAGGCTTATCCCAGCCTTGCCATGTATTCTGGGCTGATCCCAGCTCAAGTAGAATTGGTACTAGGCAGAATCCCAGCTCAATGTAATAGACTCATTTCCAATAGGTGCTAGGCTGATACCAGCATTACAGTGTATTCTGGGCTGATCCCAGATTAAGGAGAATTGGTGTTAGGCTGATCCCAGCTCATGTAAAATCTGTGCTAGTCTGACCCCAGCCATAAGATTCTCTAATTTGGTTGGATCTTTGAATTCTGCTGATAATGCCAACCAATGGGAATAGTTCTGTTTATGCTCCCCCCCCCAAGCCCCATTAAACAACCAGAGGCTACTAATAGTCTCTTGCATAATTCTCAGGTCAAGTCTTCCTCTCAGTTTGAAGGTACTTATACATCACCCCTATCCAAGTGTTACCCACTGACTAAATCTTATAATTCAAAATTCAACAGAACTATTCCCATTGGTTGGCATTATCAGCAGAATTCAAAGAGCCAACCAAATTAGAGAATCTTATGGAACATTGCAGGGTCATATGGAGTACCATGTGATCAGTCACTTTTCAGGTTTTTCAAAGGTACTGACAATGAATGTATGGTTTCAACTCTCTGGCTTTTCAAAAGTACAAACAATGGATTTTGAGTCTCTGCTATCAATCTTTTCTTTTCAATTTATGCTGGCCCACCACCACCCCAGTCTCCACCAATTAATGAATACATTATGGGTTGTGCCCTTATATTGTTCATCCACATGAGGCTACCATGGGATAGGATCATTTTTCCCCAATCAGATATTCATAAGCTACACTAAAAACGCAAAGGCATTTTCCCCCAATCGGATACTCATAAGCTATACTAATAACATAAAGGTCATGTCCATTAAATACATTACTTTTACAGTTAATAGGAAAAATATAAGAATATTTGTTTCATGCTGAGATCAGCCTAACTCTATTCCATGAATCTGGGATCAACCCAGAATACACTCTTATGCAGGAATCAGCATAGCATAGACTTGGTTAAGATGGGATCAGCCCAGAATACATTAGCATGCTGGGGTCAGACTAGCACAGATTTTACATGAGCTAGGATCAGCCTAGCACCAATTCTACTTAATCTGGGATCAGCCCAGAATACACTGTAATGCTGGGATCAGCCTAGCACCGATTGGAAATGAGTCTTTTACATTGAGCTGGGATTCTGCCTAGTACCAATTCTACTCGAGCTGGGATCAGCCCAGAATAAACAGTACTATTTCATGGGATCAGCCTAGCACTGATTGGGAATAATTCTTTCACATTCAGATTCTAGCCCATGAGTAGCCTCCAAAGAGAGAGCCATAAGATTTTCTAATTTGGTTGGCTCTTTGAATTCTGCTGATAATGCCAACCAATGGGAATAGTTCTGTTTATGCTTCCCCCCCACACACACACAGCCCCGTGAAACAGCCAGAGGCTACTATTAGTTTCTTGCATAATTCTCTGGTCAGGTCAAGTTTGCCTGGAAGTTTGAAGGTGCATGTACATCACCCCTATCCAAGTGTTACCCACAGACTAAGACTTATAATTCAACATTACATCATCTTACCACATCACCAGTGGCAATTCCTCCCTTAATGGTCTTTATCTCACAAACCCTATTTCAACTTTGGCAATGAATACCTACAAAAACTCAAGATCAATAAGTTGTGCATAAACTAAAATTTTAATAAATTATCATTTTATGCACAACAATATAATTGTACAAGAAATGTTTTAAGACAATAAAGGATACATGAGTATATGAATTTATCTCTCTCTCTCTCTTTCTCTCAAACATGTCACTATTCATTATCGCTAACATTCTACAATATCAAACTCATAACTAAAACAATATCAATACTTAATTTAAATATTTTAAAATATTTAGCTCTCTTTTTGGGGGCTACTCATGGGCTATAGTGATGTGCAAACATCCTGTAGTCAGCACAAAATTCCCAATTTGAAATTTCATTTCTGAGGCTGATATATTTCCAAAAGGGCAAGGACTGGCACCTACTGAAGACTTGAATAGTACTATCTGATAGACAATGCTTAGCATCCTGATGCTGCCCTAATCTCTGAATAAACAAGGATAAAAACCACATAGCATGAGTGACCTGTGACTAGTTAGGAGAAAATCCCCCTTCAAGAAAGAGTGGTTCCAATGCCACTCCAGATAATCAGAACTAGGCTGATCCTAGCATTAAAGTGCATTCTGGGCTGATCCCAGCTTAAGTAGACTGTGCTAGGCTGAATCCCAGCTTGCTAATGTATTATGGGCTGATCCCATCATAACTAAATGTATGCTAGGCTGAATCTCAAAAAAGACATTTTCTGGATGATCTTAGATTTGTGGATTAGAGCTGTAATGTGCTAGGTTAAATCCCAGCTTGCCAGTCATTCTGGGTTGATCCCAGCTGACATATACTGTGCTATGCTGAAATATTTCAGCTTGCTAATGTATTTAGGGGCTGATCCCCTCTTAGCAAAATCTGTGCTAGGTTGATTTCGGCTTAGAATATTTTTCTAGGTTGATACAAGATTGTGGATAGAGCTATGTGCTAGGCTGAATCCCTGTTTGCTAATGTATTAATGGCTGATCCTATCTTAACTAAATCTATGCTACGCTGATTCTGGGCTGATCCTAAGATTTATAGACTAGAGAAAGGCATATCAACCGCATAAAAGAAATATACTTATTACTTTCCTATTTAAAACTGAATGCTATGGTGTATTCTGGGTTGATCCCAGCCAAAGAAATAATTGCTGTTAGGCTGATCCCAGCATCAAAGTGCATTCTGGGCTGATCCCAGTTTAAGTAGACTCAAAGCTAGGCTGAATCCCAGCTTGCTAATATATTATAGGCTTATCCCATCTTAACTAATTGCATATAGGCTGAATCCCAGCCTGCTAATCTATTATGAGCTGATCCCATTTTAACTAAATCTATGCTAGGTTGATTTAGGTTTAGAATGTATTCTGGGCTGATACCAGATTGTGGACTAAGAGCTATCTGCTTGGCAGAATCTCTGTTTGCTAATGTATTAATAGTTAATCCCATCTTAAATAAATCTATGCTATGCTTATTCTGGTCTAGAGCTGGTCATATCCCCCGTATAAAGGAAAGATACTTATTACTCTTCCTATTTAAAACTGTAAATGCAACAGTGTATTCTGGGCTGATCCCAGTCAAAAGACAATTGGTGCTAGGCTCACTCCAGCATCAAAGTGCATTCTGGTTTAATCTCAGCTTAAGTAGACTATAAGCTAGGCTGAATCCCAGCTTGCTAATGTATTAAGGGCTGATCACATCTTAACTAAATGCATGTAGGCTGAATCCCAGCCTGCTGATGTATTATGGGCTGATCCCATCTCAACTAAATCTATGCCAGGTTGATTTCAGTTTAGAATGTATTCTGGGCTGATCCCAGATTTGTGGACTTGAGCTATTTGCTAGGCTGAATCCCAGCTTGTTAATGTATTAATGGCTGATCCAATCTAAACAAAATCTTTGCTAGGCTGATTCCCACATATAATGTATTCTGTTCTGATCCCAGATTCATGGACTAGAGCTAAGCAGAGGCCCCGCATAAAGGAAATATACTTATTACTTTTCTCATTTAAAACTGTAAATGCTATGGTGTATTCTGGCCTGATCCCAGCTAAAGATAATTGGTGCTAAGTTGTCCCCAACATTAAAGTGCATTCTGGGCTGATCCCAAGTTAAGTAGACTGTGCTAGGCTGAATCCCAGCTTGCTAATGTATTAAGGGATGATCCCAGATTATACAGTGTTTTTTAAAAAAGATGTGATCATTGAAATGTGGAACATGGGAAGAAAAGAACAAATATATAGTGCTGTGGAGTTTTAAAGTGATTGAGAAAATAGATGCAGTATTTTCAATTGCTCTGTAAGCTTCCGTGGAACATGGCCCTGTAAACTTCCATGGAATGTAAGAAAGAGCACTTATTACCAAAATGGACAATTTCATGACTCCTAGTCATAAAAGTCGCCAAGTTCTGGAGAGTGTATTTAATTTCTCATCCATAAGATAAGAGCTAAAGGAATGTGTGCACCTTGTTTAATTTGTTGGCGAAGATTAAGTAAGGATTAGAATGATACCTGGATCTGAGCTTCACTCGTAGCACTATCCCTTGACTCAGTCAAGGAGCTAAACATTTTCAAATAATGTGCCAGAGCATTTTGCAAATCTACCACCATCGTCGACAACTGGGTCACTGTTGATATATGATGTATTGAAAACACTTCTGGTTGCACATGCGCCGAAAAGATACTTCCAGATAAGATCACAGGCATACGCTATTCTGCCCATTTTACCTGGACAATGGGAAACTCTGTAGTTTCCCCTTTGGGCAATCACCAATTTCAAACCAAAAACAGCTTAATTTGCTTTTTGTTTATATTTGTACTGTCGTAAAAGTATGTTAATATTCAATGAAAATATTTCAACTTCCAAACACAATATATAAAGTAAATGGTAAATCTGTTTGCTGACCACTAAAATGGCGTCAGATGTAATTCAGGAACTAGCAAATATATGATCTGAAAATCATTTCATTATCATTAACACCATTGCCACTACATGCCCTGAACAAAGGAATTGACAAGATTTCATTACTCCCGGGCTGAATAAAATCCAGACAATGTGATGGTGAAATCCAGATCATGTGATGGTGTAAATCCAGACCATGTGATGGTGTAAATCCAGACCATATAATGGTGTAAATCCAGACCATTAGAAATCTCAACCATTAGAGGTTCCACTGGCAGTTTTCTACCTTAATCTTGCCATTTATGTCCTCCAGGCATAGTGATTACTTAAATCTACCTCTCTCCATCTATTCATTCACAACTAGATAGGTCTATTTGCATAGTTGCAATGTACCAACTTTTGAAAAGGTTATTTGCAATGCTAACATTAACCCACTTTTGGAAAGACTATCCACAGCGGTACCAGTCAATGTATTATGTGTAAATCCAAATTATTCCAAATGATATAAACCAAGCTAAATTGCTGATATACTGGACTAAGAAACACCATTAAAAATAAAGTTGTTCCATAATGATTATTTTGTATGTCAATAGCGTACTAAATTTCACAGACTATTTACTCTTCAGCTGTTTGCTAACAATATTCACAATGAGACAGGTGTCTATCACAGTTTGGATTATAGTAATTATGATATGGGATGCAAACAGTTAAAGCCTAGTAAGTGGGTTTTTTAAAGACAAAAAGTTGTGATAATTCAATTTTACTTCAAAAGCCTCGAATTTTGTTTGCAATAGACAGCCAAAATATAAGCAAAAATATATGACCTTCCAATGTATCAATCACTGCTATGGATTTTTTGTTAAAATAGGGTTTAATGACATTTTCAGCACAAGATAGGCTATACATGGTGGCCAGTATAAATGTTGGAGGAAGAACCTGGGAAAACCCCAGAAAAACCACCAACTCATGAGAAGCTACCGGCAAACTTTCTCACATACCCACATTGGCCAAGCCCTAGATTCATTGTGGACTCAAAAAAATGATACAGAATCAAATCCCTTCTGCGTAGAATTGCTCTGGCTTCAAAAAAAGCCAATGCTTGAAAGAGAGAACAGGCTTTACTAGAGGAGAGGGAAAAAGCAGAGGCCCATGCCTAATCTATTCTATTTATTTTTGTTCATTTGTAGAATACAGTTTGTTATCCTACATTAAAAAACAGTTATGTTACTCAGATTGACTTTGTATTTGTACAATTAAAGTGACATTTTGTTACCTTAAATTAAGAAAGAATGTTACATGGATCTACTGTGGGAATGTATACAAAACATTGCAGAACATAAATGGTAAACAAATGATATTACCTAAGAAATCGGCTACATTCAAACTCTGAATATGCTAATGCTAGCAAATTTGAACACAAAACAAAAAAAATCTGACCTGAGTGAATATTGGAAAAAGTTCATTTATTGGGTGACAAATCTGGAGTTTTTCACTCAGAGGTGGAACTGTTCTGGTGGCCTAGACTTATAAACATGGTACCAACAGCTGCCATATCTAGGTGCTCCGCATGAAGAGGTTAGTGTTAGGACTAGTTGGCCTGGTGTCAGAATAATGTGATTGGGAGGGACGTCAAACTATATGTCTGCAGCACGATGCCCCAGTCTTTGACATCACTATAAACTACCACAATACTGGTGCTGTAGTGACATGACTCAAAAACTGTTAAAGCTACATTAAAAATCCAAGACAGGTACACAGAGACTCACGAAGAGAAGAAGGAATATAGTGTTGTCCAAGTCTTAGCAACAATAACTTGCAAATATGGAATTAAAGGTTATCAGTTGCAAAAATGAACAGGAGAGATAAAAGGTATGACTTCCACAGACAAATTCAGGTTTTAAAGTAAGTCTCATTACATTTTGGATTTCATTTGCATGACACTAGCCAGCATGTGCAGAAAATCCCCAAATTTAGTGATGCTAAAATTCCACTAGGCAAGGCCATTTTTAAACTAAACAAGAATAAAATGAAGAAAAAAAAATAAATAAAATGAGACTTCTCTTTAACACAGGCTACACTTTAGCCCAATATGGTAAATCACTGTCTGATATGGAAATGCTGTGAGTGATCCTAGAGAAGATTGTTATTAAATTTTGTCCTAATTATAAGCACAGATTCTGTTAATTGATGAGGTCTGTGGAGAAATTTTTAGGAAAGTCTGAATTCCACTGAACTCCTTTCCATTTTAAATTATGCAATTGATGCTGCTATTGTACTGAAGCAAGAAAAAGTGTATACAAGTTACATTGACATAAAATAAAATAAAAAAATGAAGCTCTTTAAAGAAATAATATTTTGTACATTGTTGGGGGGGGGCTTCCGATAGTAATGTATACATCTCACCCCATCCCATTTAGGCAATTTTGGGGTAAGCAAAATCATAGCCATGGTAAACAAATTTGAACAACAAGACATAACATTCTTGAATGCTCACCTCTGTAAGGGTTTCTGCGACCACTCCCTGAAATGTTCCTCAGAGTTGGTTTCCTATATTGTGTTGTTGAAATTCTTTGATCATCTCGGGAAATGTTGCTAGCAAAGTTAGTTTTGCTCTTTCTCTTCTCCTCATGGATATGAGCAATTTTCTCATCTTTGGCCTGCATAGATTTTTTCTCTTCTTCAACAACTGCTGCAGCATGGGCCTCTGCTTTTGCCTTTTCCCTCTCCTCTATTAAAGCCTGTTCTCTCTTTCGAGCATTGGCTTCTTTTGAAGCCAGAGCAATTCTACGCAGCTCCTGCAAATCAAGCTCTTCTTCCTCTTCATCCTCTTCTTCCATTTTCTGAAACAATGAGCAAATGATCAAAAGTTCCAGCATAATTAAGACTCAATGCAGAATTTATTCTAATTGAGGAACACAATATTCCATGACAATACATGGTCATAAAAACTGCATGAAACATCCCAATTATTTTTAAATGTTACATTCAGCCACTTTATAGAAGTCACTGCAAGTAAATTTTAGAATAAATAAACCTGTATTATGATGCCAATTGCCTTTTAAAAGTCAACTGTCATGCTTTCCAGAACTGCTGCTTAAAACTGGTTGGATTGTATATAATCAGAACTAATTACTTCAAAGAGGCACAACAACACACAATTTTAGGCCTAATGAAAGAGATGCTGTATAGCATTATTTGGTTGGTCCCTAAAAGTTGCAAATTTTGCTCCTTGACTATTAATCATTAAAAGTGAGCAATAAGAAAGTAATGAATTATTAAAAAATGTTTTTTGCATAAACTATAGAAATATACATTGTTACATGCTCATCTTGGCCTGACTACCTACATACAACGGAGAGTGCTAAATGCTCATGCTTTCAGGGGTCAACTCATTTCTATTAGCCAACACTGAAATCAAATGTCAATGCAGAAAATCAAATTGTCCTCCCGATCAAATTTAATAACTTTAAAAAATTTAACAGGCCATTAGTGGTTTCAGCTGTCAATATTTGCTGACACACTGCAATACAAACATGCCATGTGCTTGTGTTCCTTTGGCTAAATCACCCTCTGCCTTACACTCTGAATCTCCACCAACAGAATCTTGAATTCTTAATGTTTTGAGATAAATCATAAAAGGATTCAAGTAAAAAAGAAAAACAAAGATCATGAATAAAAAGAACCACATTTCAGAAATCTAAATGCACAAATAATACAAAAAGATAAAGTGAGACTGCTGCTATTGTGGCCATATTGGCTGTCTGACTAACACCATTTTTCAATCTGAACCAGCCTAAACATTTACAATAGGTCTTATAGTGAATACACAATTTAGAACGAGTAGTGATGTGATAACAAGATAGCAAATGTAGTGTCAGAACATCCACTCAATCTAACTCTGTCATGGATTTTATTATAGCCACAGTGGGTTCTATGACATGTCTCACTATGAATCAACATACTAAACATACAAATGGGAATAATATCAACACCATAAGCTTGACCATTGCAGGTCATACCTTTTACAGTACAAACTATACAGTAGTATCATTATATAGTGTATTTATCAGTGGCTTAGCAAGCAGTACAAACTGATGAATATATGCAATGCAGAGAAAGTATTAGGTTTAAATTTCTTGGACATCCTTCCATCCTGTACATAACATAGCATACAATCTCTTCTGATTGACTACATTGACTTGCACATGCAGGAACTTACATACTGTTTTGCATCAAGTGATAACTATAATGCTCTTTCTCAATAAATGATACTTCATAATAGTATTTGTTGTATTGGTTATTTGTCATAGTTTCCCTATAATTTCCAAGGCCCCATTTTATTACAAATGCGGAAGAAAATCGTGTAAGAATTTAAGATTGTTATCGTTTTTTGAGAATCATCCTTTGGATATCATTTGACACAGACTTAGGTCAAGCAAACAGCTTCATTAAATTTATCAAACTGAATAAATATCAGCGGCACATTCAGTAATAATAACTCTTGAAAAGAAGATAAACTTTTCAGATTAATAATTATGAATATCAATTACAAATTAACACTGCACTATTTATAGTGTACATGTATGATGAAGTACAAGGGATATAATCATATGTATGTTGCAATTCTTTCTCAAGTTTATTTGATAATTAGAAAGACCAAAAATTGATCTATGCTAGAAAATCTTCTAATGTAACTTTATCCATAAAAATAATGGATTATTTGGGACCATAATTTTTAAATGCATGAATTCATCTACACTGTAAGAAAAAGTTTACTTTCTTTGTCACTTTTATCTCAATCATTAGGCACCAGCCTAGAAATGACATTCTTACTTTTACGTCTGCCACTACATTTGTTAACATGTCTGGCACTTATGATCATGAATGAAGTGAATACTGTGTCACCCCATCTACAAATTTGCAACATTTCAAAACAACAGTAGCAAATCTGAGAACATGATTCACTAGTAGTGCTAAAATTATATGATCTGTTTTGACAAATTTGCCACCTTTACTTTGCTGCACTGTACGTCATGTTGCCGCCTTTTATGTATTTTAAGTAAACATTCTGTACTGAAATATAAACTGAAGTGTTATATGTCAATTTCCTAATGGCTCACACATTTCATATTATGGGGCTCTTTATGAGGCATCTCTAACTGTAATATCATATTTTCCTTAGACATTTTTGCAATAAACCTTGCATCATGTGCTCAAGTAACTCTTGAAAATATGTTACCTTATCTAGTTAGCTTGAAATGAGCTGCACCATAAAATTTTCCATTCCAGATATTGCTACCATGTAACTTCAAGTGTTCACTTCTTATTACTAGTATTCATTATTTTAAAAAAATGCTTACGTTTTCCTAATTACTTTTCTTTTGAAATTAACAAATCATTAAATAAATGAAAAATTCTTTTTTTTTTTTGCATAAATTTGTCCTCTTCTGTCATAAATTCAACCTTAAGAAAAAATTAAATCTACCTTGCTGTAGGTGAGACTTCAACATCAAAGTATGTTACAGTAGCAGCCATCAAAGATGTTACATTCCAAATCAGTCATATAAATAGCTTTAAAATGGATATTTGATGCCTTTTCACAGGTCTGATTACCTTTAATGACTCGGGTCATTCTTAGCCAACATAGACAGAGATGGCATCTACTGTAGAAAAGTTGTAATGCACATTTTTCATCTTTTATCTTAATGAAAAACTGTACTGCGCAAGGGGAAGGGGCACACAGTCAAGATTTGGGGGATATATGACAAAAGTTTAACTTTGGAGTATTCTTTTTTCCTTACAACAGAGTCCAAAATTTGTTATTATGACTGTAAATTTTATATCCCAAACATTTTATGTTGTTTGGGTGATTATGGATACAAATTAAGTGATTTCACAATGTTGACTTTTACTTGACATTTTACAGAATTTATGCATATGGACAGAAACAATGTACTACGTCAGATAAATTGTTGTTGTTATTGGGTTTTAACACATTTTTCAACACAAGATAGGCTATACATGGTGACCAGTATTAATCATGAAGGAAGAACCTGGGAAAATCCCAGAAAGAATCACTGACCCACAAGAATTTAATGACCCCAGCTTTCTCACATACCCACATTGGCATAGCCTGAGACTTTAACCCACGCAGAGATTGTTCAGATAAACTGTATCTGAATGAAATGAAAATTATACATTCAAGTTAATGTCTTTACAAAAATATTTAAGTGATTATGCTTTTTCTCAAATTAATTTGGCGATATGAAAATCATCTAGAAGAATTTCCTGAAATTCAAGATAAGACCTTTTCTTCTTTTGAATTGTTGCAAAACCATCTCTAATATTTTTCAGTAACAAGAAGATTTTAAAATTAGCTGCTGTGATGCAAATCTTGGATGAAAACATCATGCCATTTTCTTTTTAGAGTAGCAATGACTATGTTTCAAGATGGTTAAATGTGGTAGCCATATTGGCTCTCGAATTGCACCATTTTTATTTAGGGCCAGCTAGACATCTTTTTGGTGAAAACCCCACTGATATGACAATCTGTTTTAGTGGAGTAGCAATAACAAGATTTTCATGATAGCCAATTCAGGTGCCATATAAGACCCTAGATTGGCACCATTTAAAATCAACTACAGATTATAAGAAGTCTTTTAATGAAAACCCCATGTTGATATAAGTAGCCATTAAGGAAGAGTAGCAATAACAAGATTTTCATTTTCAATATGGCAAACAACACCATTTTTGTTTGGACCAACTGAACAACTGGATGAATGTATGTGTGAAGTTTCATAGCAATCCTCCAAATTTAAGAAGCAGGGATTGTCCTGGGCTTCAACAATGTTGCGAATTGCAATTTGTTTCCTTATTGACAACAAAAAATACCAGTTTGCGATTTTTTTTTGGCGACAGCCTTTTTGGCAGTTTAATTTGTACATACAATCATGGATTTGGAGTGGAGAAATTCAATGGGACCATGAAAGTAAGTCAGAGTTATATTCACACTTATACACAGACCTATATTCCCACATAAGCAAATCCTGTGTTTGTATTGACAAACCCACCTGTACAGTGCAATGTTACATCATAATCCGATAATGTTAACCTCTGGCCTATGTACTGTATGCTATGATAACTCAATCTTCTACCAGGTTATACCAACAATCGACCAACCTTTGAAGATGTGAACGGAAACAGCTACTAGTAATTGAATGACGGCTAATCCTATCTTATGTTTGTTAACAGAATATCCAATAAAAATTTTTGACGACACTTGACAGAAAATTGATTACCTTTGAAGTACTGATTGCTGTGTATAAATACCAATCATATGGAAAACAATCAGAATTTTACACTGTCAGCAGTGCAAAATTATCATGGGTAAACGCAAGTTAAATGTTGCAAGTTCATCATCTCATCCTAAGAGTAAATTAACAAAATTAACAGCATTTGGATTTAATGAAAATTCATTGGATAAAACGGTCATGGATCCTGATGTTATTCCTGGCAGTCCTGCACACTGATCTTTTACTTTTGCCGTCAATCCTGATACGTCTGCAGAGACTTAAATTTTGCAACAAGAAATATCAACACAAACAAGTTTTGCATAATTGAACAATTTATTTCTCAAAAAGATAAGAGTCTGAAAAAATGCAGATTGGAACCTGCTTTTGGAAAGTTTTTATATTTAAGCATCATTTTTGCTAATATTCTCCGATTTTACAGGTCCAATACATGTGAAAGTTTCAAAAACGACATGCCATTTCTCCCTGTGGAGTGCATTTTTTGCCTCCCCCTCCCAACATGCTCCATTTTATATTTTATACAATAGCTAAAGGTTAGACTTGAGCCTCTGCGACTTATAACAGGAAAGAAACTGGCTGTTACACAGCGAGTGAAGCACTAGTAAATGATTGACAAATAAACCTAGCCCTTTTCTGTTTTAACTAATAATGCCTAAAAAGGGTATGCATTTGTTTGTTCAAATTTTGTCTCAAGCTACTATACATATAACTATTTTCAACATTTTATATCCTACTGTAATTCCTTATTGTTAACTAGTATATCCATAAAACAATGCTGACTCAGTCAATAACATTTTTTTTTCCAAATTGATATGATGGTCACTAATGCCTATATATACAGTACATTTTTCCCAGGTGTTGACTCTTGTAAGTTTCATTGGTGGGAATGGAGATCCAAGTTTGTGTGTCAAGAAAAACTACAGCATTCAGTCAGATGTACTTTGTGAAGCTAGCCATAAAATGGGGGGTAATTAAAAAAATGAGCTAGACACTGTAGATGTCAGCAAAGTTGATATTTTTACATTTGATAATGCTTTTTTTCAGGTGCAAAATAGTCATCATCATGTAATGATTTATTATATATTATAGCTGTACTGCTTGTAGTCAAAAAAGTAATAACTATCTAGTGTTTTTCAATTTTCAAAGCCTATTACATTAAGAGACTTGGAAAAATATTCACTATTTATTCTGGCAACATTTTTGAAAATTGGCGACAAAATATTGCGGTTGGCGATTTTTTTTTTTTGTGAAAATTTTTTAAAAGCCAGGACCGTCACCTTAGAGGAGTAGTGACAGCAAACTTACTTTATTGGATGGATGGATGGATTAATGACAACAGACAAAAGCTCTTCTGGTTCATGATCAGTAGAGCTAAAAATGTCCCTCTCTGTGTACCATGTTTATTTAAATGGAACAGCCCTGAACCATTTGTTAACCATATGGTAGGAATTACTATGACCTATCTGCATGTAAGAAATTTTTTCCTTTTGTGTAATTGACACTATTTCATATAAAAACTAAATATTTTCAAAGCTTTAATTAGTTTAATACGTAAAAATGTAGTTTCTTACATATAAGATATGTCAAATTATAGTTCACCTTTTCAGTAACTGGCTGCTCTGACACATTTTCTTCTTTTACTGCTGCAATGATTTCTGAGTCATTCTTTGAACTATTCTTTGCTTCTGAAAAATAAAGTAATAAAGCTTAGCACACTTTCTTCCTGCACTGGGATCCAGGTTCTGATTGAGAACTTTCAATTGGTGCACAACTCCAGAAATAAAGTTACTTAAGTAATATTACAAGGGGACTTCATCTATTCAGTCAGCCTGCATTCCTGTGACTGTTTTACACTAACCAATATTAAAATCCTTTTCACACAGCCTGCAATGGGTGTGAAACTACCCTAGAATAGAACACTGTTGTGTGATATTCATGTATTCATCTCTGAGTCATTTCTTTTTTCTTCTAATCCATCTGTGAAACCATTTGAGAAACATTTTTGCTGTAACATGCGCATCGACTAGAATAAATCAGACTTGACTTTTACCACCAAATACCTACAGAATGGTCCTGTACCTCATATAATTTATAACAAATATGCAAGCAAAGATTAAAAATTAGAAAACCAGTCTGTTCTGTCCTAAGCCAGACAGCTGCTATAAATAAAAACCGAGGTCAAAACTTTGAAAGTACAAACCTGCATGTTTCTTGGAAATAGGGCAGCTGCTATAAATAGAACATAACACTGTTAGGAAAGTCACCAGTAGTCTACAGTCAAGTGTACTTTAATGTCATAGTTACACAGCAGCTGTCTTTTCTAGAATACATTCTGTGTGATTAGTGGGATGTTAATAAAAAGAAGAAAACAAATTAATTTTTTGGGAGGGGATATACTGAAAAAGCATAATCCAAATACATTTACGTGTAAGGCATAATTTAGTGAAAAAAACACAAATTTGACCCAAAGTTAGATAGGAATTTAGTAGTGAAAATACATTTTCAAATCTGAAGTGAGCATCAGTTTTATGTGGTTCTTTCATGTATAAAAAAAAATTTGGGATTTCAGTTTAATGTGAAAAATATAATATTAAAGAATGCATAATTTTGGATCCTTCAAAAAGCTTGCTTTCAAAACGTTTTCAATATACTAAGGTCTCAGTTTTAAGAGGCTTCAGTGTATTTCTAGGTCTTGATCAAAATCGGATCAGAAATATGACTTCTGAGATCAACAAACTCAACCAATCAGATGAACTCCTTGGTACAGTGTGACCCTACAATAGCATTCTGTTATAACATAAATTCTTATATAACATGGTTGTGGCGTGGCTCCCAAAATTTCAAATACATGTACTTTTCTCATATATTAATTTTTTTCATTCTTAAAAGAACATAAAGTAATGTGTAAAAAGTTTACCATCATTTCTGGGGAAGAGATTCTGTATGAATTCTAATGAGACAATTGTGGCATGATTTCTTCAATTTTATATGTGTATTTTTTTCATATTTAAAAAATAATTTTCTTCTTATAAGCACAAAAAATAACATGTAAAACGTTTATTCAGAGATCTTGCTATGCTTTGCCAATGTCACAACTTGCAATTTATATTCCCTGCAGGCGACAAAATATACCATCTATCAATCCCCTCCCCCATTATTAGCTGTTTAAACTTGTATATACAACCCGGGTTTGGAGTGAAGAAATTCATATACACCATGAAAGAAAGCCACAGATTTGCTGTACACACTGGAATTTATCTTTTGTTAGATAAATAAATTCTTTGTTCATATTAACAAACCAACTGAGCTATGCATTGTTACCTTATAATCTGATATATAGCCTGAGTATCTTATGCCAAGATCTCTGCCTTTTTTGTGAATATTTTCTGTAACAGCTATGAACCAGACAAGACTATCTCATAATGCATCTTTTTGATAAATCAGGGTCAGATTATTGGCCACCCACTAGAAATTAATATATTATTTTTGACTGCCCTCTGTATGTGGATGGTAAGTAAAATTCCTCTTATTTTCCTTCATAGAATTATATCCTTCAGAACACTCATATTTCTTTAATAATTCCTGTCAAAAAAGAACAGAACACTTTTGTATTCATAATCTGTTGGCCTATTTTCAATTTTTTGGTGCATGTGAAAAGGCAACATCACTCCAGTAACAGAAATTTCACACACATACACACAATGGATATTTCTAATTGTTGGTTTATCTATGCTACTGGTACTAGCTACAATTGACCAACTTTTGAAGGCATGAAAAGTAACTTATACAATTCCTTTTGTTTTTAAAATATACCCAGAAAAAAATTGTTTTGAAGCACTAATCTTTCTGTATAAATACAAGGTCAATGAAAAAAAAATCAGTCCCAATCAATGTTCAACAATTACTTGATGTTGCCACTGCAGTAAGAAGCTTGCTTGGTCCTCCAAAGCTGTCATTCAGCTATAACTCTAATAACACATGCACATGCAGACTACAATCTTCAATAAAGCAAAGTCATTCATCAAAGGGAATGTACACCAAACTTAAATAAAAGCAGTGGAATTGGATAGATTGTTGTATTTTCCAAAGTGACTGGAACTAGTTTATTGTGCCATGAATGTTTCATGTTTGCAGAAAAAACATTATCCTTACATTGGCTAAAAATGACAGTATAAAATGCAAATCGTTAATTTTCAATCTTTTGAAACCATAAATATATGACCTTCAAATTAAAAGAAGATAGAGTATCTTGCAAAGTTGTTTGTTGACTTTTTTAATTTGTTCAAGATTTCATTGCCAAATCAATAGTCTCATCCCATGGGTAGCCTCATCAAAAGGTTTCTGTCTCCAGATGACAATCTAGGCCAATATAAGTACAAGTACATGTAGCATGTATGCAGCTATAACCATATTTTACTTGTGACAATTGTAGTGAATTGTTAAGTGACTATCAGATAAAGATGAAAATGAGGACTACCAATTCTATATAAATATGTGATGTTTGTTGTTGTTGTTGTTGTTGGGCTTAACGCCATTTTCAGCACACGATAGGCTATTCATGGCGGCCAGTATTAATGGTGGAGGAAGAAACCGGGAAATCACCGGAAAGAACCACCGACCCACGAGAAGCTACTGGCAAGCTTTCTCACATATCCACATTCGCTGAATCCTAGACTCGAACCCATGCAGACAGAGGTGAGATGGCAGTGATCCGTAACGGACAGCGATTTAGACCACTCGGGGCCCCTGTGATGTTTGTATTTTCTAATCAAATGTGAGTCATGTATACTCAGATTCCTGGGTTTATTATATACAAGTACAGTAATTAACAGATTATGGATTACTATACCAATATGAGTTGTTAATTTACAAGTGTTTTTCAGAATAGTTGTATTTATTTAATCAATAGCACTTATATTTTTTGTCCACATTTATTATACCCCCTCATCGGCCATATTTTAGATAAATGCATCATTTTCTTCAGCTTACTGACTTAGTTGGTTATAACACAGTGGTCTATAACATGGGTTCTATAGTCACCAACTATCATGATACAGTGGGATCACACTATATGTGGATATCTTGTTCAATATTATATTTGTCCAAGTTTCAAATGATACAAGCATTTATTTCCAGTGTTATTAAATCAGATCAAAAATATAACCTCTCAAGTCATATGATCCACTAATCATATGCAAGATCACCTCATTAATATGCTTGGATGACTCATTATCTATCATGCTTCAGATTTTGATAATACAAAACCAAATGTCAATTTTGATCAAAATTAAATCAGAAAAATAGCTTAAGTCACAAAATTCCTTTTTTTCCCTTCAGCAATTTTTCAAGAAATATCCACCAAACAATGGGACATATGAAAAAAATTAAATTGATCTACACCAACCCCATATCTAGCAAACAAAATTTCAATAAAAAGTTCCACAGAGCATCAATGACATATTTACAAAAAAAAAAAACATTCTCCAATAACAGCATTTTGACAATTTCAGTTAAGAATATACCCAGAAATGATCCAGAGGAAAATAAGTAAAACTTTCCTTTGCATCTATGCCAACAAGATTTGTAGCCCACCATGTCTGAATAAAATTTTCTAAGCAGTGTGGGAGGAGAAGCAATAATGAGCGGAATTCTCAAAAGCTTTCCTTTTTCAACAATTTCTCCCAAAACGGGCCAGAGGACAGATACAAACTTAGTGCACATCTTCACTAACCACATATCTAGCCTTGATAGCTTTATTAAAGTCTTGAAGGGGAAGCAATGACAATCTTTGTCAAAGAAGGATATACTGGCTGGTGTAACAACAATAGTCTTGATTCATACTCAAATAACAAGATGATTAGCTTCTCACCATATTCAGTTTGATTAGAATTTTCCCCTTTTGTCTCTTCTTCTTCCTTCTCCCCTTCACCAATTGATGTATCCTCTTGGTTGAGACTGGCTAGTTGTTCCTGAATGTGTCTGTATGTTTCCAACAAAGCCTCAAAGTCTGTGCTGTCATCATTCTCACTTCTACTAGCGTCTCTTGCACTATCCCTAGCATTCCTCCCTAAACTGACAGGTCGCAGCCGCCGTCTTTCCCATACTGCACACAGTTAAGTACATTTAAATAATGATAAACCTAAAAAGGGTTAGCCATTATATACTTACAACACAGAAGGTTTTGATTGCAGATTTCTAAACTATACACATATTTATCTAATATGAAAGACTATGATTCAATGCCTCTTACCATTATTCATGAATTTATAATCTAAAATTCATTACATATAGAATGCCTCTGTTATGAGTGAGTATACAACGATGAAAAAATATATGAAAATGTTACTGTAATAAAATTTTTAGAATATTTAATATTTCAAACCCTTCCAAAAGCAACAAACCAAAAAAAAACATTTGTTTTGAAAATGTTGCCATAAGGACAAGTCAAATAGCAAGTTTTGTAAATTTCCATCCACCAGTACAATCGAAGATATAATCATGCACAGATGATATGACAGATGGAGGGCATTACTAATATTCATCTGTTTCTTTTTCCTAAAGTGTGAGGATGAAAAAAAAAGTCTGAAGCAAATCCACGATTAGTTTAAATCCCCAATGCCGCTGTTATGTGCAAAAAAGTCAATATATGCTAAATCACCTATATAAAGATGAATCTTGAAAAATATTGGTTGTAAACATCAATGGGTGAATTTAAAACCAAATAAAATGAACAATTTGTCATAATCATGTAATTTCTCTCTCAAACAGAAACATAGCCAATTTTCACATGCATACAAATAATTCTACTGATGATCGGTGATGTTCCTGGGTCAAATAAACAAGACACCACACTATGTGATATACGATTGGTCATCCATTTGTGACATTATTCAAGCCTACTTTATCCCTAATATGAAATAACTTGTATACAGAGTGAATGATAGCAGTCAAGCACACTTATTATATGTACAAACTTATTTAATTTCAAACTTCTCAGATCCACCTAAAAAGCATGCCTACCTCTCTTCCTTCCCTCCTAAATCAATTTGTCCACCATTTATGAATGCTGATGGAATTGTAACGGTCACTAGTGGAATTTGCCAAATGCATGATGTCACTACTTTTGGAAAAATCAAAAAAAAAAAGAACAGAATTGAGAGCGACCTTTTAATTCTAAACTGAACACTAAACATTGTTTAAACCTAACATCTTGATTATTTCAAAGAATAGTTAATGTCTGAGTTTTTTAGCAAATCATTTTCTTCCTTCCAAATTTTAGTTAAACAAAACACCCAAATGTGAATCACAACATAGAGTATCAATCTCATTTACTGCTGACAAAGGAAGGTAGTACTAATGTTTGAACTATGAATAGGATACACCTTGAGGATGGCGAGTTATGTACACGATTTCCTCCTTGCCAGTTCTCATAATGACTTGGAAGTCTTTCACGCAGATACTGTTGTGGAGGTAAGGGCTGTCTTTGGGGATAGATGTCAGTGCTTATCTCCATTAATGACGGTATCCTAGACGCTAAATGCGTACTTGGCGATCGCCCTCTAAAATTAGGTCGACCATAGTTGCTAACTCTCTTACTGAAGTCTCTGTTGGACGGACGAGAATATGTCTCGGGTACCAAAATTGGATGGGGATGTGCGTTTTGATTTGCTTTCCTTCGGCCCCTAGAACTTCGACCATTTGTATGTAATCCAGTCCATGGTTGTGATCGTGAGAAAGATCCAACAAATGGGACGTTTTCTTTTGGCTCCTCGTCTACATCATCCGACAGCTCCCCTTCTTCTTTCACAGAGTCTTCTTTCTGTTTTATGTTGTTTAGAATATCCATTACTGTCTCCTAACATGCTAAATCTGCCAAATACTTCTTCCTTCTCTACCTTTATGATAAAGCTAATTTTAGTTTGATCAATGAAACTACAAGGCTTGAATACAAATAGAAAATACTATAAGCATTTTTTGATCACATGCGATTTGCTTCTAGTGACACCTATAATCAAGGGACGCAATTCATTGTAGTCAAATTCCGGGCAACTAACTAGAAGGGTGGAAGTGGGAGCGCCAGTTTAATATTTGAATATTTTGTTCAATTTATTCACCTACAACAACCATTTACTTATTAATTGCACTTCATAAAACCTTAAACTCTAGTTGGTATTTGTAATATATTGGTTAAAAACTTACAATATATACTAGTACTTTTCGATGTGGCTGTATATTATACAACTGAAACCGCAAGTGAAAACGAAGGTTAAAAAGTGGATAAAGCGAACAGTATAACATTCAAACAAAGGAAGCTGGCTATATATTTATCTTAAATATAAACATTTGCATTTATATCAAGTATTAAACCCTATATTGTATTTTAAATAAAAGGTTGAAAATGCTAATTTGTGTACCTTTTGTATACCGTACAAAGAGACTATAACACTTGTTTCATTACAAATAGGGCCTAATTTTAATCATTGATTTGGACTTTTGTTAGAACACGGATAGATGAATCATGCTTTTAAGGTTTTGTTATTTCAACTGAAAATTGTGATATTTTTATTAGATGGAAATTGATGTTTCGGGTAAAACTCTCTCTCTCTCTCTCTCTCTCTCTCTCTCTCTCTCTCTCTCTCTCTCTCTCTCTCTCTCTCTCTCTCTCTCTCTCTCTCTCTCTCTCTCTGCAAATCAGTGCATAAATAGTATGTATTTATGCTGTTTAAGACAATGAGTCGATGACTCCTCAACCGTGTCAATGTCCATTTTCTGCAAATGAAACTGAGGCCGGATAGATGCAGGTTGTTCAAAAACAACTAAAATCACAAGCTCATAAGTAATCACTTTAAACCGTACCATCAAAAGTCACAAAGATCGGTACTCCAAAGGCTCATAGACAATCTGTGACAGAATAATAAGACTTTGTCGGGCAAGGTATTTACCTATAAACTATAAGCTATCATTATATATATATATATATATATATATATATATATATATATATATATATATATATATATATATATATATATATATATATATATATATATATATAGATGCAATAAACTGACGACGAACAGTACGAAACTAGTAACTAACTAGCCTAAGCGCTTTCGACTCTATAAGCTATCATTATATATATATATATATCATCCAAACAAACAAACCGTGATGACCTACTCAGATATGGACAGAAAGAAAAGGTTGATAGGATACCATTTATTCTGACCTATCACCCAGACAATCCCAAAGTAGGTAAAATCATCGCAAACCACTGGCCAACCGTGCAATCGTCAGACATACTAAACCTAATACTTCCGAACAAACCTGTAGTAGCTTACCGGAGACCAAAAAACCTAAAGGACATCCTAGTCAGGGCCAAGTTAACAACAATCGCTAGTCAAAACCAACCTAGTCAATCTGGACCCTGTGGCGATAAAAGATGCAAAACCTGTCAACATATGATAGAGACCAAGACATTCACTAGCACAGTGACTAAAGAAAAACTAAACATACATGGTCCAAACAAAACGTGCAAAACAGAGAATGTGATTTATCTCATCACATGTAAGATCTGTGGCCTTCAGTACGTGGGAGAAACTGAAAAGCTACACATAAGGATAAACCTTCATAGATCTGATTGGATGACAAAAAAGCTGTACAGAAGCCCGGTCGCAGAACACTTCTCCTCCCCTGGCCACACTTTCAGTGATATAATACTTATCGCTATTGCCAACAACCACAGCTGGAGTTCCGAAACCAGGAAGGAAAAGGAATCATACTGGATACGCCGCCTTAGAACATTGAAACCAAGCGGTCTAAACCAAGAAGACTAGAAAATGAAAACTATGCACTAGTAGAATTTAACATTTTCTAAATCTTCTTATCCTTCAATTTTTACTATAAGAATAACCGGTATAGAACCAAATATCCGGGATATAATCTGCGTTACATATGTACACAAAATAAAAATAGATGTCGCTTTGGCTTGTAGACTTTTGGGGAATTATACAACGTTTTCAGTTTCCGCAACTAGTCTACACAAGCTGGTTGTATTTATAGTTTTAACACATGTGAAGATAGAAATGTAGAGGTTTACAAACGCAACGTTTTTGTGTTTATTTGTTTGTCGTAACTATGTTTTGTATTTGCCTTTGAAAAAGACTCATTAAGAGTCGAAAGCGCTTAGGCTAGTTAGTTACTAGTTTCGTACTGTTCGTCGTCAGTTTATTGCATCTATATATATATATATATATATATATATATATATATATATATATATATATATATATATATATATGTGTGTGTGTGTGTGTGTGTGTGTGTGTGTGTGTGTGTGTGTTGGCTTCCATTAGTCTCGAGAGACTATGGAAATGCGCCCATGAAAGGTGTACTAGTTTGTAGCTGTGCAGCGTCTTCTGTGACTATAAAGTTCCACACGGGAGTGGCAATATATATATATATATATATATATATATATATATATATATATATATATATATATATATATATATATATATATATATATATATATATATTTGTCTTTCGGAAAATGTTTCTAACCGTCTTTGTATCCTTGCTAAAAGATGTATATTTCTTGCATGTGTTTGGAACAGTTTTTACTTCATTTCTGGATCTTGTTTTCCAGTTTCTTTCTAACATACGTGAATTATAGACTCAGAAATTATGAATATAAAATGTATTTGTCCCATGGAGAGCACTATCACAACTTTGCACATGGGCACCACGAGTACGGTACTATGATTCATTAAAAATCACAGCAAACAATATTATTAACTTTAAAGTAAGTTTGACAATTTTTAAATTTGACAACCAATCTCCTGTCAGGCATTATATATATATATATATATATATATATATATATATATATATATATATATATATATATATATATATATATATACACACACACACACCGTCTTTGTTTGTAACGTTTACGTATTTTTTTTTATATTCTTTGCTTAATTTCTGTCAAAGTATTGGTATGCAGAATGACAAATAAATGTTTTATGATATTATCCACTCCACCGCTGGAAAATCTGAATTTCTTACTGCTTTAGTTGTTTTTGGAATTTAGCCTGAAGTGGGTCTCAATTTCTGCAGAAAAAAGATCCAAAGTGTCAGCATCCCGATCAGAAATAAAACCATCGTGTGGAATGAGCTATAGAAAACAACTGCTAGCATTGTAATTGGTACTCTTTATTTACACTCAAAGCAACAAAATATGTGTATGTCATGGTACTAAGCTTCATTATGTAATGTTTCCTTGCTCGCGAAAATCTGCATTTATTCTAAGTAGAATTATTCCAACATGATGCATGTTTCTTTTTTATATAATAAACAAATTATACGGTGGCTTCTTTTCCTTTTTAAAAGAAGGAAGTTGCATCTGCGATATATTTTACGCTAATAGTAGACTATATTACAAGAATATGTTTTTCTCTTATAGTGCATATCAATCAATTGAAAATCAATAAATTATGCATTCTGTCGGAGTTATCTGGGAACACAGTCAAAAGCTTCAGATGTTGAGTTTCTGTTGGAGTCTTGTATCACCGCACAAAGACGTTGTTGTTCCTGTCCTTTACTTCACAAAATAAGTATCAGCAACACCGGTACGAAACCTATGTGTCACTCGATAGTACTATTTCAATACACCAATCTAACATGCGATAAATATGTGCAAGCTGCATATCTGGAGTCGATACGCGTCAATTCCATCCGCACTTTTCTTTATGTTGATGCCAAAAGAAAACGTGTGTGTTCCTTAGTGATTTTTTTTTTACTATTGTGATTCTCTCTGTTCGTATCGTAACCTTCATCAGAAGCTACAAAATGTTCAAAACCCATTTTCTCTGACCATCCTTAGAGTCACAAGAACCAACCAACATCAACAACCTGCTCTGTACCCTCCACTGGCTGCCCGTAGGCGCCAGAGTCAAACATAAAATCTCTATTTCTTATGCTTCTCTTTTTTTTTTCTTTTTTTTTTTTTGTTGGCTATTGTGATGCTCTCTGTTCGTATCATAACCTTCATCAAAAGCTACAAAATGTTCAAAACCCATTTTCTCTGACCATCCTTAGAGTCACAAGAACCAACCAACATCAACAACCTGCTCTGTACCCTCCACTGGCTGCCCGTAGGCGCCAGAGTCAAACATAAAATCTCTATTTCTTATGCTTCTCTTTTTTTTTTCTTTTTTTTTTTTTTTGTTGGCTATTGTGATGCTCTCTGTTCGTATCATAACCTTCATCAAAAGCTACAAAATGTTCAAAACCCATTTTCTCTGACCATCCTTAAGAGTAACAAGAACCAACCACCATCAACAACCTGCTCT
Source organism: Potamilus streckersoni (assembly GCA_016746295.1). Taxonomy (NCBI): domain Eukaryota; kingdom Metazoa; phylum Mollusca; class Bivalvia; order Unionida; family Unionidae; genus Potamilus; species Potamilus streckersoni. The sequence continues at coordinate 267,961 of JAEAOA010002189.1, read as the reverse complement.
GTACCCTCCAATGGCTGCCCGTAGGCGCCAAAAAGTCAAACATAAAATCTCTATTTCTTATGCTTCAATTCTTTGACGTTTCCAGTCCAAAATACATATCTAACCTAAGTCATGTGTACACCACCTTTCAGGTATCACGGTACAAAATATGTTGATTTTCTTTCTTCATAGACCTCGATGCTAATGTTTAGTGAAATAGATATACTTTCTATCTTACTTCAACATGCGCGTCTTGCAATCATACAGTGAAAATCTAGATTGTCAATTCGACAAGGTCATAATTAAGCAGGTACGCCACATAATTTACGGGAGATAACTCTGCTAAAACTAATTGGTAAGTTATTTAGTCACAACCGATACATTTTCAATGATGTGTATCGCAGTTGGTAATAACCATACAAATACAAACCACGGGCTAGATATGAATTTACGTAATCTCATATGTTGCCAAGAAACTAAACTTTTCTTCTTAGTCTGGCAGAAACTACAACTCTTACCTAATGCACACGGAACCGTTTGAAGGCGTAGGCACGCGAGATATTTGCCTACATCCCCACGCAGCAGAGGAATTCACTAAGGACACAAAACAAAATGTGGGTGTCGGTTATGTTAGCAGTTTAGTACTATATTAATAAATTTAACAAAATGACACACATGCACATGGCAATGCAATGCAATGCGCTGTATGTTTGACTAAGAGAATGAGGTGCCGTTCTGATCACTTTTAAGATTAGAGTTTGTGTCTAGGGCCCCAAAACTTCTTAAAACGGATCTGGTTTAACACGCAAAACAAATTCCCGGATGAAAGCCAATCTTCTAGAAAAATTAGAAGTCTGTAACAATAAACACGTTTCATATCACCTACTCCGAGTACGGCCTTGACTTTACTTAATGATTATGAGAAAGATAAAAAATATTTTTTTTAAAAAAAAAAGCTGTTTATCAAAACTGTCTGATTCTTAAACAGGGTCAGAAACTAGATACAGTGTTTCTATTATAAGGTCTATATCAGTGGGAAAAAAGTCAGGTCAGACAGAATTAAACTCAATTCTGGACAAAATCAAATCCGAAAAGACAAAGTTACATTACAATAGAATGTAATGGAAAATTTTTTTAACAAACATAGAAATTAAATATACGCAACAATATGCAGGTCTTAAGAGTAAGTGAAACCAGTGTATGTATGTATGTATGTATGTATGTATGTATGTATGTATGTATGTATGTATGTATGTATGTATGTATGTATGTATGTATGTATGTATGTATGTATGTATGTGTGTGTGTGTGTGTGTGTGCGTGTGTGTGTGTGTGTGTGTGTACACACACACGGTGTCACGTTTCTCAGTTCAGGTTAGCAGGTTATATAAACTTGTTTATAAATATCGCGTTTAATGTGTAAACATCGCCGCAAGCAGTGTTAATCAATTATGCAAGTCACCAGCCAGACAGACTATATAGAATAGTCGCCAGTCAAAGGCTTGTAGTAGTCACACCCAGGTGTTAAACATTTGTTCAAAAATCAAAAGCAAGCCAGCAAGTGTTTTCACCGCCACGTAGACATGCAAGCGAGAAGACATTGTCCGCTAAGTTTGATTGGGACAGTCCACAGTGACATCCAAACGGAATTGAGATAGAGGGTGATATTATATCTAGATCCGAATTATAGCTAAAAACTCGCTTTAAAAGTATCAGTATACCTGAGCAGATAATGAGAAGTACATCTTGCTGTTTTATAAGAATTAAGGGTACTCCGGAAAAGCCACTCATAATTTGGCGGGAATCTTAGGACCAGAAGTTGCAAGAAAAGGAAAAGCTTCGACAAGGAAGCTTTTCGGGGGACAGAACGTCCAGTAAAAGTTTCGTAGTCCCGAGTCTCTAAGACGGAGACGGAAGTGAGACTGACTGCAGTCAGAGTCGGCAACGTGTAGTCGACAGAGAAAAGAGGGATAGAACGTGAGGAGGAGGAAAGTGGTCCGGAGGAGGAAATATATGAGGAAGAGGAGAAGGAACTTAGAGGAAGACAGGGAGGACGAGAGGGAATTAAGAGATAGATAGGAATACACAGTCGAGTAGAACATAAGGACAGGTAACAAAAAATATCTCACACTACAAATCCAATGATGTGAGAAGCTAGAAAATGGTAAAGCGGAAGAAATGTATTTGGGAATTCGAATTATTGACCATTTTTATTAAATTATTATTGAATTTCACCCTTTTTGTATCTTTAATCATTTAACCGTCGAAATTGCTGACTGGGGGCTCGGAGCTGTACATCTAAATGTCACTAAATCAACTTCCAACTAAAATCGAGCCTGGGTGAGATTTGTGCAATAATTTATATAAATATTGGAAGCACCTCACCCGCAATTCCCCACAACAAAAACCTCACAGTGCGGGCAACCTCTACAGTCCACAGTGAGAAAACTGATTTAAGGATAAAGCAAGTACATGAAAGTATATCAGAAATAACATTTATGTTCACGATAATGACGCACTTACTGAATATAAAATTGGAATAATGAATGCTAGGTAATGTTGGTTAATATCAGTGGTGGTTCCTGAAATATCTTTTAGGGGTGGGGGCTAACATGTAGGCAAGGAGTCTGTATATTAGATCCCGCAGCAGCTGGTTAAGTCCAGGGATGGAAGTGCATTTTAAGGGTCTAATATAAACCCACTAACTGAAAAGAAAACTTTTTCTATAAAACGTTCCTATTGTTCTGCCCATAAAGGGCATGTTCTGGGAGGAGACTAATTATGAAAAGCACACAGAAAAAATACACATATATAGTGTAAAATGTAGTGATTTAAAGCAACTAATAATAATGTGTTCGAGAAGCGCTAAAACCAATGCACTGTGTAAGCGCTAGAACTAAGAATATCTCTGGATTTCGGTTGTTATTTTTTTTTTGTAATCAAGCTAATCTAAAAAAAACTTATGCAAGTTTAAAAAGGTAACGCTCAAAACATATTCGTCTGGCAGCAGTAGCAGCAATATCTTCTTGTATGTTATGTTCTCGGAGACAATATCTAAATGATAAACCTTCAGACATCCAGACCAAAATTAAAAGCGATTTAAGCTGGTTACAATTTGTAGAGGTAAGAAATTTAATTTTATTTGGAAATTTTAAAATTTTGTTTCCGTTTACGTAAAAGATTGTAATAGTTTTTTTTTAAACCTGGTTTATCTTTTGCTATAAATTTCCAAGGTGTTTGTGAACCCGGAGATGTCTATAATACATATTTGTTTTTGTATACATAAGGGATACGCAGAATTGTATAAAACAAGAAGATACTTTTAGTAATTCAAAGCTCTTACGTTTATTTTAATATTAAGATCTCAGAGCTATTTCGTGCAGTTTACAAATTGTGAAGAAAGTGTATTTCAGTGTTGCTTTTACAGACACAGAAAGTTAGAAAACGACGTGCTTGATGGCGTTATATATTTCAAAGCCCCAACTAGTCAAATGGAATTATTTTCTCAGTCTAATTAGTTTTCATTAGATACGTATGGTTAATTAAAAATGTATACAATTTTGTGGTTAAAAATATAAAAGTGTCTACAACACCATTGTCACCGCAGCTGGCGCAACTTAATACTATCAACAGAAAAGGAAAATAGAGCAATCTGGCAGGATTGGAATATGGAGGGGAGATGTCTCATGCCATATTCTTATTTGTTGCACGTTTTGCGCCACTCGCGTATCATTTACCGATTCTCTTAATGTTTTAAAACTAGCCCCCCCCCTGTAGAGAACGATCACAGGCCATGAAGTAAGAAACCTCTCCTTGTTCTTGTTCAAACAAAATGTTTCTTTCTATTTTTTTAATTAAAACGTGTTGTTCGGCCGGGCCGCGGGGATATATCCCCGATTGTTCCCTCGTTTGGTCGTCCCTGATCTTCCCCCACCGAATTTTTCAGGGCGTTACAAAATTAAGGCGTGCTCTACAGTTGCGTATTTTGCATTGGGATGTAAATAAAAGTTGTTTCAACAGTTTTAATCACTGGTTATAGTGGTTATTTAATAAAAGGCCTTGTATATTTTAGGTAGTGTTTAAAAAACTGTTAATTCTCGTTATTTTGGTGAATTACTGATGAGTGTAATTTGGGTTTATAGAGTATAAAGCGTGATTTAATATCATATTTGCATCTAGAAATAACAAACAAACAAACAAACAAACAAACAAAAAAAAAACAAACACACACACACACACACACACACACACCTTCTAACGCCGTTTGCTAGTTTTCACTTCCTGGACTTAGAGGTAAATTGTGAAGAAAAAAAAAAGCCGATAACTTATCGATATGTGATCTATTTTAAAAATGCAGATTGCATTTTCTCGACATAGCAACCAAGGTTATGCTGAAAGACATGAACATGAAATTTGCCATATTTATTCCTGTGATGTCTCTAAATAAATACAGTTTGAAAATGCATAGAACCGATCAAGTTTATGGAGGCCAAAGGTCAAATATTAAAATATTGGTTTATTCTTGTAAGATTAGAAGATGGAAGTAAGCGAATGTGCTTTCTCATAATTTATCTCTTCATTTCACTACGAATAAATGAAAAGAAACATTTTCCCTAAATATTTCATTCGTTTAATGCAACAGTTTTTAAGTTTATTTCACTCCTGTGTTCTAAGACTTCTAATTTCTGGTTATGTAAAAAGGACCTTGTATATCTTAGGTATTGTCAAAAAACCCTTTAATTCCATTTATTTTGGTGTATGATTGATTGATTGATAGGTGTACTTCACACTAAATTATTATTATTATTTATTTATTTATTGAGCATATGGGACAGACATCTTGGTTATCTGCGTGCTTAGATCTTGTATAATCAGTAGATAACTAAGTGTAAATAGTGCCAGGAACGATGATGATGGACCTCGACGATATTCCTGCATTTGAATTTTTATCAGCTGTTTTGGCGCCCCAAGGCCTTTGGCGTCCGAGGAAACCGCCCCTTCTCCACTTCGTTAGTAAGTTACTACACAATTTTCACAGATACAATATCCAAATAAATTTTAGCCACAGTACGTCTATGTCTATAATGTCTATGCCTATAAATACGTTGACGCAGTCACATTTGACTATTAAGCAACGGGTGATGCGTGGTCAAAGTTAAAGAAAAGACGGAAGTGATTGGACAGTCCGAAGAGTAATGACAGGAAAGGCAGAAATAAGTAAAAGAGTGTCAGTGTATGTTTTTCGTTCCTTCATACTCAGACCAATCCGGCTACCGTAGCGGCGATGAGATATGAAACCTCAACCGGCATAGTCTTGAGAATCACTACAATCCGATGCATCATCACCGTTTGTTTGTACCCCCTACCGATTTTCAATAACTAAAAAGTTTAATGTGATAAAAAGTGTACAGAACCAAGTCAATTGAATCATTAATTTGTAATGTTTAACCTAACTGTGACCAGAATGGCATTAATACTGGCATCCCCTTGCACCTTTCATGCTTAACGGACTTTCCATACTAACACGGCTCCATATTTTGTACACTATGGGGTAGTTTATTTCCATCCGACAACATAATAACGTAATTCATCCAATTTGGTAACTGCCGGATAATTCCTTAAACTAACGTTTGAGTTTGGAATTATATTCGTTTGCACACATGAACATATTAATGATACCACTTGTTAAATCACACGTGAAAGGCAAATTTGTTGTTGTCATTCTTTTCCTTTGCTTGATTCGACACTGTAAATTTCGGAAGCAGACGACAAATGTATGTACATCTTTAATCGCACATACAACCCTTTACTGAACATGGACTTGTCCAGGAACTGGAAATGGGTCTCAAGCATGTCCTCTATATTCTATAATACTGAAACTTCCGCTAAGCATGAAATGCGCAGACGATGACGGTGTTATGGCCATTCTACTATCAGTCCGATTAGAAAATATAAATCAATAAATGAATTGACTAAGTTTTTTGCATTTTTTTAAAATATCAAATTAATTGTTTCCGTTATTGAAATCGGTAGGGGGATACAAACAAACGGTTTAATAGACTCTGACTATAGGTCTTACCTATAGCTGATTAGTTCATTAGAGTGTGAGTTTGGAAAGCTCCTGCTTGTGAAATGCCAAGTCAGGAGCTTCTGCTATTATTGCTGGTAATTTGTTCCAAATCCCTTCTATGGGAAGTAGTATGCCAAAAAATCTCCCCATTATGCATGCTGCAAATGAAAACAAGTTCACCTTACACACATCGCTCTCAAAAGTTCACAATCTATAAGTATTTGAATTATACTGACGTTCGCACACAAGAAAATTGTACATCTACATGAAAAATTTTTAAATAGGGAGCGCTCACAATCTCTGTATACAGCGCTCTCTATTTCAGCAAACAATTACCGGTCCCATGTCGCATAAATTCAGTTTAGAAAAATAAACCGTTTTGTAAATAATTCTGTAAACATTTGATCAGATCAAATGGAATAGGTAACTGAATAAAATTTTCATATGAATGTACAATTTTCTTTTCTATTAAACTGCAACAGTTTGCAGCATGTCGAACATGGGACGTATTTTATGCGCATCATTTGTGCGCATAGTTAATGAATGGCTGTCAGCTGAAATAATCAAAGGCTCAAGTCATCTGCAGTTCAGAGTGTGTGTATGTTTTGTTACCCATTGTTGCAGAACAAGCAGAGAATAATTATGTACCATATGTTATTTTGTGTCCATTAAATACGATTTAAATATGAGAGCTTTTCCATGTATACGGACGTGGAATTTGGTATTTTCTTTAGTTTGTTTTTTTTTCTTTCTTTGAGCAACGTCATTCAAAGTCACTTTCGCCAGTGTAACAACTCGAGTATTTAATTGACGTGCCTAGACAACATGGCATTTTCTTTTTAAGTTTAAACAAAAGGATCACATTTGTAGGCCCAAAAATAGGTTCAGATCCAATCAAATATATTCGGTATGCCACTGTGGAGGTGTACGTAAGAATCTAGTGGTATGTTGTTTTATTTCTGCTTTAAACAGTTGTGTATATATTACTATAGGAAAAGTCATACAGATCATGTATGCATATTTATTCATCTTAAATATAAAATGTAATACCAATTTTGCTTAAAGTATATTAAATCCTGATTATATATGCTCTTAACTGAAAAATACAAACAAACATTATTGATCAAACAGGGCATTTTCAGTGGTGGCTAGATGATAAAATAGGTCAAGAAAAAATCATTGAGTCTGATTGTCACAGTATAGGGTCGTAAGACTAAAATATGCTCTTCAGCCAATTATATGTTGCAACTTCCTCAGATTTTAAATATTTCATTTTCACATCAAATTAGTTATGAATCATGATTAATATCTTAAGTAAAATAATAATAAAAAAGAGGACTTTGTATAGCGCCTAATCTTTAGAAGCTCTAAGCGCTTTTCAACATTAGACAACACCTAAAATACAATAAACCATACATAATGATATGATTACATAAAACAAACACCATGAAATTAGAAAACATAAAACATGCTAAAATATTTAAGGTAGGAAACATTATTAGATCTTTAAGTTTGCTCTTACAGTCGAAATAGATTAGTTTTGAGAGTGCTTTTGAATGAGATCACTATGTCTTTGTGTCTAAATTAACTGTGCAATTCATAACACGATGCTGGGTCCTGATATGCAAAAGAATGTCCATATACTTTGTTTTCATAGTGGGAATAATGAGTACGAATGTCAGAAGAGGAGTGCAAGTATCTTGCTGGTGAGTACACGTGTGGGATGGGATAGTTGTGTTAAACTGGAGCCTGTCAGTGAAACATAGCACAGAGAACATATTTTGTTTAATTCTGGATCAAATGGATAGCCAGTGTAGGGTAAAGAGCAGAGGTGTGGTGTTCTCTGATCATGGTACTCTAAGGATGATCAGAGCAGCTGTGTGTTGAACATTACAATGTTTTGGGAGTAGATACTGAGACGTACCAGACAAAATTGAGTTACAATAGTCCAATCTTGAAAGTACTAAGGAACACACAAGTGTTTTAGTGGTAGCAACTGAGGTTATTTGTGAATGGAGCTGATGCATCTCAGCTCAAGATATGTACCCTTGCTTATGTTCATGACATGTTGGTACAATATGAGAGTTCTGTCGAGAGTAACACCTAGGTTTCATTCTGATTGTGTGAATTTAATGTTGGTGTTGCTGATAGTTTTTGTTTAAGGTAAAATATGTGAATGAGAAAGTCTTTGTGTTGTAACCAGGATGGCTTCAGTTTTGTCATCATTCATCTACAGCTAGTTACATATTGTCCATGATTTCACATCAGAAATGCGCCTCTCTACACCTTGAATGGTATCATCAACTTCATTTGGGTGGCTAGATTTATACATTTGGGTCTCATCAGCATACAATCGGGGAAACACTGGATGATGATCTATGACATGTGAGAGTGACTGAGTGTATAGATTGAAGAGAACAGGTCCAAGAACAGCTTCCTATGGAAAACATATATAAACTGGCCTGGAGTACATTCCATTTGTGGACATAATTTGTGTCCTATTGACCAAATAGGACTTGAACCACAGTAAGGCTGTATCATGAATGTCAAATACATGCTGGAGACAGTAAAGTAATATATCATGGTCTGTTGTGTCAAATGCTGCAGACAAATCAAGGAGGGTGAGGACTGTAATCTTTATGCTTCCCATAGCAGAGAGGTCATTAACTACTTTTGGAAGAGCAGTTTCAGTACTGTTACAAGAATGGTATGCAGACTGTACATTGCTAAAAAGACTGTTTGAATTCAGATGAGATACAAGTTGGGATAGAACAACTTTTACTAAGATATTTGACATGAATGGGAGATTACAAACTGGGGGGTAGTTCTTTAAATCATTATGGTCGAGTGTTGTTTTTTTCAGCAGAGGCTTTACAATGGTAGTTTTGAAAAATGATGGGAATTCCCTGGATGAGAGAGAGGTATTAATAACATCAGTTAGTGAAGGCAATATTGGATTTAAGCACTCGAGCAGCAGTGATGTTGAAATTAGATCAAGTTCACATGACCTTGGTGCACTCTCCATCACGATTGTATATACTAAATCCATAGAGACTGGTTCAAATGCTAATGGTTGCCACTGAAATTTTGTATCACAGCTGTATGGTGATGATGAGTCACTTGAAATTGTGTTGTCAAACTTATCTCTAAAGAGTTATACTTTGTCATGGAAGAAATTTGCAAACAAGTTTGGAAAGTCAACTGTAGTGATTTTAGTACTGTAGTGGGCTAATTCACTGCATGGACTATGTTTTTGATGTTCTTTTTAGCGGCTTCATAGAGTTTCTTATGAATAGTGAGTCTGGTGGAAAGCCAAAGCCTAAGCTTTACCGCAGTCTCTTTTAGCAGCACGAAGCTGGTCCCTAACAATGCTATACCATGGAAAATACTTTTGAATTGATACTCTGCACTTGGTTGCTGGGATATGTTTGTCAAGCAAGGAATGCAGGCAGTTATCAAGTTGTTCTGCTGTAGGTAGGGGGTGACCAGATGTGTATTTTGCCACTGGAGACAGGATCCAGATAGTTGGGGCAATATTTGCCGGATCTGGATGTCACTGCTTACACGCAACCATCACTGCTTGCAAGCCTCAGTTTACCATATTTTAGTGCAAGGCCAGCAAGGGCCCAGAGTCCCAGGGGTATAATTTCTATTTAATAATTAACTTTTACTAATTTAGATTTAATTTAATATTTTACTTTTAATTACCTATTTATTGCATTATTTATAAATTGATTTGCGTATTCGATAGATGGCGAATGTCTCAACTGTCTGACAGTATGATACTGATACACCCCAGATTCATTATCTGGATGATAACATAAATCTATTATAACTATATAGTGAATAAAAGCAGTATTACCAGCAGTATCTAAAATATGTCCATATCATCTACATGTAATCCATTAAGTAACAACTACAAATGTTACAAATATTCTCATGTGAAACATTGTCTTTGTATCTTTTTAAAGCTGTTACAGGGGACAAGCTAGACTTAAATTTAGGAAGAAGTGACTTCTCCATTTGGTCAGAGCAGGAGAAGTGAGAGCTAAACAGAGAAGTGAGAGCAAAGCAAGAAACACAATGTGTGTGTGTGTGTATATATATATATATATATATATATATATATATATATATATATATATATATATATATATATATAAAATGATAGATGAAGCTGCATTATCTTATGTGCTTTTAACAGTTTTAAGCAATGCCTTATTTTCAAGTTGAAAAATATGTGTTATATGTTTATTATCAACACATTTTGTACATGTATAAAAATTATATTTATCCCCATTCTATTCATTGTTAAATGTGTTTGGATTGTGCTAAATGCTGTGTGTTTGGCCATGACTTAAAAAGCACATCAGAAGGTATACATTGTAATTAATTTTAACTGACAGTAGTAACAACATTAGAGTCTTGTAAATTCAAGTTGGTAAAAATGCTTAAAAAACTACCACTTATTTTATTTTCTTCAAGTTTTATGTAAAATTGCAGTCAAAAAGACTTCATGCATTCTTTGAAACAACCCCTAATACATGTACATAAGAATAAAAGTGACTTAAAACCATGCTCTTAGTCCTGATTTCCTTGTTCCTGATTACTGTAACTATTAATAGACAACACACTAAAGTCGATATATAACTAAACTGTAGCGATAACAATGTAACCAGGGGGTGCTTTTCCGGCTGAGTGCCATCATCTTACTATTTTTGTGCAGAATGGGTACCCCTCTTCTCAGGTTTCCCATTCTTTTAACTGATTGGATAAGTTCATGGATAGCGGGAAAATTTTATGATATAACCTGTACAAAGGAAACCAGATGGCTTTTTGTTTAAAGCTCAGAATTTTATAAGGCTCTGAAAAAAATTTCTTTAAAAACCCATAAACTGTGTGTGTTAGGGAGGTTTTCATGTGAGATAAGTTTTGTTTATGTATCTAAATATGGAATGTGTCAAGAACATTTTAGTACTTATCTTCTTTTCATGGGAATAGAGCTGTTATAGCATACCCCCACCGATTTTGTACCAGAAATGTGTGACAGTTCTTTCCCTTGAGCAGCTGGTCACTGTTACTAATCAGATAAAAATTTTCATAAAAAATGCACAAAAGGTGTAGACCATGGAGGATTTCACACGGGGAAGTTTTATGTTTCTGAATAAAGAATATGCCAAGAATATTTTGGTACTTATTGTTTCATGGGAATACAGCTCTATTATAACATCCACACCATCTCATCTTTAACAGAAAATGCATGTCAGTTCTCTCCCTTGAGCAGCAGGTAGCGGTAGCAACCACAAAAGTCTGATGTTTTATTAATAAAGTACAATGAAATCAGTGTCAACCCAAATCACCTTATCAATGCAATAATTATACATATATTATTAGTACATATAAAGTGATTTTATTGTAAGGTATTACACTGCGAAAACATCTAACTCCTTTGGTGCAACTATATACTCACTGATTATAAATTATTAAATATCATTGCTACCGCTAACCAAGCAGTTTGTTTTTAATATTACTGCAACAAAATAGTATCAAACCTGTTTGTTACCTTGGATATGAAATTAATGTAGTAGTGAAGATTAATATAAATTTGTGCTTGTCTCTTCACAGATGTGATTGTTTTCTGTTAGAAGTATAAGATCCCTATCCCTTAATTTACCCCCCAACCTTTAACTTTTAAAGTTTTTAAGGCTACTCATAGCTCAGATTATTGAATCCATACTTCCTGCATGAACATGTACATTTGTCTGTACTTTTATCATTATTTTATACTGTAAGATCATTTTGTTATAAAAAAACCAGCATAATACAACTGCAATAAAGCATCAACAAAATAAAAAAATAAAAATAAAAAAGTATATACAGTATTATAATTTGTATTTAACTTTTAATAGGAAGTATTAGAGAAAAAAATTAATTTATGGAAACCTACATTCTTATTAACAATATTTTTAGATGAATTGGGCTAAACAAAATTTTCATACAGGTAGACATTTGTAAGCAATAAATACCCAGATTGTCTTGTTATAATGTCATTACTGATTTTTTTTTTTAAATGTAAGGAGGTAGATGTTACCAAAAGCTTTTCATATAATTTGGCTTTTAGATTGGACATACATCATTGTAAATTCTGAGTAATTAAAGCTGCAAATTTTGTATTGGCCAAGGTACATTTCTCCCGAATTTCATTGCATATACCACATACGTTTGTAAATTATTCTTCAAGAATAGTCTGGCTATATTCTCTAGTGATTATTTCAATAATTAACCGAAAAAGCATCCAATTATTGTATTTGTATTATGTATATACACACTGTACAAAAAATGCTCACTTTTTGGAAAAAATATTTTTTTGCAGTTAGTAAAATACGTTGTTTGCACTTGTTATGAGCTAAAACCATGAAAAGGATTATATTTTATTTGCCATTTTAATTCTTAAACTCAGCCCTTCTCAAAAATATCATATTTATTAACCTGAGACAAAATTTTAAATTTGGCCTGTTATCCTTATAAACTTGACTATTTTATTTTTTTCCCCCAACCAAGAACATGTACTGCACCATGCAAGTGCATCTAATTTTAGAAAGAGAGCTTTTCTTAATATAATTACTCACTTTCTTGCTTTGTTACAAAAATTCATTAATGGGACAGCATATTTATGGTTGTATTATTTGTCTACCTACTGGTAATAATGATATGTATTGGTTAGATAGTATTTGCTTCACTACTACATATATTTTTCGTAAATTATGAAAATTAACAACATTGACCTTGCAGCATTGTTTTCAATTCCACAACAGAGATTGTCACGTATGTCTTGACCTACAATATGAAATATTTAGGCTAAATAATATTTAAACGTTGTTTTCATTATATATTTTCCTGAATCTGTGCCCAATTATATACGAATTTAGACAGTTTAATTAAGTGGTATAACATATATGCAGTGATGTCTGACATTTCAAGTTCATTAAAACTGATTTCATAAAGATAATATGCAAATACGGCCAATAAAATCTCCAATTATAAAAACAGAAATAAATTAGAAAAAGCTCTTCACTGATCATATTTTTAAAAGCAAGTTACTATTTGCATATTGATGTTTAAATTTCGAAACAGAATTTAGTATAATTTCATCATAGCACTGTAGGCCCAACTTCATGAAATCGAGCAGTGATATCTTTTTCTGGAAAACGTAAATGGTCAGTTAGCTATTAAAACTTTCATGTGAATGTACAAGAATTTCCTTGTTGCCCTATGCTGATTGTTATCAATACCAAGTGAATACATTTCATCTTGGGTTACAACAGTGACAGAACTTACAGCAAGGGGGGATCTAAAAAATGATATCTACAGCCATTTTACGTCCTAAAAATCAGAGAGCAAAGTCCTTTTCGATTTCCTAACAAAAGAATGTCAAGTTTACATTTCTCAGGTGACTTATTCGCCCACTTCGCCTAGTAGTGTGACTCCTGTGTTAGTGATGTATGCAATTAGCACAAAACAACAAAGATACATCATTGTTTCATGTTCCATTAAATTGGTATTAAAACCTTAATAAGGTAAAAAAAATGTAACTTGGGTAACAAAGACAGACAGACAGTTTTATTTCTCAGTTTATAATTTTCAAAATTTTTGTTTGGTGCTAGAAGTAGCTACACCACATCTGTTGATATTTTGTATTCAGCTTTTTCATTGCTTCTTAATTTGCCAGCTTTTTTGAAGAATTTAGCTGCCAGTAGTAATTCTTATATTACCTGGAAACAGAAATATTTATGTACAATGCATTAATTATTTTTTGTGCTGGGACTGTCATGTATTAGTATATGTATATACTTTCAGATATTGATATAGTCCAATATTTATATTTTGTTGCATTATCATTTTCAATATGTAATATTTATTCTGATTGCACTTCTTGTTTATATATATATATATATATATATATATGCTCAGTAGCATGCCAACATGCATTGGGTGACTTTTGAACTAAGTACTTAAGTACTTAATGTCAGAGGAAACTTTTTGTGGTCCTTAATGTTGATCTGAAGCTGCTGGTCCTATAAAATCCCTTGACAGTACTAGTGTAAATTCTTTCAAAATCTGATTTTAAGCTATATTATGTTATATTACACAACATTTCTAGACAATGGACAAGAATCATGTTACTATGAACGACAATTCTGTTCCATAAATGTTACATGAGGTGCACATATATTAATTATAAGTATTCAGATTATACACATTAATGTGAAATACAATATTTATTTTAATTTTGTTTAGGTACATGTGAGTGCTGTTCACTTAAAATAATACACAAGAATCACTAAAGAGTAATCAAGTTTTATGACTGCCATTTTTGTTTCAGTGTTATGTGATTTGCACACAAGTTGGTCAAAAATATAAATGTTGATTGTACTTCAAAAAGACCAAATGTCAGTATTAAGGCTACTTTTTGGCATGTCACTATCATAAATTGGTGTAATTTTTCAGTTAAATTTATTAACATTACAGATGTTTAAGCACAACAACATAACATAGACAAACATCTAGTTCATCAGTGTTACATGAGACTGGTTTCAATGTCAGTCATAAACAACTTTCTAGAATTTCCGAGAAAATACTGGTGTGACCTTGCCTAATTTTTTTAAATTTTAGTGTATTTGTAATGAAAGATAAACAATTTTTGTTAAGTCTATTTGCTACCAGTTTAAAGAATTCTCTTATTTTGTCATATATCAAACAACTTACACATTCAAATAACAGTCATATAACATCCTTACAGACATCCTCAGCAAGCATCCTGATCAACTGTACACAACCTTTGACTAGTTATATGATGGCTTTTGCCAACAGTATAGCAAGTGTGCTCTGTGGAAACTGAATGCTGTGTGCAACTGTTTGGATTATTGGCTAAAATAGAATCGAAAATATTACTCACATAATGGTGAAAGAGGACGGATTCAGACGGTTTGTCTGTAAATTCGTAAATTTGTCAGATGTTGAAGATATAAAAGTATTTAAATGTTATTTATTCAGACACAACACAATGCACATAATAATCTTTAATTTACTGAAAGTATTATGGCAGGGCAAGTCATTGAACATCCCATAATCAGTTGGACAGATGCTTCACATGTTACATTGGGGTGATAAGAATTAAAATGTTATTTTTAATGAATTTAATTTAATGAATTTAATTTAATGAATTTAATGAATTTAATGTTATTTTAATGTTATTTTTCCTAGCAGCAAGACAATTTTTATGGGTTAGAAACCAGAACAGTGTTGGTACCAAACATTCATAGTTTTATGCACTTAAGTAAAAAGAAAAACCTATTTTACATTTTATGTGGATGAATAATGTCCCAATTTGATTATGTGGAATGCAGTGTTTTCAGAAATGACAGGAAGTTAATAATTAAAGTATATTTTATGTCAAAACTGCCTTTGTTTTCACAGTAGCATATGAACATATATAATAAATAATATTTATGAGCAATTAAAGTCAGAAAGACTTTTCATATTTGTAGACTCTCATTTTTGTTGCACTCTATATTGATATTGTATCCATCTTTGGAAACATAAACAGATCATAGTAAATGTGGCATACATTAAATAACATACCAAAGAATGACCAAATATGGTATAGCAAGCCTTATTTGGAAAGTGAATTACCACAAGAATCTTGTTATCAGTAATATAGTAATCAAAGTGTGGTAAATGTAAACATTCCAATATATTTTACCTTAAAAATGCTTACTGGTCAATGCTTTATCTTAAGTGAAACTTCCTAAGAAACATGGCTGTACTTGGGTTGTTGATCATTACTCATGATCTTTTTGTGTTTGACATTTTTTTTTGTTGCTTCACTAGCAAGGTATATCATATCTAAGTCCAGTATTGTTGTTAAGCTGATGAAACCACATTTTATAAAATACAATTTTTATTTATACCTCAGTATTATTGTTGTTTAGCTTGCTACAATATTGTGTTTGCAGTGAGAAAAATAAATCAGAAACTATAAGACATTAAATCTTGATTGGACCTCCATACATTCAAACCTCTCTTAAGGCATTGATTTGATCTCAGCTCTAAATGTTTCTAGTTCAACAGGTTGGTCTCTGCATTATTGGCTTGGGACAGGGTGGGGTTGGGGCAGGCATGAAGAAGCTATTAATGCTGGAGTGTCATCTTTTCAGTCTAATTATTGGTCTATTTATTACCTATTAATAAATTTATTTTGACATATTTTTACAAACTGATGGTAGTTATAATCCCTTTTCTATTGATCCATTGCATTAAATCCTTTAGAACACTAGCTTTTTAAGTATTAATCTCTGTCAGAACAGAACACCTGTGTATTCAGTTGCCATTGATCTCAAATTTGAATTGCTGATGTGCATGGAAAGCACCATCATGCCAAGGCAAGAGAAATGCCTCATAACAGCAAAATCTGTATCACCAGGAACTGATTAATGTGTCTAACTGTTGCATGTGGAATTAAAAATAATTGTGGCTTTCACTTGAGCAATTGTGATCTGTCTGTGTTCCTTTCACTCTGCTTTCATTATTCGGATGCGATCCATATTGAAAGCAGAAATCAAGTTTTGACATGTTTTTTTTAATTGTGCATTAAAAACAGTAGAATCAAGTTTAATGTTGCTAATATTGTGTCACAGATACAAAAATAGTCACTCTAACAATAGATGCACTGGCTACCAACTCTTTGAACTCAATGGATTAAAATACAGTATAATTATCTGAATCCTTTTAATGCAAAAAACATTGTACTGGAGACTTTTATATTTTATAAGTCACTGAACCCAGCATTCAGCTTAATTTTCAAAATAATCATATAGTACTTCTTGATATGTTAAACCAGTGATCCATTACCATAATTTCTTGGGAAAGGGGCAGCTCATTAATATTCATGCAGGACAAGTAATTACAGGTAATTGGTGAAATACAGAGAACAGAAATTGTTCTGTTCTTCCATTGATATATCACATGCTTCACTTTGTACAAAAATGTTTGGCTTTCAACACAGTTAAAAAGTTGATATTCATAAGATGGAAACTAAAATAATGTAATTAAAGAACTTAAAAATGAAATGGCCAGATTTCATCAGAGCACTCAAGGTTCTCCTTTCAGACCAGTTAGATTATTGACTGGCAACTTGAATATAATATGGAAGAGTCTGAGTTAGATTTAGAGAGGCATCAGGTTATCAGATTTTTATTTTGGCTCTGATTTGGCAGTTATTCTCAGTATAATAGTCAACATAATGTATTAAAGAAAATCAATGTTGAAATAATATGCTCATAAAAAATGATAAAAAGATGATTTACTTCCTCATAAATACTCCATTAATCCATATATATTTCCATGAAATACATCATATTTTACCACAGTGAAACAGCCATCAACACACAAAGAAAAAAATGTTGCATAAAAGTTTTAATTCATTTGCATTTGGGTTGAAATTTGTTGCTAGTCCTGGTAATAGTCCTATAAATGGCCTCCTCTTGTATTGATGGGTCATGCCATTTAAGGATTTGCATAATTGTCGAAAAAATTAAATTGTCTAGACTGATGAAATTATTTACATATGTTTCTCTGCTATTTTATGCCCTTTTCCTGTATAGTTGTTGAACTTCACACTATTGAAACCACAAATAGAAACATTAAAATAATGCATAATTCCAGCAATCTTTAAAAGTGATTGGAACAGAACCCATGTGTAATGATAGAGAATTTGCTTATTCACACTCTTTCACCATTGTTAGTGTTTCCTTTGAATATCCTATCAGCAAAGTGATTGAGGATAAGACTGGGCAAGTATTACAAAGTAATGTTTGCTAACAAATTATCATTATTATTGTCTTACTAAAGATATATGATTGGTTAATTGGTTTAATACATATAGAACAGTACTTCAGTTATGATTTTAGGCAGCATCTGCCAAGTCCACAAGGAAAACAGCCCAGATTCAGTAATGGGTATTAGTTATCTCTGTTTATCTCACTGGTTAGTAATGTCTCCTAATTTCAATTTGCTCTCATGACATTAATTGTATACAGAAGACTACAATTTTACATTAATTTATGTAATTCATAGTTAATCTAAAACATTTATGTGCAACAAACAGATGGTCATTATCAGCAATTTTTTCTGGTGAATTGACTTTTGTATATACATTGGCAGAGTAGTATTTTGCAACAGCTTGTCCAAGTACAAGTAATTTATTCTTGCCATTTCAGTATAATAAATAACTAAATGGGATTTAAATCATGATGTCTTTTCACTAATTAGAGCGTGCAAAAAAACACAAGGATAAAATAAACACCAGATGGGCCCAGCAAATCAAGCATTCAATGCTACTGATTGAATAAAACAGACATTATGTTCTCAAGGCTTCAAATTAAGGGAGAATTGTGGCACGGCAGCTATTTTCAAAGTGTATTGTGTGCACATTTGGGTTTTCATGCTAATATAGTTGTTTTATTGTTTACTGAAAAATTTTTTTTTAAAAAGTAATATCCAGTTTTGTTATTATTTATACATAACTGCTGTATTTGACTTGTTAATTCTCATTTGTTTGTGCTTTAGTATATTTTGTAATTCTCCTGTTTGTCTCTACATGAATTCACTCACTCACTCATTCATTCATTCATTCATTCATTCATTCATTCATTCATTCATTCATTCATTCATTCATTCATTCATTCATTCATTCATTCATTTTACTTTTCCTGCATCATCATCTGTTTGTAAATTTTGTTGTTTATTGATTCCTTTTTTAAATTCATATTAATTTACATGATGACAGGTAAAATTAGAGATATAATTAATTTGATCGTTCACTGGCCTCTTAGAAAGCTTCCTTTTTGAAACTTTTCTTCCCTTAGAATCTGTTCTAAGTTTTACCGCCAATAACAAGTGGCTTGTCAGAGTAACTCTGTTGCTGATGAGTTACCTAGTTTAATTTCAGATCTAAATTGTAATGGTACACTCTATCTCAGTTCCAATTGGATGTCACTGAACTGATTCAATCAAACTTAGCAGACAATGTCCTCTATCTGTCTGTCCATGTGGGGATGGATGAAAACACACCTTGTACACTCCATGGGCTTCTTTTTTGATCCTAACCTAAAATCTTAATATGAAGTTGTGGTAACTACAAGCCTTTGTCCAGTTGGCACAATCTATGGCTTGGCTGTCAGGTCACAGTAACCTTGTGTAAGCAATTAACACTAGCCTGCAGCAATCTTTAGACATCAAACACATGGTTGTAGTACTATTCTAGTTTATACATGACTTAGTACCCAGGCACTGCAAATTGCAAATGTGAGATATACAAATATAGATCCTGTTAAGAAAGTGTTAGCCTTAAAGTTCAGGTAGTCTTAGGGATATACAACTGTCAGATCATAGTTAAAAGGGATGATTGAGTACTTAGAAGTTACGGTCCTGCCAGGATGTAAGAAAAAAGGTTCACTTAACTAGTTGAGGCAAATGAGTACATAATTGACAATGGTATGCTTTTGTCAGTATGGGGCACAGTTAGTCCTTTCTTACTGACAGGGGTCAAAATTTTGTATCCTGCCTAATCAAGGAGTTGTGTAACATTTGCCACATTTTAAAAATTCAAACAATTAGCAACCACCCAGACCCTAACACAGCTTGCAAGTGCATGAATGACAGCAACTACCCTCTGTGCTCTATGTAATGAAAAACAATCTGGCCAAGTCTGTTGCAAAGTATGATGCTTAGTTATAGGCCACTCCTTCAACTTAGTCAACATAGTTTTCTCCTGCTTTGCTCTTTGGTGAGAATGTCATATTCCCATTGATACAGTGTTAATACCTTCTTCAAGATTGGGTAAATCAGCTCAGTCACATTTGGTTGAAGCTCTTGTTGGTCACACGAGTTGTATAGAGAAATGGCTGGGATAAACATCCAGCAGGCTAAAGCTAAATATAAGCAGCTGCATGAAAAAAAAGTACAATTTCATTTGGAGCAGTAAGTTTGATTACACTCTTCTTAAGTTCTCTAGGTATTTTTTACAAGCTGTGTCACAAATGGGTAGGTCCATGCTATCTCACCCACTGGTGCTGAATAATTATAGGTTTAAATTGAGGGATTGCCCACTGGTGCTGGATAATTATAGGTTTAAATTGAGGGATTGCAAGAATAAAAAGCTGGTAAAAGACACACTGTACTAATGGTATGGAAAAATGGGAACCAGCCTGGAAATGGGTGAACATAAAATACAGTATATATGGGTTTGGGTGGCCAGAATTGAGGATTGGTTAATAATGTAAATTATGTTTTAGGTAAAAGAATCTTTGAGAGCTTATCCTAGTTGTAAGTGAAAAAAAAATATGGATATTGTTTTCTTGATGGCATTTCAGTCCTTTAACAGTCTTGAGTTTGGAACACTCATTACTAAAATTAGTACCTGACTCTTTAGTGCAGAATTAAAAGCACATGTTTCAAACACATGCAAGTCCAGAAATGCAGTGGCTCATATCCTTTTTTCTACACAGAAGCTGACATCCAGGTCTCATCTATACTGATAAATGTAAGTTTGATCATGGGCACTAAGAAAATTTTTAAGTTATTGAATTTTGAATATCATGGTGTTTGCATAGATTTACAATGAGAACTGAATTGGTACTGTGATTCCTATAGACAGCTACATCAATACAGTGACTCCACATATGCAGGTGTAATTAATATTACTTTATTTGCAATCATATGGTTTTATTTGTGGAAAACAAGCAAAATTAATTAATAATAATTAAAAAGTAAATAAAGTTTACAAAAACTACAGAGTGACTTTCAGTGGGATATTAAACACATTAAGATATATCAACTGTTGCCAAAAAGGAGGGGGGAAACAGGGTATAGATTTGACTATTTTAGGTGGATTGTTTTGCCCTTTGGTTCATATCTAAGCAAGACATATATAAAATGTATACAATTTAGAGTAATTATTGCAAGAAATATGATATTTCCTAGTTGTATTTTGAAACATAATGCATCAGATATGATCACTTAGGTCCCTTCCAAAAATCAGTATGAATTCTTACACTTGGAGAACAGTGATGGGTGAAGAGCTCCACAAATTTGTTGAAAGTCCTGCATATGAAAATTTGCTTGCTGAAGCAAACAATTTTTATTTAACCATTCTTATTGCAACATCTGTTTTTTGGGTAAGCAACTGTTTATAAATCTGTGTTCGTCAAGCAATACATGAATGCTTGTTAAACTAAATTTGATTTTCACAACATGATCAGGAATAAACTTTATGGCGTAGTTTGAACCTTTCATGATGTAAGTTTTACAGATGCATGCTTCAAATACGGACCATCTAGAAAACCTAAAATGTCTGATTCCCAGCATGTTTCATTACAATTTTGGTTGATGATAATGATGATGAAAATGATGATGAAAATTTTTTTTTAAGTTATGAAATATGTTGGATTATTGGAGCTGGGAAAGTGTTAATGGAGATACCAGTGAGTGATTTTGAGCCTGAAAATGGTGTTAAATATGAGTCGTAGTAGGTGTTGAATAGACAGAAGTAAATTGCACGATTGCCAATCTACCTATCAGTTGTATTTTTAAATTAAATATAGAAATGGCAGAATACTGAGCATCATTAAAATAGAGAATTTAAAAGTATAATGCAATTTTCATTTTTTTTTAAATCAATCAATTTAGCCCTGCAGATCATATGCTACAAAACCATATATCCATATCAGGGTTAAGATAAACTGAATAAATATGGGTTTAAAAAAATGAAATTAAGAAGTAAAGATATTTATTTCAGTACCTCTGTCTGCACAAACAGACTATGGCATTGATCGACTAAACCTTAATTCAGCATTATGGAACAGTTAAAAAAAATCAGTAAATTGCTGATTCAACAAAGTCATTTTATGTTAGTGAAAATTTCTATTTTGGAACTGATGTATCCTAAAGATGATATCTGTGAGCTCTGGTAAATTATACATAGAACATTTGTAAAGTTGAGTTTCCCAACATATTCAAGCTGAAAAAGCTAGCCATGTATATGTCTCTTCAGAAGGAAGCAAAGAACAATATTCATACAGATAAAAAACAGCATGCTCAGAAAAAATTAACTGAATAATGATTATACAAACTAGAGGTGACATCTTCTAAAGATGTTGATTTTAAAAGAGGTCTGAGAAAGTGGAGTGGAAAGAAAAAAAAAACACATTGAAGTTCAGGTCAATATTGAACTATGGCCATTTCTTCCCCACCCTCCTTTTTTCCAGTCCCCCTTTCTTCTTTGATAAAGGAAGAGGGGTCTCTCTGGCAGCATCTCCTTAAATTGTTCCTGCAGAACAAATTTGGAATTTCTCTTTTTATGCAGAGATATTTGACCAGTGAATAAAGGTGCTGATGGAATAAATAAAATTAACACAAGACCAGCAATGGGGCAGATTTTAAACTGCTCATTTTTATCACCATGTTTAAGTTAACAAAAATACAATATGACTGGGTGTTGTCAATAGTTTTGCTTCTTCACCACCAAATATAAGTACATGTGGCTACAGCAGTCTTTTGCATCTGCAGGAAGTACAATGTGATAGATTTTGTTGATATTCATCCTCATTAAAATGCCCGGGTCTCTACTAGATGTCTTGAGATTTTCTTTGCATGAGCAAATTGCATTATTTCTTCAGTTTTGAAGATAACACCATGATGTCTTCTATGTTTATGTGAGACATTAAATTGTTGAGACATCTTATTGTTTTCAAAGCATTCATGCTGTGCAAAACAAAACCCCTGGTTGCTGAAGTAAATAGAACTATCATTAAATGGCCTGAAATGCTTAATAAAAGTTATGGACAGCCAGCTGGTAATCTTGTTTGAAAGTATTTTGGTTATCTTCTCATCAATGAGAATTGTGTATAAATATATAATAACTATATCTCTATCTGTAATTCTACATACTGAAAATACAACCAGAATGTCAACATCCACAAAAGGTAACCACCCACCTTTCAGAGATGGACAGATTATTAAGTTCATATATGTATTGATATGTATTGTATCACAAGCTACTGTATAATCTTGAATTGTTTTGATATGTGGCACAGATGTGTCATTTCACCCCTACTATTGTCTGACTGGGGTGAGGGAGAGACCAGTTTTATAATTTAAAAAGACTTTTATTAGTGTGCTACACTGTTTATGTGTAATATACAGACTCTTAAGTTCTGCCCACCTCTCCAAGTTCTACACTATCTATCACTCCATTATGTCTGCTTGGTATCCTATCTCTTGTTACATTCCTCTTTTGTATCTCAAACTTGTATCTGGTTCTCTCTTCTTTTCTTGTTCTTGTTGTCTCAACTATGTGCACAAACTCTCTCTATCTCTTGTATCTATCTATATACATATACTATATCATAATTCCACTCCCACTTTCCTTACATACATAATATGATTGGTTAACTATTACTAATTGAAGGACTGCCCCTTCCTCCCAGATCTACCATAACTAAATGGTGCTGAAACACCATTATATATGACCCATTTACCCAGATATGCCATGATGCTAACCTCATTACCTAGATATGTCAAAGCCTTCTTGAACCCCCAAAACTTGATTTGTTACAAAAGCTTGACTTGCTGTTGATGTGTCCCCCCCTCTCACAACCAATTTAACATTAGTTTCTATGATGCTGACCATGTTACACAAATTTATCATTGGTTCCCCCACAGCAGTCCCAAAAAATCCATATATTTCCCAGATTCTCACACCCAACATATTACTAACTAGAAACCTGATATTGGTGGTACTATGCTACTGTTTTGTTATTTCCTGCCCATTTATACTTGTATATTTGACTGTTTCCCATACTAAAAAATCCTTTTGGACATACATGCATGGGGAGAAAGAACAACAAAATAAAACAAAAGATTAATAACAAAGGGAACCATGTTATTGTCTCTTCAGCAAAGTTTTCAGACTTATATTTGTGAAGCCAACTTAGTGCAAGCTTAGGGCCAATTCTTGTCATCAAAACTGTGAAAATTGAGCTCTTTTATTAGAAACTTTAGACACAAGTTTTTTTCCATTACAAGATTGGTCTCTAATAATATGTTGGGTGTGAGAATTTGGGACATATATGAATATATGGGATGGATGTGGGTGAAGCAGTGATAAATCTGGGTAACTATGTCAACATCATAGAAATTAATATAAGCTGGATGTGAGAGTGGAAGAACATATCAATAGCAGGTAAAGTTTTTGGGAATTTGGGTTTCAGGAAGGCTTTGGTAAACAGGTTACCATTCAGACTAATATGGGTAACTGGGTCATATGTAATGCTGTTTCAGCACCATTTAGTTACCTTATAATTTGGAGGGAAGGGGCTGTCCTTCATTTTGTAATAGTTAGCCATTCATATTCTGTAGGTAACAAAAGGTAATGTGGGATTATGTTAAAGATTTTGCGGTTGGAATGAAGTATGAATTTAAAAACCCTACAACCAAGATTTTTTTCTATGGAAACTTTGCCCAATCCACAAATTAAATTTCCTTTAAACAGCCCCTTCACAGAATCCTGAATCTAGCCATGAACTTCCTGTAGTTTCTCTAACTGACAGACTGATTGAAGAATACAGTTTATTTAATTTTCAGTCCACTGCATTTCATACCAAAACAACATGTCAGCTAAACCATTTCATTTTATTTTCAGACTATTCATGATGAAGTGATAATTGCAGTGATCAAAAAGAAGAAATGGATCCTGGTTGTGTTGGACCAGTTGGCTATACTGCCTCAGCTCCTGAAGGCCAATATGATCCTGTCATAAAGGTCACAGTTACAGATGCAAATTGTTATGATGCACAAATGCAGCACAGTGAAGCAAATTTTAATTATTCATGTTCCACACCTGGACCGACTGATGCACAACAGACCCCATCAAATGACCATGAGAATATACAGTCATAGTGAGTACAATATTTTTCATGCATTTCCAAGGTCAATCCATTCGTCAGTATATTGCTACCATGGTTCGTTCTTGCACTTGCACAGATGTTCAATGTTTATATGGCTACCATAGGGTGGGGAAGAACATGTTACTACAGGGGTCTCAAACTCAAACCACCCTGATGGCCGCATGAGGTCTTTTTTGATGGCCCAAGAACCACACTACCTTTGTTATCTCTCATGACACCTTGTGATGCTTGTAGGCCACAGGATACAGCTTGGCAGGTCGATTGCAGCCCACAGGCTGTGTGCTTGAAATCAGTTTTATAACTGTCTGTTTGATTCATTTGTCTGCATGTATGTCAACCTGTTCCATGTGTTGCTTTGTACAATAACTGGAGTTTCCACCATCTACTATTGTTTAAAGTGTCAAGTAAAATTTTATGACACAGGAACCTGCATCAGACTTTGTGGATAGCTTGCACATAGGGTAAAGAAGCCTGTTGTATTTCAGCTGCACTGGTTTTAATGTTAGGGTAGGCAGGGTTATTTTGTTATTGTTTTTAAAACATATATGTTTAATGTGATTATTTTGTGTAATTTCTTTATTTTTGCCATGGGGAAAAAGTGTCTGGGTCATCATTGAGAAACAGGGATGGTCAGCCAACTGGAGTCACATTTTTTGTTTGGCCTAATTAAGACTTGTTGTGCTATGCTGGCAGATACATGAAATATAATTAAACATGGTCAGGGTGGATATTATGTCATTCACAGACCATTTCGTTACTTCTATTTCTGAAACATGTTAATAGATTTATTAGGGGAGATAAGACAGTTCATTCTATGACAAACTCACCTAAGTTATGTCACAGTCTTGTCAAATCTATAGTAAATTTGTGTTAAAGTTTTACTTTAATCCACAATGCAAGTTTTTCATAAATTTCAGTATTCTTCCAGTCTAATGAAAGTTTTGAAGGAAGTAAATGATTTGCTAAAAAAAACTATTTGACATAAATTTTTCTTTAAAAAAATAAAGACGTTAGATTTAAATGACATTCAGATATTCAGTTTAGAATTAAAAGGTGCTACCTCTCATTTCAGTTCCTGAAGTTGCTTGTAATTCTATTCTTTTTTGGGACTGCTCCAAAAGACTGTACACATATCATAAACAATATGCTTGACCATTGTTTTTTTGCATCCAGTTTTTTTTATATTTGGAACAAACTAATCTAGAATAATATCACCTATGGATGCCTAACATACCCAATATAACATTGTTTATATTTGGAACAAACTAATCTAGAATAATATCACCTATGGATTGCCTAACATACCCAATATAACATTGTGTTGGCTTCTTCTGTTTACTTTGGTGACATTATCAATTCTTGCTTTCCAGCTTTTGGCTGAAATTGGTTGACCCATGGATATTGATGATTAACATTGAATTTATTTGTACAAGTGTGAAACTTGGCTCCATTTCTCAGATTGAGGGAGAAATTAAATGGCTCATAATTTGAGGAATTATTGATTTTTTCTTGTTTTAAATGTACCCAATAATCTTCAGGACCAATATCTTTCAGAATAGAGCAGAATTCAAGTGATTTGGCATACATAACCTTTTGCACATAACAGTGGCATTGGAGATTCAAGTTTTCTTTTTCATTTGGTTATATTTTTTTCTAAACCTGTTAAAATAGCTTTTATTTTTACTTGGGTATGATGCTAGAAAGTTTAGTCTATGACATGCTTGCTTGCTTTTGACCTTAGGGTGAATGTTACAGTTACAGAAAATATATTATCCTGTTCTGGTTAAAGATTTTAAAATTTGCTTGTATTACCTAAATTTTTATCATACTCTGGATGAAATATTATGAAACCTCCTATAATTCATTATGACCTTGCTTAACTGTTCAGTCTTGAGGTCATTGTCACATGTTTTACAGCAGTGATTTGATGGGGGTTAGGGGCTAAATGGGCAGGCTTTATTGTATTACATGAACATGCACATTTGATAACTTCCTTGAACAGTTCAAGCTAAATCTTAATGTACCAGAATGACTTCATAGGCAGGAACTACAGAAGAGGCTTTGCAATAAACCTTTTATTCCCATCCATCCATTTGACTTGTTAGCTCAAATTTGTCATCTCTACCCCTTGTAAACTACAGAGGGGATTACCATGAAACTTTACACACACATTCGTCCTAGGTCTAGTTGGTTGGGAATCAAAAAAATGGTGCCCACTGGACATTCAGTATGGCACCCATTAACAAAAATCTTACTGCAAAAACTCCTTGATGGTTGATAAAATCAGTATGCCATTTTCACGTACATAAAGTTTTCTTATGTAACTGATCATCAATGAAAATTGCTTAGATCTGACAACCCAACATAGCCATATAGCAGTCATCTTGAAAGACCTGTTATGCTTTAGCTCTTCCTCCTGTATATATGGCCATGTCTGTATTGGGTTTTCACTTAATGACTTCTTCAAATGTAGTTGATTCAAAGTATAAATGGTGCCTCTCTGATCTCAACATGGCCACAATGGCAGCCATCTTGAAATATTGTTACTGCGACTTGTGGGAAATTTACTTAAATGTCTTATGTATTTGGCCCTTAATGAAAATGAAGCTGATCTGACCTAAAGCTAAGCTGCAATTGTTACCATCTTCAAAGTCTGAATATTGCTACTTCTCCAGAACATGATTTTGTCAATGTTCTTACTATATCACTTTTTATGGTATTTTGCTTGGTCCTAAATGTAGCTCCAATATGGCTGTCAAGACAGCCAACTTGAAAATCTCACTTTAGATACTCCTTTGGAATGATGGTTGTATTCACATGGGGTTTTCACCAAAAACATCTTGTAATATAAACAAGTGTTGGTCCTATATTTAAGTGAGGCCTGTCTAACCTCTAAATGATTGCCTTGATGACCATCATGACAATTCTGTAATGCTGAACTGCAAATTAAAGTAGCACATATTACAGTCAAACCTACTTACCTCTACCTCAGTTATTTCATTATACATGAATGGCAGGTGCCTGAAAGCATTCTGTTGATGTTTCTTCGAACTCTCTCTCTCTCTCTTGTTTGTGATTTTCTTGGATCCATTTTTCAGTCATGATAACATATTCAAACCTCTGAGTACAGCCAAACATGATTTGTTTTGGAATGCGTTGTGTGTTATATGGCATAATTTATGCACGCTTCAGTATGAATGCATACACTACATATGATATGCTGGTTAGAGACCAATTGTTGCCATATTAATAATAACTCTCTGCCGCACACAATGTTTTGGTTCCTGTTTAAAAAATAAAGAGTGTGATTATAGCTGACAAGCAGGATCGTAAAGAAGCATCAGGTAATTATTAACAGAGTTATTACTATTATGGCAACAATTGCTACACAGAGAGAATTAGTCTATAACCAGCAGGTAGTTCATGTATTTTTTTCTTTAATAAATTGCTCATCATGATAAAAAAAATAATAAATAATAACAACACCAGGTTAGTATCTATCATTTATTATAAATTAATCATTTTGTGTATTTTATTGTAACATGCAGTTGGATGGGATTCCATTTAAACAGAAGAGCCAGAGACAGGAGTCATGGTCAAGGACATCTTAAAATTTATGTTATCGATTTTATGAACCCTGATATCTTGGGAACCTGTTATATCTGATTTTTTTTTAAACCTTTGACGTAAACAAGATAATTAGGTTAGACTGTAGAATGCATTCTGCACAGTATCAATTTGTTACTTAACTGTAAAGATTAACTGAACAAATAAGAACTTAAAAATATTAAGTGAATAAATAAGAATTTATAAAATATTTCAAGAGGATACTTTTTAATCAAAACACCTCAGTCCATTCCAAAGTATACAGATTTAGGTTAATACAAAAATATGCTTGGAAATTTCACTAGTAATTTATAATATAAAAACAATATACATGCTAAAGGATGCTTAAAAATTAAACACATTATTTATAATGTAAAAACAACTTATAAATTAAAGGATGCTTGGAAATTCCACTAGTAATTAACAATATAAAAACAACTTACATACTAAAGGGGCTTTGCGATTGATGATATTTGCTCATATTTGTTTATGTGTTCATTTTCAATTTGAGACTGAATTCTTTTCAACTTGAATAAAGAGTTGTTTTGGATGTGCAAAGTGAATAGCATAATGAAGAAAGGAAAGGATGATGTGACTTTCTTGCTAAAGGACAGTAATTCTAAAACTACGTGTCAGTGCTGGGTTAGATAAACATTGAAGCAAAAAATTAAATTTTGATTACAAACTTTAGAAATCCAGACAGTTGCATAACAGTTGGTTATGACAACTTTAATTTTAGGATATAAGTCTTATAACATGCCCAGTCACTAGATCACATGCATTTTGGAGTAGGGCTATTCCTGAGTCAATAGCTGTCTGGGAAACATTCTAAAAAAAAACCACTATAAAGAGTTTCTCAATTTACTGAAGATACATGTAATGATGCAAACAGTGATTAGTATAATGGTGGTGGTGGTGGTGGTGGGTGCTCCAGGATCAGGTACAGTAGGAACAGTCACCTGCATGTAAGGTTTATTGAACTGAGATTTGCTTAGATAAACTTTGAATTGTTGGCTAAAATTAGGACTTTGAACAACTACTGATAAACAATTGTTCAGGTTAATGGTCTGCTAGCCATCCTTGGAGTTGAGTCACAGGTGACTGGTTTCTTTTTTTACTTCATTGAACTTTTGAACACACTGAACTGTGCCTAAACAAATAATTTTTTACCAAACTGTACATAATGTTTTTAGTAAACAAATAGTTGGCACTGATATTAACTTTTTAAGATTAGAGGACATGACCATTGTTGTCACATTGCCAGACCAATTGTTGAATATTTACATATCTTGTAAGAAATGAAACAAGTCCATCTAATTGTAGTCTTTATTTTCCTGATAGACCATAATGAAAGTGGCCTTCTCTACCAAAGCAATTTAAACATGGTCTTATATTTCCTCTCTGTCCATAATGGAGATGGCGTTCTCTAACAGATTCATTTAAACATGTTGTTAGCTTCTTAATAGAACATAATGAAGGTGACTGTCTCTAACAGATCCATTTCAGTATGGCCTTCATTTTCATAATAGACTGTAATGAAGTTGGCTTTCTCTAGCAGGAAATTCAAACTAAGGCTCTGAATCATTATTGCTGATGAATAACAAACAACAATTGTATTTGTTGCTAAAGCATGTATATACATACAACATAGCAAAAGAACATCAGATGTAAGTTGAGTACAAACAATGTAGCATCACTTTTAGATAAGAATGGCAAAATTGACATTCCTCATATAAAGCTCATCATAATTTATTGGGTGTCAGCATAAGAATTCAAAATAAGAATTAAAAGAGAAAATCATGCTTAAAGATTTAGCTCAGCATGGAAAATATTACAGCCTTTTTCCCATTCATTATGCTACGATGTCTGAGTCACTTGCACATAATTGCTACCTTTTCATTGCACTTTTGAGAGTTTACTTTTGGCATTGAAAAAGTACTATGACAGATCAAGTTACTCTTAATCCATGTACTAAACATGTATAAACTTTATTGAATATCTTATAAACTTTATATAATAACTTACCAAAAGAATTAATTCAGATATCTTATAAATTTTATATCTTAAAAACCTATTTTTAGATATTTTAATAAAGTTAAATTGTATTGAAACAATGTAAAAGATATTTAAGTTTTTTAAGTTATAAAATATACCACATGTATTTCATGCATAATGTCTTGTGTATATTCTTTGTCGATGTAAAGTATTACTCCTAAAAAGCAACAATTATTAATATGATAATTGAATGAAAAGTAAGGTTACAAAGCATTATCACTGCCAGGGTGTCCATCTTGGAAATCTTATTATTGCTACTCTTAGATCAATGGTCATATTGATCTGTTTTTTTTTCTTCCCAGAAGACTATTCATTTCTAGATGGTGCTAAAAGAAATGGTGCAGATCTTACATCCAATATGGCTACCATGATATCCTATTGAAACTAATGTTACAGGCATCACTCCTCCTCCGAGGAATTTCAGTCCTTTCACAATAAAATTTCTTATGATGTTTACATGGCATTAAAAGATCTTAACTTGACAGTGATTCAGTTTCACACAGATCAGTTTGAAAATATTACGCTCAAATGTTTGATTCCGTTCAGTCATAGGCTTTGAATTTGACTGAGAGAATTTATAGCCTCCCATTCAGAAAGTCTCCATGATGAAAGGAAATAAACCATCACCTTATCTCAGATGAATAAAAGTGGCTATTAAGTATGCTACCAAACTGTTCTCTGATTCATCTTATCCAACATATATGATGTTGTCTTAGGTCCAAATACCAAACCTTGTGCACCAAGTAATAAAATTTCATTCTATCTTTTGGCATACAAATTTGTCTTCCCTAGAGAAGTAGTTGAAAATCAGTCATCCAAATGCTACAGAAGACTGTTTTCTAAAATTTCCATTGTGGTTGTTGAAACCTTCCAAAATAATATTTGATCTTAGCAAATTAAAACAGTCCTCAAATGATCTCTCGTTTTTAAGACTAAATTCAGTGAAATCAGAGCTATACCAGGGGTCACGCTACCAGTCAAAGTGGGTGAAAAAGTAGTTTGAGAAATAAATTTTGCTTTCTTGTGTTAGAAAAGCGAAAACTACTTCACCTTCAAATTTTTTGGATGTAAAATGACTGTAGATTATGACTTTGAGATGCCCTCTCGCTGTAGGAAGTAAGTTCTGTTACAGTTGTAACCTAAGGCCAAATGTATTTACCATATTTTTCCCGAATATATCCCGAAACGCAGATAATCTGAACCATCATATAGCCAGCAGGTTTTTGGTATATTTTTGTATAAAAATTTGTTGGCATAACCCAAACCTTTGTATAACCTGCACTATATTCTGGCTAACCGCCAGCAGATTTTAATTTTGAAGCCATCCGGCATTTATTGATTTATGTATGATACTACCCTAATCCCACTCACTGAAGACTTGGCCTAGCAGATCAATGAAGCCGTCTTTACATCTAGTGTTTATTGTTTCTAGATTCTAGATACCAGGTACTATACCCCTGGCGGCAGATAAGAATAAACAATATTTGTTTCGGTCCTGCCTCAGACAATTCTTTGATCTAAACTAAAAATGGTAATTAAGCCTTTTTTACATCCAATTGGTGATGAAACATTAACAAATTTTCATTTATGATAAAGGAAAGGAAACCACTGGATATAAATTGCTCATTGTGTCAGATGGATACAGGCTACTTAAATGCTGACATTTCTAAATAATCTTGTATTCTTGTGAAGTGTAGATTTGAGTCTAAATAATTTTTTTCTGGTAAATTTAAAAAATGCCAAAACGAAATTCTTACTCAGCCGACTTCAAGCTAATTGCCATTGCGTATGCTGAAGTGCATGGCAATAAAGCCACAGGCAGAAAATTTTATATTGATGAAAGTGTAATCTGAGGTTGGAGAAAAGAAAAAGAAGTGTTGGAGAAGATGAATCCATGAAAACTTGCTCCTCATATACCAAGGCAAAATGGCCTCACCTTGAAGCACATTGATGATTTTAAAAGAAGAGTGCATTGGGTATATAAATTTATGAAGATGAACCAATTGTTAATTAGAACATGAACGACCGTTGGCCAATGAGAATCGGGAGAAGAAGATGGATGATTTTCGTGAATTCATTGCCAGGAAAATTCAGAAGCTTGACTTGGAGACAAGATTGCAGTTACCATTACAATGCCCAGTGGCACCATCTCAAGCAGGTTGCTGGATAAGGTTTTCATTGTCCTGCTGAAATAACAGCCATAATAACAAAAAATTCCACAAAATGTTATTCTGTCATTGGTTCATATTCTCTTTTCTCCCAGAAAACCTTCCAAAACCTGAAATTTTAAAACCTGTTAATATTTTAACTTCTTCAGAAACATATCCCAACTTTTACAGGCAAATGATTTGCTCATACTATCTGAAAAAATAGTATGGATGTAATGTTGGATCCCTAATCACATTTGTATTGGATAGATTCAAGCATTGGGCAAATAAATTAGCCAAAGCTGCTCTCCAGTCCCTATTTTGAATGGAAGATTATAATGACTGATTTAAAATATTTATACATTAGGATGGCTTTCATATTTGGAAAAATATGTAGAATGAAAACTCAATAAATTAACTTTGAAAACATCAAAGCCAAAATTGGAGATGTCATCTCTCTGAACAAATTACAGAAATGAGGTGTTATTGTGCTGATTGCATATGGACAAGCATACCTATCTTGTGCATGCCTCATGAAAGGCAAACCTTGACCAGAGTACATGTCTTACCTCTCTCCAAGGACATTGAAATACATTCTTACAGTATATTGACTTCCACCCAGCTATAAACTATACTGTGATATCACCTGAGAAAACCTTGGACTTCTTGAGGGAATGCTGATTTTATATCAAAACAATGTTTTAAAGGTTTTATATTTTCTCTTTATTTGATACTTGTTTTGGTTATCTCTTAACTTTATTAGCTTTAACTTTTTTTTCTTTTAGTGATTTATGGTGTTATATACTTGAAAGGCTTTATTTGACTTGAGTTATAGAGTGCAAGTCTATATGTACCTTTTTAGAACTTTACTCATCCCAGCAACATACATCCATTGGTATGCTGATGTAGTATTAGACCCTACTGCTATCGCTGTTGTGCAGTATTATTGGTTCTAAATCAAAATGATGCTAATTTGATAACCATTATTTTTGAAACTCTTATTATCACTCAACAGTATGAGAGGCTGTTTAAGTACTCAAAAGTTAAAAGAAGAAATAGTCTTACCACGGATTCTTGGAAATTCTTTTTTTCCCATTAGAGCAACAGCCCCTTTGGGAAACTTTCTTTGTTTTGAAAACCAAAATCTGCATTCGCATATTGGGTTGACAGTATTTCAAATATTTTATAAGGTAAAAGCAAGAGAAAAATCCTGACTGCAAGAAATTCAAGGATTTACATTTTGATACTTTTTGATACAGTGGAACCTGTCTTGAAAGACCACCCTTTTGCCAAAACATAATGGTCTCTCATGACAGTGGTCTCTCAAAACAGGTCATAATACTATAAAATCAATAAATCTGTACATGAAGAACCTGGTCTCTCAAGACAGGTGGTCTCTCATAGCAGTGGTCTCTCAAGACAGGGTTTACTGTACCTCCTTTATTGATCCCAAGTTCTCTGGATATCTCAGGATTATGTTAAAGTCAGGAAGCTGTCAACTGTTTTGACATCTCGGTATGTCACATGATAGTTGCAGATATCCTTGTTCATGTGGGTGCCTAAAGATTGATTTTGTAAAGTTATATCACTTGTGAGACTTAAAACTTATTAGTACAACATGTAGCCTAGTTTGTTGGCAAATGCAGATATGGTTTTTAAAAAAACTAGTATTAAACTATTTTAACCAGTTATATAGAAATGAACACATAAAGTCTGTACCATATTTTTCTATGGCAACATCTTTCAAATATTACATCAGAGGTGAAATAATTGCAATTTGCTGCAAATTGTTTCTTTTAGACTGAAATGATCAAGATTTGATAGCATGACTGTTCCTTTTTTTAAAATTTGAGTTATAATAGCACAAATGCAGTATTTTTCATTCCGCATCATATCCTGTATAATAGCATGATTGCAACATGATTTTTCCACAAATTAATAGCACATGTTGGAATACAACTTTGTTGTGAAATTGTCCAAGTCTACTCAGCATGGAGAGTTAAGAAACCTTGTATATTAATTATGCATTTATGTTTAAAGATAATTTTGTTCCATATTTTAGTAAAATAGATAACATCAACATGATGTAAAATTTTGGAGATTGTTTAATTATTTTCTGAGAAAGCTACACAAACTTGCTTAGTGAAATAATCAACTGTTAAATCCTATAAAAGTTGACCTTTATTAGACCCACTTGTTTCTCCTTGTTTTTATTTACAATGGGTTTGTGAGCATAGTAACAAAAGCAAGTACAAATCAAATTTTATAAAGCAGTTTATGGATAATAGCCCCAAGAATAATTTGAATGATACCAGTTCAATAACTTAAGGCTTTTTTGCTATTTTTGTTTTAATTACAAATATGGATTGACAGTATCTGAGCCAAGTTCAGTGATCTTTTAACTATATGAGGCTCAAGGTCAAAGACTGTGTGATTGACTGGCCTCCTAGAAAAATCCTGCTGCAGCAGGGTGGTTAGTACAATGAAAATGAAGGTGATGCACTCCAGGTACTCAATGCACCATCACTCAATGCTTATCACTGTTACAGCTATAAATAGTTAAAGCACCTACATCTGTGAGACAAATGGATTGAAGCATGTCATTATGGCAAGGGCAAGTTGCCTAGCTATAACTCTGATTCTGCAATGGATATTGCATCTTTGTTACTCTCTTTACATACCAAGTAAACTTATATGTGCAAGATTGGTAATCCTAAATCACAAAATGGCAAACTAGCTTAGAAATAGCTGATTTTATTGGCATAGATTCTGCAAGGTTATGGAACAGTTTGCATGAATATGAAAATGGTGTTGAATCTTTTGAACATAAAGATCAGTGAAAGTCATTGAATACAAAAATTCAACATGAATGTTTAAGAAAATCCACATGCTTTGGCTAGCTTAATGATCAAGAAAAGAGACTTGTAACTATTAGTTACATTGTCACATCTATTCACTGTCATTCAAGGATTCAGTAAAACTTTCAGTCTGACTTCCATTAGGATGTGATAATAGCATCCTGGACAGTTAGATCTAATTATTGATGCAGGACTCTTTGCAGCCTAACTAAAGCTGTTTGCAATAGCGAGTGTCACCTTGCATAGCAGCCTATACAATTTTGTTGATATACCTTATTTACTGCATGTTTTCGGACACCTTTTTTTTTTGGTCAAATATAAAATTTAAATGCCTTGTAATTTTTCGGAGTTGCTCCTCTATAATTTTTTGTACAATTTATGTTTTCAAACACAATTTTAGAAGGTCTTCTGCTTTGTATGGTCGGCAATTATTTCATGTGATCCGGAACTTCCATATGGATTGGTTGTTAGTATAGATATCATTACACTTGAAACTATGTCACCCAGATTTGACAGTTATGGCTTTGATTAGAAACCATGATCCCTGCTTTATATCATTAAACAATACATCAGAGAGTCAGTATGGATTAGTAAATTAATTGTTGTCTTGCAACAAAACAAACCCCATATCCCTGTGGTATTATGTACCACAAAGTTAAATGTAGTTATTATAAACCTCTTTGTAGACCATAAATATTGATTTTGGGTTTAACATGTTTGGTGCATCCTGTACTCTTTTAATGAAATCCAGATGTCTGCCCTTTATTTCTGAAAACACATGTCAAAGAAATCTCACAAATGATCATAGGAACAATTATCACCCAGACATCCTGAAATCTCCAACATGCATCAAGCTCTACTCCTTTTGAAGCTACCCTCTGCAAGGTGGAAAACAAAAAGAAGTGAGAACCACAACAAATAGATCACTTTTATTTTAGGAAATATACCAACATAATAATGACTAGTATATTGCAACTTTTTATTTGTACACTTCCTAGGCATCCTTACAACACTCATTACCTGTCTCCCTGAAACATTCTATAAATGTACTGCTGGTGATGGATCATTTGTTGGAATATCATTTGTATGGAACATTATAAAGAGTAGGTGGGAAAAAAATCAAGGTTGCAAACATGATCTCCAGTTACTCTTCACCATTTTCATCTCTGAGAAACTCCTCTCAGCATCAGCAGAGTGGGCTGGGATTTTTAGGATAAGGTCAATCAATGCCAGAATATTCTTGCTGTCAGAAGCACATCATTTTACTACTGTGGACCAAGTCAGAGCATAGATGTCTTTGTAATTGCAAGATAGCAGAATAAATTAAGAAAATATTAATCTGAATAAATTTACATCAAGAAAAAGGTAATATCAATACTTAAATAATGTTTATATTTATTTTTTTTAAAAGCTTTCTTTTAATTGTTACTTTTTGCAATCAAGATACTATGCTAAATAAAGAATTTTTAACAATTATAGCATCCTTGATGTTTCTTCTATTTATTTTTAAATATTTGAATGTACACCTACTTGTTGTAGACTACACTTTTTAATATGACCCATTCCAATTCCACTACATCAGCAACCACACATGCGACAACAAGCACTGGCCGAAAATGCTCCACCAAAACAAATGTCTGCCTTTCACTTCCAGTGATGTAGTGAGTAAATTTAACAACCTGTTTATTAATCCTGTATGTCTCTCTAACATCAAATCCTTTTCTTTTCTCCAGCTAATACATCTTATACAAAATCAGTGAAGGGTCTTCAATTCTTTACAATAGCTCTTTTCACCTGTTGTCACCTGAGTGCAATGTTGTCCAGTAGGCGAAATTAGCAAGTTTTGAACCTGTAACTTTAGTTTGGTGCAACATAGAAAAGTCATTTATGGTTTGATGAATATAAAAATATCTCAGGAATAAAACAAGCCATCGAATATGGTTATATGCCTTTAAAAACGGAAATAGCAGAAGGAAAACTCGAGTCATGAGTAGGACGAAGTATTTGGAAGTCACTGACCTTGTCTTTATATAGTATGATAGACAGAGTCCAATGTCTGAACCGGTCAGGGGGGTAATCTGAGATATTTATGTCACTTTGTATGATTGTTTTCCTTCGGATTAGTGGAGAAGGGGGTCTCGGCATCAAACTTGCATCGAGCACATATGGTCAAACACATCCCGTTAAAACTTTCCAATATCTTACCAATGATCGATTCTTCTGGTGGTATATGCATAGCTGCTTTTTTTCTGCTCTTTTTGTGTTGTTCAGGCTTTCTTGCAAGTTTACTGATTCAATTTTAAAGTTCAAACAACCCGCAACAAAACAATGTTTTCACTGTTTGCTTTTGCGAATTCCGTATACCAGTTATACCGCATAACTTTTTTTTCTTCATCATAATTCAGCCATTCCCAGTCTTTTGTCCATGTCTCCTGAAATGTTCGATTACACTTTTCCCTATCATCAGAATTATTCATCTCATTTATGTCATTTTAATTCAACTTTTGCTTTTTTTCTGGTGGATAAACACATTCTATAAAATGCCACATTTTGCCTGTCTTATAAGGAGCGAACTATGTCCCGTTTGGAAATATGAGATGTTACAGTATAGCTAACACAAATTATTTAAAGAAAGAAAAGGAATGTCAGTGTCCTCTATCTAATAAAGTCTGAGCAAGAAACGTCATCGGCCCACCCCCACCCCCTTAAATGGCCTCTCTGTGATAAAGACCAACAGTTGTTCTGCAGAATCAAAGCAGTGGCTGTTGTAAACACTGTTACAAAATATTAACATCAGAAGATAATGTTAGTTTCAGCTTAGAAAAGGTGCACTCCCATCAAATGAACCCATCTGACTGCGCGATCTATGCAACAACTCCAATTACGGTCTCATTATTAATAGCAAAAGTTTGGTAATTGTTCCTAATTAATTGGACCACAGTGTATTGTTGAAATTAATAATAAGGCGAAAAATTTTCAAATCTTAGATGCCCATGCATGGAGATTTTAATTCCCAACAAATGTACAATATTCTGCTTGATGCCTTCACGTGTATTCAATTGTTTGTCCATTCTTGTAAGGGAAAAAATATAAAATCTTTTCTTATCATCATATAAAAAGTAGTTGTATGGAAAGAATTTGTCAATAATGTTATCATAATAAATTATAAATTAATCTAATTTTTATAATTATTTTGATGCAAGTGTAAAATATGTAATTTACCTTTTATGACTTGGAGTGTTGGAGTGCTTTGCTACCAAGCACCCCCCCTTAATCAAACAAACATGCAAACTTTAATTTCTTGGAATAGCTTTTGCGGTGTTCTTGTGTGTGGTATACTGTTTTGTTGTTTATTACTGTGGTTGAGTGAATAAAGTGTGATACCACATCATTTTTTGTTTAATTCATTATTATATTAATTAGGATCAATTACCAAACTTTCGCTATTAATAATGAGACCATAATTGGAGTTGTTACATAGATCGCGCAGTCAGATGGGTTCATTTGATGGGAGTGCACAAATCGGATGGCTTCTTGTTATAGAAATGCACCTTTCCGAGGCAGATATTGACTTCATCTTCTAATGCTAATATTTTTTGACTGTGTTGACAATGGTTACTACTTTGATTCTAGAAGGACAGCTAAGTCTTCATTAGGGAATTTGGTAAACAAACCCTGACTCTTGATAACCAAAACTTACTAGACCATCGGACTATTAACATTATGAAAGTTACTAGTCTAACAGGAAATCTACTAGCCTAGGCTATTGGATTACAGCTAATTTCGAGCCCTGTGTCTGTTATGGATCACTACCATCTCACCTCTGTCTTCCTGGGTTAGTCTAGGGCAATTGTGGATATATGAAAAAGCTTGCCAGTAGCTTCTTGTGGGTTGGTGGTTCTTTCCAGTGATTTCTCGGTTTCTTCCTCCACCATTAATACTGGCCGACATGTATAGTCTATTGTGTGCTGAAATATGGCGTTAATCCCCACAACAACAACAACAACACTCACCCAATATGGAGCCTCTCATCCTTGGTGCTCTATTATTAGCACTCGTACATATACCTGTATTTCTACTCTTGATTCTAAAATGTTTCTGTCATAAATATCTTCAAAATTATAATTCCAAGTTTTTTAAAAAGTTTAGTTTTATATTATTATCTTAAGTACATAAACGCAAAGCTTGCATGCATTTTTAAGGTAGATTTTATTGATCTCTTATTAGGCTAGTAGAGGGTTCAACTGGTTTACTCATTACTAATATATGGCAGTCATTTTGGAAAATATGCACACAGTCGTGGATCAAATACTAGGTTTTCTGGTGGATGGACATGTATCAAATAAACAAAATAAGTAATGCCCGGTTTGTCATTC
This sequence comes from Potamilus streckersoni, assembly GCA_016746295.1. Lineage (NCBI taxonomy): Eukaryota > Metazoa > Mollusca > Bivalvia > Unionida > Unionidae > Potamilus > Potamilus streckersoni. The sequence goes on along the minus strand of JAEAOA010002189.1, from coordinate 227,845 downwards.
ATTATCCTTTCTGTGGTGTTAGACAAAATACTTGTTTTACTACATGGCAGCACATCATGTGAGCTATAATTGTGACTTTGTTTTTGACACAGGTGGTGGGAGACAAAATTTTGTTTTCACCTGTTTGTTTTCAGACACCTAATTAAAGAATTTAATATGTATTTTACAACCAAAAAGTAATTATTTTTTGCAGTCTGAAAACATGCTCTAAATATGGTAATGAGCACAGGCCATATGTGTTCTATTTTTTATGCTGGTATGAAAGTTATTAACATCTAAAGGTCAAAAATTTTCTTTCATTGCCTGATACCAATAATATCAAGAGTGCATGCCATGATGTACTGTAACATTACAACTCCAAAGAATAAATTTACACATATTTATTTTATCCGAAACCTATCTGTTATTAATGTTAAAACCATGAGCTTAAATTGCAATTATTCATGCTCTGTTACTAGCAAGACCTTAATTCAGTTTAAAGTATAAAAACAATGTAGACTTTCTGCAAACAATGGACTCCAATACCTGGCAAATTTTTCTTTTCAATAAAATGTTATTGAAGAAAATTCCATTGAAAAAGACAAAATGACAAATGCTGAATTTATCTAAGGCTTTATGACTGCATGTGTTTCACAGGTGATACTGTTGCCAAATAAAGATATAAAAGAAATTGGTCTTTCATAAGCTAACCATTAAAATAAATCTAGGTTTGCAGAGCATGTAGTTTGGTGGATAAATAATTGAACAACCAAAACCATTTCTAAACCTGTAACTTTTTTTATACGAATTAAATTACCTGAGATCATGCTGTATATTTGTTGCTTTAATTATCTCCTAATGTTGTGAAAAGATGGGGGCACAGATATTCAGGTTTTTCAGTGACAACCACAGTTGTTTCAGGCTAATTTTATCATTTAATTGCATGAGCTGATTTAACAAGTCACTTGTCCTACACACCCACATAAGTGGTGCTTTTTAAATTAAAATATAATAGTAAAAAGTGTTTAAAGTAAATAATTTGAAAATGAAATATTTGAATGAATTTTACACCTGTGGATTTTATATTATTTTTTAATTGTTCATTTATATTGATATATTGTATAAAATATCACCCCTTTAATTTGAATGCAGGTTTAGCATTTTGATTAGGGCACAATTACATGTTAATTATATTTGTTTGTTTAGTTGTATTTGTCCAGGCAAGATAAATTAATGAAGGATGTTTGATTGACTTCACAACCTAATACATTGTCATTTGTTATTTTCCCAAAGACACTGAATAACATCATCAAAGATTTTATATATTTCCATTTTTTTTGCTTCTTCTTCCTATTCTTCTGAAAACTGAAATAAAACACTGAACTGATATAAAAATTTTTAGTATACAGAATTACATTTGTTATAAGCCAGTACATCAGTAAAATATCTAATGCACATGAATTACAAATCTCCGGCATATATATTTTGTATTTATCACATCCACGTACAAAATATCCATCTATCTTTATTCTGTCATATCTTGTCATACCATTCTTGGAAAAGATCCGTATTAATTTTATTGCGTCAAGAGTAACCTTTAGGAAAAGGATGTTGATCATTTATATAAAGCACAACAGGATGTGCCAGAATTTTCCCATTTTTTTAAGATACCAAAGTAAGATATAGTGTATGATGTTTATATGACCATCTATATACAGGCTTACTGCAGGTCATGGAATCATGGAAAAGTTTTGGAATTTAAAAAATAAATTTCAAGGATTTTGAAAAGTTATGGAATTTGTCAAAACCTTGCAATTTGGAAAAGTCATGGAATTTGTGACAATGGATTACTTCAAATTTCATAGAGCACCGAGAACCTATTAAATAAAATGATAAAATTACAATCAATAGATGGTTTCAATTCATATAACAAGAGTAAGTTCCCCTAATGGAAGTATCACATGATTTTCAGTGTAGTTCACTAAATAAAAGAAAGCAACTGGAAAGTAATGTGTTTTGTTAATATTGTAAATAGGAACGCATACAAAGACTACATAGAATTGTTTCCTTTTTTCTTTTGAATACAAATTACATTGAACATTGGATTATGACATAAATTATTACTACATAAAGTCAAAGTGTGCTAGCCCTGGTAAATTTAAAATGTACATACATGTATTAAAAATATTTGTTGTTAACTTATTTGTTATTTTAGATTGAAAGATGTTATTCTTTAAGATCATTTACTTGACAATGCAAGATAGTGCGGTCCTTGAGTTTTATGGCATGGCCCTGAAAAAGTTTTGGAAAAGTCATGGAGTTTGTTTTTGTTAAGTCTGCAGGAACCCTGTATATATCCATGTATTCCATATTTTGTTTCTGCACATTAACTTGCAATTTCTGCTATCTACCATTACCAGGCTTTATGGATGCTTGCAGATGGGAATAAGGAAGAAGTCAGTTGATAGAGGTCAAAGGTTAAGGTCATTGACTGAAAGGAGAACATGATTTTCAAATAATAAAATTCTGCATCACAGACCTGGTTGTAACTTTGTGGTTGTCTTGTGCTTGAGGGTACAGTTGAAGCTTGTTGGGGACAGGGGACAAAAGATCAAACATCAAAGTCATTGTGGCTTGAAACTCAAAATTGTGACATTACAAAAAAATGACTTTTTTGACCATACACATTCATTGAAGTTAGCAGATGAAAAAGAATCCATTTGGTTTGGGACTCAATGTGAAATGTAAATGTCTGTGAAAGAAGAAAAATGTAATTTTAACATTACTCAAGTTCTAAATAATATATCTTGACAATGGTTTTTTTACCTAAAGTATGATAGAGGCTAGTTTATTATATTGTGGTCAAAGGACAGTGTCACTGTGACTCAATAGTGGATTTTGCATAATAATATCTCCTGGAGTAAGTTCCTTGACCAAACTTTGTGGATGGATTTTACTTATAGTAATAAACCTATATAAATCTATTGTAATATTAGTTTTAAAATTGGATTTTAAAAAGTATTAAAACTTTCCTACAGAAGCTGTTCATACTAGCAAATGATGCTGAAACCAATCCATTTGTTTAATAAGGCCACAAATAGATTCCACTACCAAAAGGTATCAATTTTTATCTGTCATTTAATTATCAGGTTGCAATCTAATGACAAATTTCTGCTATGCTATTTTTATATTTATAGCTGCCAGCAGTAACATTTCCTCATTTTTAAGTAATATTTATAAACCCATCATTTTGAGATTGGGTAACAATTTCTTGGAAAGTAGAACCAGCATGACCTTCCATGCTGTTGAATGATCTAATCAAAGTATTCCAAACCTGGACACTTCTGATGACATATATTTTGTTTAGGCATGTTCATGGAAAAAGTAAATCTTACAGGCAGCTATAAATAAAAAAGTTGCATTAACAATGTATAAAAACCTAAAGCCACTATAAAAATATAGCTGGTCTGAACTGACTAATTTTTATATTATTTTAGTCAACAAAAGATGGTTGGATAGGTTGATTTGTACAGATGGTATAAGGATACCAAACTTATGACCACCAATCTGTTTTGACATATAATAAGTGAGACTGAGATTACGGATAGTCATCATTGCAAGGGAAGATAGATGATTAAGGGGTTAAGTCATTGATAATAAAGACACACATGTTGGATCATAATGCATATCTAAATTCAATTCATCTTTAATCTCTAATAATTGCCCATGACTCTCAGGAACATGTACAAATTTTAAAAAAAAATATACTTTATTGGCAGTAATTGCACATTTTGACTTTGTGACCTTTTGATCCATCAGAGAGCACACACCCCAAAGGTGGAGCTAGAAACAAAATATGACTTGCACCACTTTTCCTTATGAGGCTACTATTGCACCAGGTTTAATTGAATGGTTATTTAGTACTGTTGGAGATATGATGGACAAAAAGGCAGCTGGAACCAGTATCATTGACACTTCAAACAAACATGGATAACTAATTGCAAAACATAGGCCATAAATAAATTATGAAAGCTGGGCCAATTCCTTTGTAAGTACAAACTGACAGCATGAAAGAAATATGCAAGAGATAGTCATTTAGATGTGTCTGTATATTTAATTTCCTTCACTTTGTCCCCCAGGGCAAGTTATTTGCAATCATCACCTGTGACTTTAGCTCTGCTGTAAATATTATGATATACAGTTACACAGCAGGTAAGAGTAGCATAGATGTTCTTTGAATAGTTCTCAAAACTTTACATGATAAAACTTGAACCTATACTAGCAGTGACAAAGGATCTCCACCATGCACTTTTAGCTCTTCAGATCATAAACCAAAGACCTTATGGGATGGCATATTGTCCATTCTTAATTTTCTGTCATCACCATCTTCCATTGGTCCTGTACTTTGTTAATGCAATTCCTCCTAAACAACTTGGATTTCCATGAAGCTTAGGGGGCACTCACCAGCTATTGTATACTTTTGAGATAGTGACCTATGTAAGGTGAACTTGTTTGCATTTAAATCATGCACAGTGGAGAGACTGTTGTCATACCTCTGTGCTACTTTGATGTAATGTGGCTGACATTTTTTTTGGATATTGTACTTTCGGAAATTGTAAATGATCTTAGCACACTACTAACTAAAATGATTGCTCCCTTGTACTCCAAAAATCAGCCTGAATTTGTCTAAAGTACACTATGCAGCTATAAAAAAAAGGAAAATGAATATTGCCAGACTAGATAATACCAGCTTCTCAAAAGTGCATTGAATGAATTATCAACTATATAAAATGTAAAAAATGTTATCTGCTGTTTGTTTTTTTTTACAATTTACATCTAAAGTTTTTTGAAAGGTGCACATCTGGAGTAGGGCGGAGCTGTATTATATATAACCCATATTACACCCATCAATCATACACCAAAATGAAGGGAATTAAAGGTTCTTTGAACAATACCCAAAATATGCTTGGTCTTTTTTAAATAGCCAGTATAACTAGTGAGGAAACCTAGGGGAATTCCTTTTCTTTAAAATTCAAACTCTGTGTAAAATATGAAACTGTAGAGTGCCACCTTAAAACAAACATAATAATGATTGCTATTATTTTTTCTTATTTTCATATTATTATGCATGATGTTCTGAATAAAATATTACCTTAACATTGATTTTATGCATGAAAATAAGCTAATTATGCTTATTTTGCTCTTGCTTGCATACTTAGCCATGAGGCATATTTATATATTTATGTGAGAAGTGACCCTAATCATGGTGAAATCAGAAGTCTTAGAATGTAGGAAAGTCCACTTCAAGTTAAAACTGTTGCATTAAGTAGAAGAAATATATAGTGAAAATGTTTCATGCATTGAAATTAAAAAATAAATGATGACAAAGCAAATTTTCTTTTTTCCATATTAAACAATAAGCTAATAATTTACCCTCAGTCTTTTGACCTTTATTAACATCACCTGTTCCATCACCTGTACTCCAAAAATCAGCCTGAATTTGTCTAAATTACACTATCCTTAGCACCTATTAAAATAGAGAAAATTAAATTTGCCAGACTAAGACAATACCAGCTTCTGAAAGTGCATATATATAAAATGTAAAAAAGTTATCTTTTGTTGTTTATTTTTATCACAATTTACCTCTGAAGTTCAGAAAGTGAAAATGAGCATGTGGAGCTAGCACTTTTTTGAAAGGTGCACATCTGGAGTAAGGCCAAACTGTATACCCATATTACACCCATCAATCAACTGCTCTGGTAGCCTAGTGGTTAGAGTTCTGCCTCAGATGTAGGACATAGGTTCAATCCCAGGTTGAGTCATACTAAAGACTTACAAAAATAATACTAACAGCTGCCTCACTTGGCCTGGTGTCAGGATAATGTGACTGGGTGGAATATCATGCTACATGTCTGCAGCGCGATGCCTCAGTGTTAGACATCACTATAAACAGGCACACTGCAGACATAGGGATATGACTGAAAAATTGTTAAAACTACATTAAGAATCCAAATCACGCACACACACACACACACAGAGACTATTCCATGTGAATGGATGGTCATTATGACATGGGGTTTCACCAGAAAACTTACCAAAAAGTTAGCATTCAATATATGCACCACAGCAACTAATTGGAATATCTTGTTACAGATGAAGAATATCATAGAAGGAATGGATTGTTATATAAACATCAGGGTTTCATTAAAAGATATTTTTGCAATGTCAGGTTGGTCTTAAATGAAAATAGTGCCAATCTGATATTTAGTATGGCTGAACATCTTGTTGCTGCTCATCATGGATGGAAGGTTGTATTGGCATTGGATTTTTACCAGAAGACTTGTATCAAATTGGTTCTAAATGAAAATGGTTCCACTCATCCATGGTGGCCATTAAAAAAATGTTTTGATCATATTTCTTTGTTTGAGTTTTGGTGATATTAACATGAAAGTATTGCTAAAAGGTACCTCTCTGATATTCATTAGGGCTGCAATGGCAGCTATCTAGAAAATCTTGTTATTGCTCCTGTCATTTTAGCATGTGATTTTCACCAGATAACCTCTTATTGTGTATAGTTGGTCTCAAATGAAAACTGCTTATCGGCAGTCTTGTCATGTTTAAAGCAGGAATTTTCAACTGCTTAAGCATATATGTTATATTTTTCTCTGAATATTGCAGCAGTTTCTTGTTGTGTTATATATGCATTCAGGAATCAAATCAGTTACAGACATTTTGCAGTGATGTACATTTACAGGCATATCAGGGCTTAACACAAATTTCTTTGTAGCCAGAAGGACTAGTATGCTAAGAAATTTACTAGTCCTGCCAAATTTTTACTAGTCCTGTCCAAAAACAATGTCACACACTTGTATTGAGATTAAGAACAATATTATTCATAAATAGCATTATCATATGAAACGCAGAAATAAAGAATTATAAATCAAATCCTGCTTCAAATCATCAGTTGGTCAATACACATTTCTTGTTTTTCAAGAATATCTATCTGGATCCAATTCCAGAAAAGGATCCAGGTGTCCTTTCTAATCCTCCACCTGCACTATGGGAACATATGGGGTTTGTTCAGGTCTACTTACCTATCTTCCTGAAACATTCCACAAATGTACTACTGGTGATGGATCATTTGTTGGAATATCATTTGTATGGAACATTACAAAGAGTAGGTCTGACAGAACCCAAGATTGCAAACATCTCCATTCACTCCTCACCATTTGTATCTCTGAGAAACCCCTTTCATCATCAGCAGAGCGGGCTGTGATTGTCAGGATAAGGTCAATCAATGCCATAATATTCTTGCAGTCAGAAGCACATCATTTTACAACTGTGGACTAAGTCAAAGCAAAGATGTCTTTGCAAGATAACAGAATACATTAGGAAAATTATAATCTGAATAAATGTACATCAAGAAAAATGTAATGTCAATACTTGAAAAATGTTGATATTAATGTTTTGAAAGCTTTTTTTTTACATGGTTACTGATTAAAATCAAGATACTATTGCTAAATAAAGAATTTTAACAAATCTGGCATCAGTGATGTTTCCTGTAATTTTTTTTAATAAATATTTGAATATACACCTACTTGCTGTAGACTAAACTCTTTAATATGTCTCATTCCAATTCCACTACATTAGCATCCACACTTACACTGATAAGAACTGACTGGAAATGCTCCATCAAAACAGGTTTCTTCCTTTCACTTCCAGTGATAAAGTGAGTAAATGTAACAACCTGTTTATCAATCCTGTAAGTGTCTCCAACATCAACTCCTTTCATCTCATCCAGCTAACACATCCATGCAAAGTCATTGAAGGGTCTTCAGTTCTTTACCATAGCCACTTTCACTGGTTGTCACCTGTCACCCGAAAGCAACATTGTCCTGGCAGGCCAAATTTGCATGTTTTGGAATCTGTAACTTACGTTTGGTGCAACACAGAAAAGTCAATTACTTGTATAGCTTGATGATAATATCTCAGGAGTAAAATAAGCCATAGATTATGGCCATATACCTTCAACAATCAAAATAGCAGAAGGAAATCGATAGTCATGGGTAAAACAAATTTTTTGGAAGTTACTGACCTTGTCTCATATAGTATGATAGACTGTGTCCTATGTCAGAATTGGTCATGGGGGTAATCTGATATATTTTGTCACACTTTATGATTGCTTTCCTTCATATTATTGGGTGGTTTGTTTTTCTCAGCATCAAGCTTGCATCGAGCACCTATGCTTTAACACATTTCATTAAATCTTCCCAAGATCTTACCAGCGGTCATTTCCTCAGGTAGTATCTGCATAGCTGCTTTTCTCTGTTATTTTTGTGTTGCCCAAGCTTTCATGCGCGTTTACTGATTCAGTTTTATAGTTCGAACAACCTGGAACAAAACTGGATGTTTTCTCTGTGTTTGTTTTTTTTGTTGCTAATTTCCACACCAGTTATACCCATAATGTTCTTTTCTTCATAATTCAGCCATTCATTGTCTTGTGTCCATGTCGTCTGAAACGTTCGATTACACTTTTCCCTATCATAAGAATTATTCATCTCTTTAATGTCATTTTCATTCAACTTTTTTCTGGTAGCTGAATACGTTCTATAAAACGCCACATTTTGTCTGTCTTATAAAGAGCGAATTGTGTGTTCTTTGGAAATACAAGATGTTACAGTATAGCTGACATGAATTTTTTAAAGTAAGAAAATGAATATCAGTGTCCTTTATATAAGAAAGTCAGAGCAAGAAACACCATTTCAAAACACGTGCTTTTGCCTCCCCTCCATTAAATGGCCTCTCTCTGATAAGGACTTAAGTGCTTGTTCTGCATGATCAAAGCATTGGCTATTGTGAACACTGTTACAAAATATTAGCATCAGAAGATTATGTTAGTTTCAGCTTAGAAAAAGTAAGTTCCCATCAAACAAACCCATCTAATTTGGCACATTCTATATAAAAGTTCCAATTACGGTTTTATTAATAGCGAAAGTTTGGTAATTGTTTGACAGCAGTATATTGTTGAAATTATTAATAAGGTGGAACCTTTTCAAATCTTAGATACCCATGCTCAGTAATTTTAAAATGTACAGCATTCTGCTTGATATCTCGACGTCTATTCAATTATTTGTCCATTCTTGTAAGGGAAAAAATATATAATCAATTCCTATCATCATATAAAAAGTCGTTGTATGGAAAAGATGTGTCAATAAAGTTATCATAATAAATTCATCTGATTTTTATAATTATTTTATGCAAGTGGAAAATATATAGTTTTCCGTTTGTGACTGTTGGAGTGTTTGGCTTGCAAGCAAACCCACAACCACCCCACCCCACCCCACCCCACCCCACCCCACCCCACCCCAAACCCCCGAAAAAACCATAATCAAACAAACCTGCAAACTTTAATTTCTTCAAATAGCTTTTGCAGTGTTTTTTATATGGTATATCGTTTTGTAGTTTATTAATGTGGCCGAGTGAATAAATTGTGATACCACATCATTTTTAATGAAATCATTATCAGAATAATCAGGATAAATTACTAACTTCCATTGTTAATGATGGTACCATAATTGGCGCTGTTAAGCGAATACACAAATCGGATGGCTTGTTATAGAAACGCACCTTTCCGAGGCAGATATTGACTTCATCTTCTCATGCTAACATTTTATGACTGTGTTGACAATGGTTATTGCTTTGCTTCTAATTGACATCTGCCAAAGTCAATTCTTTATTAGGGAATGGTGTAAACAAACATTGACTTTCGTTAACAAAAACTTACTAGCCCATAGGACTATTTTTTCATTAACCCCTGGTGCCCTGATAATTCGTCGCACTTTTCCTCCCTCATCTCCCGAGCGCCTCGTTAATGAGGCAGAGTTTACCTAGCTTGTATCCCGGGCGTTGAGTTTGAGAGGCAGTATTTGGCATGGCTTATTTCCCGCATGACGAGTTAAGTCGTCACAAACCATTGGCTAATTTCAAGCCATTTCCTAATTATGCAGGCTTTTGAACCAATAAAATTTTAGCTTACATAAAGTGAACATCGCTGAACAAACGGAAAAAAATTTGATTTCGATAGCGGCAGAAATAGTAAAGATATTTAGATCCAAAAATGATACAAATTGACGGGAATCAGTTGGAGCAGACTTTTATTTGACAAACTCTGACTTATAATTTTCAGGATTTTTATCGTTGAGATTGATAGGGACATCAAAATAGCCATTGATGATAACAGCGAACGTGATGAGTTCAGATTTTATTGTGTTTTATTAGGTTTTAAATTTTCAATGAGAATTTTAAGGAAGAAAGGTAATTAAGAGCAAGGAAAATATTTGCATCTTTTAATGGTATTCACAGGAGGTTACGTATACAAAAGAGATGACAAGTGGAATTTCTGTGTACATAAAATATAATTATTGTATGTGTTAATCATTATGTGTGTATTCCTAATGGATTTTATGGATTATTTATGGCAAAAGAAATAAATTAATAAGTACATCATTTATTTTCATCTTTATGCACGAGTTTTTTTTCTGCATGTAGCATGAAATTTATACCATTATGAATATAATTTTATTGAGAAATATGTCAAATTTCAGCCTAATTAAACGAATTTAAATAAAATAATAATAAATTTACTGCAAGTAAATCCTCTGCAAAAATATGCAAGCCAAGTGCTGTGAGTATATCTCAGGGATACAGGCACTGGTAAGACTAACATTGGTCTAGGTGATCTCTGCAAGTATGCTGTAGGGGGACAGCCTAGCTATTTGTCTCAGGGGTTAATAAGTTAACATTATGAAAGTTACTAGTCCAACAGGAAATCCACTAGCCTTGGGCTCAAGTGGACTACCACTAATTTCGAGCCCTGCATATGTACTTTTACATATTGGCAATAAAATATGTATTTGATATTAGCTTATGAATACAGTTCTTTTTTTTTTCTTTATAAATATTGTGTACATGGAATATTGTATGCACCTGAAGAGCCTTGTGAGAGATGGCTAATTGTAGTAGTAGTAGTAGTAGTAGTAGTAGTAGTAGTAGTAGTAGTAGTAGTAGTAGTAATGTTTTGGTCTTTTTCAATTTTTGATGATGTATTGGAAACTAAAAAGATACTAAATTTCTATTCTATTGCTGTTGATACCATTTTTTAAAACTTACTTTGTAATTATCATGATCTGATCTAGATGTGCTCATTTGAAATAACTACCAAAACTCATGCTTTTATAATCAGTTGGGCACACAAACCATAGACCATAATAATCTATTTGATCTTTAAAACCAATTGGTTTTAGCTGGCACCTTGTCCATCTGCACAACTTGTAAGATTATTGGCAATGTGTTCTGTGCAAAAGGGCCATAGGCATAAAATATATCCCACAGTAGCACTCTAGGAGACATTCACTCCTGGGTCTTTACATAGACATGCAGTTTGAATGGATCAAAGGTAAACATGGTTGGAAATATATGTTATGAAGGGCATGACTCAAAAGCCATTTCTGTATGGGGATTAACACCAAAGGAGAAGGGGGCCCTGAGTGGTCTAAAGCGGATCACTGCCATCTCACCTCTGTCTGTGTGGTTTCTAGTCTAAGATTCTGTGAATGTGGATATGTGAGAAAGCTTGCTAGTAGCTTCTCGTGGGTTGGTTGTTCTTTCTGTGGATTTCTCAGTTTCTTCCTCCACCATTAATAGTGGCCGCTATGTAGAGCCTATAATGTACTGTAAAATGGCGTTAAGCACCAAAACAACAACAACAACCACCAAAGGAGAAGACCAAATGCATAATTCATCATCATCATCATCAATCCCTTAACCCAAAAATTCACTGGGGTACCACATTTGACTTCACAACCAATCCATCTTTCCCTGTTCTCTACTGCCCTTTGGGAATCTCCAAATCCCATGCCTCTCCACTCCTTTATATTGTCGTCCCATTTCTTTTTCTGTCTGCCTCTTCTTCTGCACCCTCATACTGTGCCTTAAAAGTGCAAGATTGTTTTTACCAGTCCAGATGATCTTGAGACATGACTGTACCACTTCAGTTTGCACTTTTTTACAGTGGTCAAGAGGTCTTCATAGGATCCAATGGCTCGTTAGATCATGTGGACTTCTTCGTTGGTTACATGGTCATTGCATGAGATGCCCAAGATGATGTGGTAGCATCTCCTTTCAAAGGTGTGAATCCTTTGTAGATCTGATGTTAGTGTCCATGTTTCACAAGTGTACAGATAAATGGATATGACAATCAAGCACATCAGCTTTATTTTGGAACCAAAAGAAATGTTGGTATTTTTAAAATATTTTTGTCAACCATGTTATTGCTGCTGCTGTCTGGGCAATCCTGCAAAGTAGTTATGGTTTGGAGCCCTCATCTGTAACAATAGGTCGCAGAGTTTGTGACTCTTTTCAGCTTCTGTCAACTGACCTTTATTTCTGAACTGATGACATTGGTGTAATGTTTGTCATTAGTTTGTTTTTTGCAGTGCTAATCTCCATACTGTGGAGGTTGTATCAATGTACACAACCATGTCAGCCATTCTTTTTCATCTCCTGCTAAACTATCAAAATGATTTGCAAAGCGAAGGTTGGTGATTGTTCTTCCTCCAGTGCTGACAGTACCCTTGTGGTCATGCAAGGCAATCTTCATGATCCTTTCCATGAAAATGTTAAAGAGTGTTGGAGACAGTATACATCCCTTTCTGACTCTACCTGTTGTTCAAAACAAATCTCTTAGTTGATGAAGACAGCACTGGTTGCTTTGTCATAGAGGTAATCAACCTACCTGTACCAGATTTGAGCAGATGTTATACTTCCACATTGTTGCCCATAAGGCTGCATGCCATACCCTATCAAAGGCCTTTTTGAAATTTGTAAAGACATGGTATAAATTCTGATGATGGTGAAGGTATTTCTCACAAACGAATCTGAGATTGAAGATTTGTTTTTTGGTGCTCCTTCCTGCTTGGAAATCTGCCTGCTCTTAAGCAATAATTTTTTGTGCTTGAGGCTTTAGTCTGTCGAGAATTATCTTTAGCATGACTTTGCTTGGGTGTATGTTCAAAACAATACTTCTGTAGTTTTGGGTAGCTGTTAGTTTCTTTTTTTTCCAGAGCATGATGACCAAGGATTGAATCCATGTAGTTTTGCCATTTTCCTGTCTGCCATATCTTGTTGCAGATTGTTGTTAGGACTGTGACTGTCTCATCTCCAGCTTGAAATGAGCTTTGCTGGTACATATATGTTGTCAGTGCCAAGTGACTTCCTTTCTTTAGTGACCTAACTGCAATTTCTACATCATGAAGAATGGGGTTGTCATCAATTTTTTTCTGCCTAATGGCAATTTAGCACTGCTGGATTTCCTTGAGTCTTATGATTGTACAATTCTTAGTAGTATTCTGTCCATCACTTGAGGATCTCGAGATCTTCTGTGAAATATTTTCTTGATTTGTCTTGGATGGTGGTAGTTTTACCCTTGCTTATGGGTTGTGAGATCTTTCACCAGTTGATATGCCATTTTGTTGTCATTTCTACTCAGACTGTCTTTGATTTTGCAGCATTGTCGTTCTATCCAGGTTTCCTTTACCTTTTTCATGATTTTTCTGATCATGTTCTTTATCTCTCTATTTTCTAGCTCCTTTATGATCTCTTTTTTTCCTTTTGCATTTTGACTTCTTTTACAAAATTTTCCAAACACTACTGCATTGAGTCATGATCAGCAACTGCCATGTCTGATCACTACTCATTAGTTGGACAAAAGAATTCTGATTTTGTATTCAAGTAATCATGTAAATGTGTGGGCAATTGGGCTATTCATTTAAGTATATCTATTATATTGATTATCCTCTTTGTTACTTGTCAGCTAGAATATGACCAAAATAGCCAGTCCCTAGTAAGGTAACAAAGAACAAGCAATCCCATATCACTGACACAGCATATGTTAATGTCACTTTTTTACTTTTGACCAGTGGAGTATGGCCAATACAGTCTTTAATTATTCATTTAACTCATTACCCTCCAAATGATTTTTGTCATTTTGCCTGCTTGTAAATACATCCCCTAAAATTTGTATCACAGTGATTTCCACTTGGCTTGGTGCCTAGTTGTGTTAGAAATGCTATTTCACTAATGCATGCACAGAAGGGTTAAAGTTGGAGTTCTCTCTCTCTCTCTCTCTCTCTCTCTCTCTCTCTCTCTCTCTCTCTCTCTCTCTCTCTCTCTCTCTCTCTCTCTCTCTCTCTCTCTCAAGAGGAATGTTTAGTAAGTATTATGAATTAAATCTCACATAATCCTAGAATTATAGACACAAGTCCTATTGAATAAAAGTTCTGAATAATCCTCAAATTCAATGCCAAAGTGTTGATGAACCTGTGGTGGCCTGCATCGTGGTGTTGTTCCAACAGTCATTAGTTGAATCACTGTAATATAATTCGAGGTTTGAATTCAGTGAATGTCCAAGCATATTACTTTTTCATGAGCACTCTCTATTTACAGAGATATATCACTTGAATTAAATAATTTGGATAAATAAATTCCAACTCAAAAGGAAGTAGTGTACACAACATAGTACAATTGATTCTTCCAAGATCTTGAAGCACAAAATAACTGATTTTTCAGAAAACAAATGTTATACAATAAACTGAGATGCAAAACAAAACAAAGAGGATCAAATTGATTGTTCTAGAAGGATTGAAAGTTTGTTACTATTTCCTGTGATGGAAATCACATCCAAGTTAACTTTAAAAAAAAAAATACAATGCCCTTGACTTGGCTTAAGATTTATCCTAGCTTGCACAAAGACAGAGAAAAAAAAAACTAGATTACAAAATTGTCATTGATTTTGGACAAGGTCAGCAGCTAGATACAGTGTTGGTTACCCACAAGATATCACTAAATTAAAAATCTAACAAACTATGCTGATTAAATATACATAACAGTTGTGCTAATCTCATTCCAAACCAACCAGACCAGTGGTTTTACATAACAAATGTGTTAATCTTCTTCCAAACCAACTAGACAAGTGGTTTTACCTAACAGTTGTATTAATCTCATTCCAAACCAACTAGATCAGTCTTTCTTTATCCCAAGGTGGTGACCAAATCAGGGTCATAAAGGGTTACCTGAATTTGTTTTTTAGGGTAGCAAAATTCTTAAAAATGTGGTTATTAGGCTAAAAAAAATATTGGGGGGTTTGAGGGTTGCAAAAAATAGAGAACCACTGAACTTGACACTGGGCGCTGATAAGACCATTATTGTGTATTGCAAAGGATTTCTTACTGCACATTTCCAGTCAGGCAAGGAAATCAAGCATTCCAGCTTATTCTACAGGTCAGACATGGGATTAACACATTTAAACTTTTTTTTATTTTCATAGGGGATCAACATAAGTGTTTATATTGTGTCACAAAGAGTTGGAAATATGCAGAAACATTTTCATTGTACTAGTTCTTTAACATCTGTGAACCTTGTTAGCTTTATTATTTTGCTTCTTAATCTTTTATTTATTTTTTTTATAGTAACATTGGTATATAATAATCCTCAAGTCTATCCATCTGTCTAGGGAACAATAATATTAGTGTAACTGGTCTTGAAGTTTTCTGATGTTACCATGAAATGTGACCTGAAGATGCACTTGTCAAAAACTCCTTTGCTGCCACATTTTTTGTTTGGTATTGACTTTTTTGTCTGTAGCAATGTATGAAAATCTTTTAAGGGCATTACATCCATCATTTTTTGTCTGTAGCAATGTATGGAAATCTTTTAAGGGCATTACATCCATCATTTTTTGTTTGATTGCCATGAAACTTGATGAATTTTATCATCAACCTCTGGTGAGCAGATCAACAAATCATTTTGCATCCATCATTTTTTTACCATTATTGCCAGTTTTTTCTCTTGTGCGATGCAGTGTATGACACAATCTCATTGGTACAACTAGCCAAACAGTGTTAGAGTGGTCATCATCTGAAGATGCACATATTGTGTAATAAATTTAATCCAGCAATTTTTAAGAGTGTTTGTGCCATGTTGCAGCTGAATCAGTATATGACAAAATCTTGGAAACAGTCTTGTTTCATAAATTTCAGTGGAAACTTGGTACATTTTATGATGCCATATTAAAGTATGAATATCAAGAAATCACTTATCACCTGTGCAATTAGCTTGACTGGTCATAGACCCAGAGTGCTTATGGGAGGATAATCTATCATGGTGCCACTTGCATGACAATATATGGGATTTTAAATTATAATCATACAATAATAGTAATAATAACAATAATAATAAAAATATTAAAAAAATGATGATGATGACTTTATTTTTAATAAAGATTGGAGAAAATGGTAGTAGCAGAAGCAAAACAAATTCTGGTGGGAGTTTTGCAGGTTCCAGTTGTGTAACCATTCCTTTATTATAATTCATATTAGTCTTTGTCTGTCTGTCTCTGTCTATATAGGGACTTTGGTTGTCATGTATCCATATCCCCCAAATCATGACTCTGTAAACAAAAAATATACCAGTTGTATTTTTAATGCACATTTGTTCACATCTAAGTATCTGGGTTGGTTCTAGCAGTGACCCAAGTCACAAAGAGTAGTCAAACTTTAAGATGGCTGTTAATTCTCATTTTTTAAAACAAGATTTTTGGCATGTTTGTTATAGTGGGCTGGTTTGGAATGCAGTGTCACCAATGGCCTCTTCTAAGTTTAACACTAGATTTTATGTTGAAGTACTGACAGATGGTACTATTTTGGGGTTGGGTGGTGAGTGAAGAACTGGCAGATTATACACAGTTTGTATGGCAAGAAAAATTTGAAATACCCAAAGCTGGATGTTAACTAAAGCTAAATGAAAATGTCATATGGAACAGTAAAATTTCTATGGGCATGGGCATCATAAGAAATTGATAAATTGCTTTTAATAATGATGCCCAAGGAAAAGAATATAGTGTATTTTCTAATGACAAATTTAAGGTGGCAGAACCAAGCAAGAATATTTTCCACCACATGTGGTATACAGTTCCCTCTGCCCTTGGGATACTAAGTGCAGCACTGTTCATTAGATCACAGTCCTAGTCAACATTACATTGTTGGTGAAATATTTTACAGACTGCATTTGGATGTTTACAATACCTGCCCTGCTCTGAACCATAAAGGTAATAATAGATCTCTTTGTACCTGTGGTACTGAATGCTCTATATCCTTGTATAGATATATTAACATTGCTAGACTGCACCATATCTCTCAACTGCTTGGACATTTGTTGACAGGATTTCACTACAGGTCTCTTGCAGGAACAAAGTTAGGATTTTGTAACCTCTTGAATATAACTATTTCTGCTTGGGATCAAGTTACAGATCTTCCTGTTTTGCTATATAGTTAGTCATTACCCAAGAAGGTGGAAGAGGGAGTATATACTGCTGTAATGCATAAGTGTTATAAGACTACTTGACACACATTAGAGTCATTTGTACCTTTGGAAACTAGAGGCAGTGGTTAGGAGATTCATTGACCATGATCTGACCATGACAACTCTGTTTGTCATAGTAGAGGAAAAAAAGGAAAACTGTGGTAGCTATGTGGGCAGTAAAGGGTAAGTCAGTGACCACTAACATTCATACTCATTTTTTTAAAAACACCTTTCTATTCATTTTTTGATCTGACCATGACAACTCTGTTTGTCATAGTAGAGGAAAAAAAGGAAAACTGTGGTAGCTATGTGGGCAGTAAAGGGTAAGTCAGTGACCACTAACATTCATACTCATTTTTTTTAAAACACCTTTCTATTCATTTTTTAGTAATTTAAATTTAATATCTCATTAAGCCATTGAGAAATGCTTTTGAAACTTAACAGAGAAGCTGTGATAAGAACCACTGCAATACTGGAAGTTCTTGACAAGCTTTCTCACATATCCACATTGGCATTGTCTGAGACAAAAACCCATGGTAGTGATTGGTAATGGAGAGAAGACTCATCCACCCTGGGGCCCATTTGAAAATTGTAGCCTTCAGTTCATCTTTCTTTAACTGTTTCAGGAATTTCATAATGAAACTTGATATGATTTTTATCATGTATAGAATTTACCTTATCTGATCTGCATTTTAAGAGTTATCCCAGGTTGTTTTGAACAAATTGGTGTCCATGTCTCCTACCACACTCTTGAATACTAATATCTTGCCGACTATTTGAGATGTCCTCATGAAA
Organism: Potamilus streckersoni; assembly: GCA_016746295.1. Lineage (NCBI taxonomy): Eukaryota > Metazoa > Mollusca > Bivalvia > Unionida > Unionidae > Potamilus > Potamilus streckersoni. The sequence goes on along the minus strand of JAEAOA010002189.1, from coordinate 209,656 downwards.
CTTTGGTTTTGTTTAATGACATAAATATATGTCAGATTATTTATTGTTAGGCACCCAATGGACTGTATTCTGTAAGCACTTGCTTACTGACAGATGTAGTCTTGCACCTTCGTTGAGTATTTGTTAAATAATACATATTCTTGTAGTTACCATCAGTGTTTGCCTTTACCATTACATGTGCATCATAGACCCCCAATGTTTCATTTGACACCTAGTTTTAATAAGGTTTGTGTTTTACTCAGTCTGACCCCCAGTTCTGACACTAAGGGGATTTTTATTACCCATATCCTTAAGGGGTACATTGGCCACTATCAGTTGTGAAACTTAAACTCTGTTACCCTGATTAGTAGGTGATGTGGATGCAAGGTGGTGTTGGTTGTTTGTTTTGTTGCTTTTTGTGCCACTTTTAGCATCTTATGATATTGGATATTGAGGAAATGAAACCTAAGTGTCAGACATAACAAGTCAGTCAATCAAGGCTGACCTGATTAGGTATCAAACTTGTGAACCATGTACTACTATGAGTGTGAAACCCCACAAACTGAGCTATTATTACCCCCCATGCATAAAGTAGGGACTAGTATGACATTAAAATATTACATATTTTTATGTCACTTGTAACTCTATCTCATGAAAATTTGGTAATTTAAAAGTAAATGAAGGAATGAAGTGTGTGACTTGAGCCATTGCTATATTTTGTAAATATCCTTTTTGCATCCATAATGAATTGAGAGACTTTAGTTTTCATTGTCATTTATATTTATGATGATGTGTATGGTAGGAAGGTTTTGCTTTGAAGAAATTGTCTTGTGTTGTCATGTGTACTAATAAAGTTATTATTTCTCATGGAAATTATGTATTTATATTTCAATGGGTCCATGGCACTGTAACCTTCTAGTGTCAGAATAGGCATACAGATAATTGGTGTTCCAAAACTGAAAAGTAGGTCTGCAAAGACATGTAGAATGTATCAAGCAGATAATCCAGCATGATTATTTACAGGTCTATTTAAATGTCCAGTTTATTTACCTGGAAAATTGACTTAACTTAGTCAAGATATGGTGGGTTTGATAGGATTTTATAAATAGTGTAGTGAAAACTAGTTGTATGCAGAGACATGGGTTAAGTGTCTTGGGTATAGAATCCATTTGTGTTTTTGCACATATCTAATTCAATGTTCTGTTTAGTTACCCAGTAAAGTGATTTTTTTATTGACCGGTCAGTTAACTTTGGTTCAGGGTATAAATCATTGACTTGCTTCTTTATTTGGGATATGAACTTTTGAAACACTAAAAACTATTTTAAGCATTTTGTATATCAGGACAACAGGTGTGGTGTCCTATGTGTCACAGGCAATCCTCCCATCTCAAGGTCAAAGTTATCAACATATATAGGTAAGGGTCACTTAAAAGGAAATAAACTCAGTGACTTTTGTACTTGTCCAGTCTGCTATGAAACTTTAGCCTCATCTATAATTATCATGGAAAAGTTTCATTCAAGGATAATATTTATTTGTCCCCAAAAAATTTTATTACAAAAACTTTCATGAAACTTTTTTATATATTTATTTTTGCATATTTATATAAGATTTTGTTATTTTTAAAAGTGCTGCTCACACACAGACATATGCATGCATGCACCCTGACACCTACCCATAACCCACCAACAGATTACCCCAGTCAGTCCACTCTCAAGCTTTGTTGAAACAGGTGTATCATGTTTACAAACATGTCTGCAAAAGTACTTTACAAAGGGTAATAATTGTTATGACACTAGAAATGTGGGAAAATAGGTTTGAAGTTAGAAGTTACAAAAGTTTGCTGTGTAATGTAGGCTGCAGTTTAAACTGGATCTTTGCCTTGTATACTGTAGGCTACCAAATTTAAACTGGGGATTAACAAAGTTTTGTTTTAATTGTTATACATTTGTATGTAAAACAGCAAAACTGATTAGGTACTTGTCATAGTTTTTTATATGATAACACTTAACAAAAGGTTTTGTCCTTTTTAATGGTGTGTTGGAATTTGGACCCATTTGCAGTGTAGCTGAAGCTCTCTTTGGCTTCTGAGGACCCCAGAGAATATTTTCCCATCTAACTGTTATTCAGGAAGTATCACCAAGATGGCACCACTGGAGTGTATAGAAGGAAGTGAATTTGCTCTCTGTATACTACTTGACTTCTAGAAACATGATGTATTACTTATATAGTTGCACTTAATTAAAGAGTTGCTGTACTGTCCTTCCTTGTCAATGGGCATGGACTTGGGCATATGTATGCTCATTATAGAACTGATTCAGACCTTTCCCTATCTTCTTGCAAGTTCATTGTTACCAGCCAAAGAATAAGCAAGATTTAACTAAGTCATTAGAATTTTTTTCACAAGGGACTGATCAGAAGTAAACATGCTTTTTTATATCAGATAGAGATGGCTCTGTTAGCAGGCTGGAATTTGAGACAAGTTTGAATTTCACTTTGCATTTAATCCGAATCCATCCTGATTTTCTTTTCTCCATTTTCATACATGATTGTGAGTGGGGTGAGTTAAAATTGCTAATTAAACTATTTATTTGGAAAAACCTTGAAATAAGTTAATACTTCAGTGTACTTGTTTGGAGTTTGTTTTTTTAAATTTTTTTTTCTTTTTACTTTTGACAGCTTTTCATTTCTTACAGGGTATTTTTTCTGAGTGCTGTTAGTTGGTCATTTTTCCCTCTGAAATCTGCCAACTGGTTTAATAATTTTTTTTTACTGCAGCCACTGTTACAGTACCCACAAAACCTGTTAGTTTAAAATTGCTACCCTGCTACTTCCAATTTTATGGAATGCCTGGCTTGTAAGTGCATGTTAACATATTTTAAGATCTGTTCATCAGCATTGAGAGAGGCAGATAGAAGAAAAATGGATTCAGCCTTAAAATGGAAATGTGTGATACATATAGGCAGATGCTTTTCCTAAATGGACAAGAAAGTAGTTTCACAGATGATATTACCATTTGATAGAAATCAGTGTATTTCTGGGAATTTTTTTTGCTTTTTAGCTCAACTAATCATAGACCAGAGAGCTCATTGGATGGTATGTTTTCTGTCATCATCTGATGTCCATCCATCCATTAGCACAAGTTTGTTATTGCTGCTTCACGCAAACTACCTGGAGAAATTCTATAAAACATTACACTATTCACCCTAAAGTCTTGTTGGTCCTAAATGAAAATGTTTTGTGGATGCAACAGCAACCATGTAGAAAATATTTTTTATTACTACTCCTGCTGGATGGATGGTCATATCAAGATGGTTTTTCATTTTAATACTTATAATGGTGTCTAACAGGTTTTAAATAAAAGTGCATTCTAACGTCTGATATGGCTGGCATCGCAGCCATCTTAACCCTGAACAGAAAGTCACAGCAACATAGTTTTCACCAGAACACTTGTTATGATCTCTGGTTGCTACTTTGGTCCTAAATGAAAAATGGCAATGCTTAGATCATCAAATATGGCTTTAGGAGGGACATCTTGAAAATCTTATCACAATTGAACAAATGGTCATGTTGTGATAGGGTTTTCACTGCAAGATTTTGTATTATGTCTAGTTGGCCCTAAATTAAATGATTCAGCCTGGAAATCCAGTAAAGCCACAACAGCAACCATCATCAAATCTTGTTTTTGCTTTTTTTTTACCTCAGTGGATGGTCATATCAACAGCTGGGTTTTCACTAAACAATTTCTGATCTCTAGTTTGTCGTAAAATGGTGCTAATATGATGCCCAACATGGCCACTACAGCAGCCATCTTAAAAGTCTTAATATTGCCACCCTTCCTGAAAGGAAAGTTAAGGCTTTTTCTGCTTATAATATCTAGTTGGTAATAAATGAAAATGGTGATGGTCTGGACATCATGGCTGCTGTCTTGAAAATTTTTATCCTAAATGAAAAGTCAGATTGACATTCAGCTTTCATCAGAAGACTAATTATGATATCTAGTTTTCCTGACTGAAAATGATGCCAATCTGACCACAGATATGGCTGTTACAATAAGCCTTTTGAAAATCTTGTTACTATTTCTCCAAAATTGATGGTGGCCTGGATGGCTGAATGTTCTAAGGTGTTTGCCATTAAAGATCAATCACATCTCACTTCTGTCTCGTGGCTGGCTAACATGGGTCTTCCTGCACCAAGTAAAGTATAATGACCACTATTTCTAGCCTATCTTGTACTGAAAAATGGCATTAAAACCACAAAACGAATCCAAACCAGAATGGATCATAATTTCATCCATGGATTTCACCAAAGTTGTTATACTGGTATTTTGTTTGCTGTAAAAGAAAAATCGTGATCTTACATTCACTACATTCAACACTCAGCAGTTTAAAAGAAAAAGTGGTCTTATCTTGAATTCTGCGAATTATTTATGGACAGTTGAGCATCAGCCTCTTTAGTGTACTCTTGTTTGACTTTTTATCTTTGTTTTGTCTACCTTTTGGGGATATCTTGATACTGTTTAACCTTGCATGTTGTAGACACATATGTACATGCACACACATAGATGCACAATATACATAAGCACACAAAAGCCTTTTTATCTCCCACATAATTAATTGCTTCAGTATCTCATCATGAAATATTTAAATGTGTGTATGATTCAGTGAGTTTCAATTTTCACATCTGAATAAAGACAAATTTTGATTCAACTGCTCCGGTGACCGAATGGTTAGAGCATCGGCCTTGGATGCAGGACTTTGTGGGTTTGAATCCCGGCCTAGTCATACCAAAGTCTTTAAAAAATGGTACTAACAGCTGCCTCACTAATGGCACTCAACATTAACAGGTTAATGCTAGGACTGGTCAGCCTTGTGTCAGGATAATGTGACTGGGTTGGACATCATGCCACATGCCTGCAGCATGATGTCCCAGTCCTAGACATCACTATAAACTGTCACACTGTAGAAATTGTAGTGATATGACTGAAAAATTGTTTAAGCTACATTAAAAATCTGAAAACACACACACACACACACACACACATACAAAGTTTTGATTCCATCTCTAACATGGCAAAAAAAATGATTTTGTTGCTCAGTGTATTGCCACATACTGCATGGCTAGACATTACAGCACAGTGCATCATCACAAATTTTATGAGGTAATGTTAGATTGCAAGTGTATATGAATTTTGTTACTAAATTGCACTACAAGAGGATGATCTTTTTACATTTGGAAATATTTATATTTTTTAGAAGAAAATGTTATTTTGCATACTTAGAAATCTTGCTTTGTTTTCCCTAATCCTCAGAATTATTACAGTCAATAGATTATTTTTAAAAAATTCAAAATTAATTGATACCTATGATAAACAGCCAATTGGTAAAGCACTGAACTTGTAATCCAAAGGTTGTGAGTTTGATACCCACCCAGGCTGGGCCTTAGTGTTTAAGTTGACACTTTACTCTCATTTCTGCAACTTGGAATTGTCAGTAATGTTTTAAAAAGGCTGTTTAAACGAACAACAGTAAACTAGCAGTACATGTCAGGAATGATTTATCATTGATCTAAGAAACAAAACCAACAACAACAACAACAAAATAGCTACATGTCAGAAATGATTTATAATTGATCTAAAAAACATTATGGATTGTGAACTTATAAATGTCCCTGTTGTTCACAATTCTTCAGTTTTAATATTTTCATCAATTCATTATCCACACTTTATTGTCTGCAGGCAAAGACCAGATTTCCCAAATAAATCATGCTGATAATAATTTTCTGAATAAAACTAGAATATAAGTGATACAAAGTGTGATATGCTTTGAGTTCTTACTAAAAGCTTCATAGGTCTGTTGAGGTCTGACATTACATAGCAAGTTGCCCATGAAGTCTTTAATGACCTTTATTTAAATTCATATTGGACAAATCAGAATATATGCACATATAGTGATCATGGTAGTGTGGATGAGGTATTGACATGGTAATTGAATAAGAGCTCATCAGTGTGGTACAGTGTGTAGTGAACTTAAAGATTATGTGTTAAATGATTTGTTTTTGTTGTTTTGTTTGTTATTTTAATGTTGCAGATGTTGGGAAGATGATATTTTTAAGTAGCACATAAGTCATTGGAACAGAAAATTAATTATTTTTACTCTTCCAAGACTTAAATTTCTTATGGTAGGTACATGAGTTGTGATTGTTGTTGAGCAGCCATAAAGTAGATATAGGTTAGGATCAGATTGATAAGAGTAAACAATTGTAAACTATTTATGGATTAGTACAGTCAGAAGCTACTGTTTTTGACCACTAGAATGTTTATGGCAAGAGATGATCTTTTATACAAGCAGAAAGGTGCTCTCTGAAGAAATTAATTTTTTTCTGGGAAGGAAAAAGACTTTTGAAGATCATCAATAAAAATTTACTACTTTTGTATGTACACAGTACTTTGTCATTTGATATAATGTTATTTACAATAGCAGACAATGAAATCTGGCTAAGTTTTATATTGACATCTCATTTGTACTTCCTGATTGATACCTGCAAGTAGACTTCACTAAATCTACAATGAAGACAGGCATATTTTGTGAAGAAAATATATCTCCATCATAAATAAAGATGCAAAGAGGTAGACATGGTCACATAGCATTTCCATTGGAATTGTACAGTATGCATACAGTGTCAGAGTAGTAAATTACAGTACATGAGGTTAGATGTGGAATTACACTATTCCAGTTGGTATGTGACAGTTGAATGTAGGTTATCTGGTGAATATTGAAGATAATATAAGAAATATCAATATTGTATGTTTGTACAGAGCTATATAGGTATGACAATCAAGTAGCTCATTTACCATACATACTCATTTATAAGTCAAGTCAAAGTGCAAAACTGTACTGACTCAGATCTGCCATTGCATAATGTGCTAGCAGAGCTGTGTCTATGCAGTTTGTCAGGAGTAATCATTAAAACATACAGCATAAACCCTAATCTGTGAGCACATTATGTGACCAAAGTTTGGGGTATATGTTGTTTGCAGTTGGACTCTTATAAACAAGTATATATGGTGTGTGTGTGTGTGTGTGTGTGTGTGTGTGTGTGTGTGTGAATGATAATTTATATGCTTATTTAGAACCATGTTGGTTAAAAATCAACACTTCATAAGATAATAGTAGAAGTGGTTGTATATAGTTATTGCAGCAGGATTATATGGCTAACAGTTTCTAGTGGAATCCCATCTTTTCAGGTATCTTTTATCAGACAGGTACTTGCAACAAAATCTAAAAATTTATATTATCATTCAGGCAATAAGAGCTTGAAATAAATGTTTCAATAGAAGAAATGATTTACATGGCACTTATTATTTTATTCATTAATGTTTATTATCAGATTAAATAATTAAAATGTAATTAATGAATACATAATAGTGTTCTGCACAATGCAGTGTGAAGCAGCATGTGACATAATTAGTGAATACATGCAGTGTCTAGCCTGTGACTATTTATGCCAGTCTGGGAGCTGTGCTATTTTCACAGTTAAAATACACATGCAAGTCCACTAAGTCATCAATAGACAATTTTATCACTTAGGCAGTGCAGCAAGCTTTTCATTAGTCAAAATTACTTGATACATGTACTTTGAGGTTTGAGTCTCTTTTTAATGCTAAATGCAAAGCTATTGAAGGTGATAGTGACTGATAATATAAATGAAAGTACAATGAAATGAAATTAATAATTATGACCATTTGGAGTTTTCCTCAGGATTGAATATTAGTATGCAGAGTGGTTATTAAGTTAATAATAAATGTACAATAAATGTTCTGACTCTAATCAGGATTGCAAAGGACTTTAAAATGACCAGAATGAAAAATATGGTTAGGTTTCATTTTGATCAGTTGGACTTAACTTACAACCAAGTTCATTCAGTATTGTATTTATTAGAATATGTAATAATAAATGAACACTAATTTAGTGAAACCATGCCAGTATGAATTTACTACAGTGATTTTAATGAATCTCATATAAGTCAGGCACATGCAACTATGATATATATAATTGTGTCACTTAAATTTCATTTTTTAACAATGCATGGTGCAAATAATTGTTGTAAATGTATCTGAATACTTGTACATATGATATATATATATATATATATATATATATATATATATATATATATATATATATATATATATATATATATATATATATATATATATATATATATATAATGTTCTTTTATGTTTACAATGTTTTACTTTATACCAGTATTTTAATTTAGATGTATGGACTATGCAGTCTGAAATAAAGAATTCTTATCTTATCTCCAAGTTATGGGCAAAATAAGCAAGTTTTGAAGTCACATTTAATAATGTAAATAATCAAATAATAACTGTTCATTATTTTCATGATGTGATAAGCAAGTTATTAATAAATAATTAAATCAGAGGCAGAACCAACATAGAGTGCAGTGGTGCCCAATAAGCTTGACCTAGGGGGCCTTAACAGCCCCATTACTGAAAAAAAAAAATATAACACTGCTTTGAGCTGAATGAAAATTTTTGCTTATGCATGTGAGTAATGAATTCCAAGCATATCAGGGTATGAAACTTAAGATTTATAGTAAGTGATTTCATAGTGTTAGTTGAATACAGCCTGACAAGACACTGCTGCCATTACTGTTGTTGCTGGATATGTGACAGAAGAACCAATTTTGTAACACCTATCCTGCTTCCCTCCCCCCACAAAGGGTAGAAAGGTGGGTGGGTGTTGTAAATAGTTTCCCTTATTTACTGACAGAAATAAATACCTATGACCCATTCTGGCAAGTTCTTACAAGCATCAGCATGTTTAATTACAATAATATGACAAGGTTTTAACCAATCAAGACTGTTGTCTCTTTCCAGACCTTTGAGCAAGCAAATTGTAAGGAATTAATAACATTTTGTAATGCTGAATACAATCATGGTGATGATGACCGATGGTCTGACATAAATGTTATTGCTGTATGTTTTTTGAGCAGAGCTGTACTAACTACTGAAGCTGATGATGAAAGTAGGGGCATTGTGTCAACATCTTATATCAGCACCAGGAGTGTTATAGTTTGGCCATTCAGGTATAAGAAATGCATGCAAAAATGCTGCCAATAGCCATTTTAATCAATAAAAAATGGTGGGCTCTGAAATGAATATTAAGAATTTCTTTTATTTTCAACTCTGATGCAGTTTGAAAGAAATGATTCATGATGTTAAATGTAGATGCAAAGTAAATTTAAACTCTTGCCTGTAGACATTCTTATCTCGAAAAAAAATTGAGAAAATTTAATAATAAAGAGAAATTTTTTAATGAAATGACTGTAATATTTTAATTAATGTAATATAATTATTCTCTTTTGATCTTGGTAGACAATTACAAAATGACATTTTGTATGCATAGATTATTGCAGATGAGCTTTATTTTATGTTGATTTTCATGATCACACTTTTTGTCAAAAATGTTCAAACTTTGTGCTTTTCTATAACCCGTTCTGTGAGAATTTCTTATGCCATACAAGTAAGACCAATATGTGAAAATGGTTTATTTAAAACAAGGTTGTTTTGCACACAACACACAACAATTGCTTTTTTTGTACATGTAGCACAAAATACATTGAGTTGAGCCATATACAAACATACAAATGAACATTTAAGTATAGTACAAGAGGTTCATGTAGGCAGAAGCCACTGTAAACATGCATTCATTAAATTACCAAGGGACCTGCTTAAGATCTTAAGTGATTTTGAGACAGCTATTATTAAAGGGTCATGTGGGCAGTTATCGTTTTCATTTTAGGTGTGATATTTTATTTCTTTTATTACAAGATGATTCTTTTGTGTGTGTGTGTGTGTGTATATATGTATGTATATGTATGTATATATATATATATATATATATATATATATATATATATATATATATATATATATATATATATATATATGATAGAATAAGGTTTTTTTGTCTACAAGTCAGATCAAGAAGATTGTTTAAAAATGTTTTGGTGACCAGAAATTTAGGTTCTCAAACATTCACAATGGACAGTCTCCTCATTGACAAGTTTCATGCATGTTAATTAAACTTGAAGTTTAATCTCAGCAAAATTTTTATTATGCCAGTGAAGATTAGAAAGATAGAGATTTAGGTGCAGTTGGTGACATAGGTGTCAGGCTGTGAGGAGGAACACCTTATACTTCTAAATTCACAAGATTAGAGCATTGCCCACCATGTCACGAGAGTTTGATATTACTGGGTGTGACTGATTCTCATCAAATTCGTCACCACCACTATCATCCTTAGAATAAGCTTGGTAGATGATAACACCACTTGAGGGCAATATAAAATGGGTCAGTTGCTTAGTTATAGATTCATCAACCCCCTGTATACAGTATCACTTCAATTGTCATAGGTAATCAAGTGCTAAAGGAATGCCAGGGTATTATGCAGTGGAAAATGACAAGGAAGGATACAGAAACTGCATGAGAAGATCAAGCTTCTGTGGTAATTCTGGGTTGGGCATATGAATTAGCTCACCTATAGAAGATTCTAAAAACAGTTTTGCCAATATTGGTCAAAATTCTCTATTCCCAAAATTACCATATTGGTTATTAAAACGCTGCTAATAATATTTGATCTTTGCAGTAACAAAAAATTGAAATCAGTTTTTACAGTAAATTGAATGAAATTTGCAGAGATTCTTATTGTGATCCCTATGTTGTTTTATGTGAATGGAGACAAGTTACAGCTGCGCATGTAACACCCTCTAGCACCATATGAAGTAAGTTATTGGATTAAGCATCCATTTTTAATACAATTATTACTGCCATACTCAGACCTTTGAATTAAAATTTCAGAAATTAAATTTCATCATCTTTTCAGATTCCTTATGTATACTAAAAGCCTTAAATAATCTTAAATTTGACATTCTTTTGAGGCTACAAATTTCACAGAAATATAATTTGCATGTAAAATCTGGAAAATCAGTTGACTGACTAGTAATTGGTATTAGGGCAGATAAAGCAGTTAATGTTGTGCAGCATTCACTCATTTTTGAAATGGCAAATTACATATACCAACTTAATACAGTACAATGGCTGTGTGCCATTCCTGTATCCCAATGAGGTGGTAGTGTTCCATTTCAGTATCGAATTGAGGTGGTAGTGTGTCATTACATTATTCCTGTGAGGTTACAGGTAGTGTACCATTCCAGTATTCCATTAACAGTATCCCAATGAGGTGATTATGTGCTATTCCATTATCCCAATGAGGTGGTAGTGTGCCATTCCAGTATCCCATTCCATTATTTCAATTAGGTGATTATGTGCTATTCCAGTAACCCTAGGAGGTGGTTGTGTGCCATTCCTGTATCCCAAAGAGGTGGTCGTGTGCCATTCCTCTATCCCATGAGGTGGTTGTGTGCAATTCCTGTATCCCACATTAAAATGTGAACCTTGATCAGAGTGCACACTAAGAGTAGAGCATATTATTGTTGATTGTGTTGATACCACTCTTAGATAAAAAAGATTTTTTATGATAACTTAATTTAGATTCTTGCTGCTAATGGGCCTATAAGAAAAATCTTGGACATTTGAAATGAGCGTGGTTTATGTTTTTTTTTTTAAAAAAAATCTGTGCTAATACATTTTTTAATATTTTTTTTATAACTACTGGCCATAGACCAGAAATGTTAAGGACCCCCTAGTAGCAGAGTGGTCTAATGCTCTCTTCATTACGAATCACTGTCCTCTCATCTCTGCATGACTTTGAGTTTCGGATTCAGCCAATGGTAGATAAGTGAAAAAGCTTGCCAATAGCTTCTTGTGGGTCGGTGATTCTTTCTGGGGTTTTCTTGAGTTCTTCATCCACCATTAGTACTGGCCGCTATGTATAGCCTATCGTGTGCTGAAAAATGGCCTTAAGCCCTACAATAAGAAAAACAACAACCATAAATGTTGATACACTATCCTTTTGTCTGTTGTATTTCCATATAGCTGTTATTGTTACTTCTCTGTAACTACTTGGAGGATTACCATGAACTTCTACCACACATTCATCCTTAAGTTTAATTGGTTGTAAATGAAAGTCATGTCAATCTGACATACACTATGGCCACATTAGCTTGATACCTTGTTATTGCTCCGTTTATTATTTTATATACACTTTACCGAATCTTTTCCCCAGCAACTTTTGCTTAGTATGTCATCTTTATGTTTATTTGGAAGCTTTATCATCCTATTGTTTCTTATGCAATTCTTTGTATTTAAATGTTAATTGACACTGTATAATCAGTATTGTACTGATGTGCCATTAAACCTTTAAACCCTCCCTTACCAATACCAATCCTTCTCCTGAATGGATGACCATATCAGCATGGAGTTTTCTCCATAAGACTTCTTACAATATCATGTTGGTTTTAAATGAAGATGGTACTGATCTGACATACAGTATATCTTTAAAATCCTATCTCTACTCCTGGATTGGTGCTCATATTTTACAATGGGGTTTTACAAAAAGACTTATGATATCCAAGTTGGTCCTGCATGTAAATGAAAATGGTGCTGATCTGACATCCAACATGAGTAGTAGGAGAAAGTAAGAATCCGAGCTCAACAACCCCCTCCAGACCTCCAAACAAATACAAAATACCTAGGTAACGTAATAGAAAACCTATTGCAATCAATAATTGCGTTAAGAATCCGAGCTCAACAAATACAAAATACCTAGGTAACGTAATAGATCACCTGTTGCAATCAATAATTGTGTTAAGAATCCGAGCTCAACAACCCCTCTAGACCTCCAAACAAATACAATAGAACACCTGTTGCAAAATACCTAGGTAACAGGTAAAATTTAATTACGTGATCTTCCAGAATAAGCAAAATGATATGTCAGACTCAATTTTCCAAATCATTACGATTTAGCAGAGCGTGGCGATTGTGGACTAAATTACGCATTAGAATTCCAGTAAGGTAAGTGGTATTATATAAAATTTTATGTTATATCATACTTCTTTTGATAATCTTTCTCATATTTGCTGATCCTCATGGGAAGAATATCTGTTAACATGTTGTCAATAATACGAAATTCACGTATTAAATCGTCCATACTATATTTTACTCCTCGTAGGTAAGATCTTATTTGATCAAGTAGTTTTTTGTAAGTTATAATTGATGTTAAGCAGCCGTGCTTTTTTATCGAAATTTTAGGTTCAACTTTTTTACAAGCTGCTGTAAGAGAAACACCAACACCGGATATGATTAACAAAAACGGGTTTAATGATATACCACTTGAAATTATGCCAGAACTAGTCATTAACAAGGGTAGATATGATATTACTCGAAGTATTTTGTTATAATATTTGTAACATTTTTTAACGCACCAAAGTTTTTTATGATAATATTTGTAGTATTGTATTAGTGCGTCAACATCCTGTCCTGGAATATCTTTTGAAATATGATTGAAATCAACTATACTTTTTTTCATTATAATATTTGTTCACATAATCTCAGGCTTGATTAAGTAACTAGTTGAGGTGTTTCAGCCACAAATTCCAGACAATACCAATATGACACAGCAGTTAATTTTTTGTCATCTGCTATTAGCATAAAAGTTTCTTCAACATCTTTGTTTAACACAATAGACACAGTTCCAGAGAAATTATCAGTCGAGTGACGCCATGGAAATAATGTAAATATATTAAACTTTGCACTGCTCAACACGGACAATCTATACACACCAGTGACCTCTGCAGTATGTTTGAGAGTGTTATTTTGCGGCGACCAAGTAGACATTCCAGAAGCAACAGTATAGACAATATTTTTAATCTGCTTGTGAGGAATTTTAATCATACTCGTTTTCTCAACAATACTAGGAATTCCACTAATAATATCGTTGAGTTTTGTGTTAATATTATCGAGTGTAATATCAACAGATGGCGGACTTCCAAAAAATTCGTTATTGGTTTTGTTTATGTTTCTGCGAAAATTTAAAAACGTGGTGATGTGATTAGTAAAATCAGTTTTGAACTTGGTGATTTCATTGTTGATATCATCAACATATTTCTTTGTTACAGCATCAAAATCAGATTCTGGTGTTCTAAGATTATTGATGCCATTATTGTTCATGTTGAGAAATGCACGCATTATACCGCCACGCACCGACACGTACTTTGATTCCTGATCATCAACATATTTCTTAGTAGCAGCGTCATTATCCTCAGTTGGGTTTCCAAGGTATGTGATCTTGTTCTGGTTCATAACAATGTTTCCCGTAAATAAATCACCTGCTTTTCTAACATAATCGTTAACTGACCTACCCGAATCTTCTATCTTACCTTGATTATTAAAAGTAACAATATTATTAGCAACTGCAGTAGGATTTCGTACTAGTACATCTGATAGTTGTACATTACTCGTCTTTAATCGTCCTTGTTTGTCCTGGAAAACTACAACTTCATTTGGATCTACACTTGCAACGTTTAACAAATTGTTGATTTCATTTTTGAGCTTATCAAGAGTTGCATACTTGGATAAGTCACCCTGGTAACCTTCTGTTAATAAATCTACTGCTAATGTTCCAAATTTTGTATAGTAGCTCATTATACATACCGTTCTACACAAAATTGTTGGATTAATATAACATAAAATTATACGATGGCGAAGATAATAAACTTTGACACCGAGCGATTGGTGAAGCATAAACATAACAATGAACTTCCAGACTGTCATTATCTTATTGTTGGGCGAACTGGATCTGGTAAAACAAATTTGTTATTAAATCTTTTACTCAATAATAACTTTAACTATGATAAGGTGTATATTTACACCATCAACCCCCAACAAGACAAATACGAGTTACTAAGTGAGTATAATGATAAACTTCGTGATGAACTTGGCATTGGTGATGATATATTTTTGATAAAACAACCAGAAGAACTCGTTCCAGTGAATGAACTCGATTCGTCAGAGCATAAGATAATCGTCTTTGATGATATTCCGCTAAACAATGAGGAAATGAACAAGATTAGATCATATTTTTCACTATCACGTAATAAAAGATGTAATTCTGTTTATCTTGCCCAAGGTTTTTATAATGTTGATAGGTTTATTAGGCGAAATACGGGTTGTTTCATATTATTTCCCGGACTAGATAATGTGGATGTGAGAAATATTGCAAACGAACAATGTGGTGATGTTACAAAAGATAAATTTATCGAATTATATCATCGAGCAACTAAAGATCGATATAGTTTCTTTTTATTTGACAAGCTAGCGCGTGATCCAACCAAGATGTTTCGTTGTTGCCTTGAGACGTTTCTATGATATAATTTTGTAAAGCGTATAAAAATAATGGACAAACATCAACAGAAAATCGAATTACTAAAAAAGTTTCTCGAAACTCGAGCGGCTTTTAAGAAAAAGGTGGAAGAAGCTCGACGTGGACAATTGACTGCTACAGAAACAACAGCTACGATTTTCAGACCAATAACTGAAGCAATATTAGGTAAACAACCTGAAACTAAACCACTATCAGAAGAAGAACTGAAACAACTGAAAGAAAAAGGTTTGGTTGGAATTGTTAAAGAACAACAAGAAGCAGCTGCTGCAAAAATCATTACTAGATCTGATGAAGACAAAAGAAAACTAGCTGAGTCACTTACAGCAAATATAGCTGATCCTGCTGCTAGACAGGCTGAAACAGATCGATTGATAAACAATCCGCTAGAACTTGAGAGAAGATTAGCAGAGTTAACCACGCAAGGAATAACAAATATTATAACAAATCTATCAGGAGAAATAAAAGATATCAAAGAGGAGCAAAAAAGAGTTGGTGAGGCTACTGTAAAGTTTATGGATGTTGAACAGCAAAGATTTTATTATATAAAAAGAGCAAATTATGAGATAGAAGAAAATGAGTATGATGATTTTTTACAGAATGAAAATATAAGAGATATTGATAATATAGACAAGTGGAATGATGGAGAATATCAAGTATTAATCGATAGCTTAAATGAGATAATAAGAGATGGAGCTGCTGCTAAAGATGAATTAAACACGGTTACAGAGATTAATAATATGATTCCACTTTATGAAAGAATGAGAAACGGTGTTATTGCTTCAATATTTGGAATAACAGCAAAAAGTGGTAAACTAAAAGGTTTTGGTAGTGGGTGGAGTTTTAGAAGGAAATTTTTTACTTTTGATAAATTTCGTGTAAAAAAAATTAGAGAAGCAATAACAGGAAAAGGTGTGAAAATATTTACATCAAACGCAGACATAGTCGATCGGCTAATGCTGTTGATATCCTCTAAAGAAGCTGGTAATGAAAGTGTAGAGATTGATAACGAAATTATTGATATACTTGATCATCTAAGATCGAGTGGATTACTAACATCATCCGAGTACGAAATTTTACACCGCGATCTTATCTAAAATATTAGTATAATGCAAACAACATTATTGCTTGATTCGTCACAAATAACAGGAAACAGCGCGAATTTTACAGTAAATTACAACCCACCAATAGAACTAGACCCTGCAAAACAGTATGAGATTGGATTAATTTCTTGTACTTGTTGGAACGCCATGCCGAATATTAAAACTGGGATTAATGATGAAATTTTAATCGTTAATGTTAAACAATCTCCAACATCACAAAAAGAGTTTATTGATATACAATACAAACTACAGATTCCACAAGGAGCTTATAACATTACTGATCTAAACAGAACAATAAAAGAGCTTCTAACAAAAGCTGGTGGGAATGCTGATAATTTCGAATTAGCGGCGAATTATAACACCTTACGAGCTAGGATAACAGTGAAAAGAAATATGAAAGTCATCTTTGAAGAAAGAAGTTTTGGAAAGATGTTAGGTTTTACTAGAGTTTTATACTATACCACCGGTGAAGATAAATCTTTGACATTTGATGGAGAACTACCAGTAGATATTACAGAAGTAAATACAATACTCATCAATTGCTCTATCGCATCTGGATCTTATACGTCAAAAGGCAACCGCGGGCAAACGATCTACAGTTTCTCACCAGAAGTCCCACCGGGTTCTCTCATGCAAATCACTCCGCGACAGATTATCTACTATCCAATAACACCTGAGAATCAAATTACAAGCATTACAATGCAACTCACAGACCAATCTGGACGACAAATAGACGTGAACAACGAGATAGTCACGTATTACTTACACCTACGCACTGCTTAGGCATGTGATTTTGTGTACATAATTTTATAAAATGAGACGAAGAAAAGTTTATCGAAGAAAAATTGTAGGTGGATTTTTTGGAAATATATTTACAACAATTGCAGAGAATATTCCAGGAATCGCGCGTAAAGTAGCGCCCATTGCACTTGACGCCGGTAAAGCTTTCGCTACAGGGGCGGCATCTTCAGCAGGCACTGCAGTAGGGCAAAAGATTGCTGATAAGATTAAAGGACCTTCAACAACACCTACGGTGTCGGAAATAAAACGAGTAATATCAGATATTGCGCCAACAGAAGAAACAAAACGAGCTATGATAGCTACAACAAAAAAATTATTGTCGCCGAGTGGTGAAGAAATAGTACGTAAACTTGTAAAGAAAACAGCGCCGATGACCCCTGCTGCCTTTTAATTTTGTGTAACGATTATAAAATAAATGTCAGCTAAAAACTATCTCGACTTTGCAGAAGAAATTGATACTGACGATGCTGTAACAGAATTAGAGTATGTCGAGTATCTCGATGAGAACTCGAACGAACCGAATAAAACTGGGGTTAGAACTTTTAACACAAGAGACGAGGACGTGTTTCTACTACCTCATAAGGCAATGCTAGAAGTGCGTGGCCGAATATTAGATGCAGCAGGTGTTGATATTGCAGCTAATGTAGAAATCGCTCTCGTCAATAATGGTTGGAGTTTGTTTAAGAGTGCACGATACCAACTGGCCAATCAAACCGTAGAAGATATTTCGATGCACTTACCCATAGCGAGTACAATACTAAACATCGTTTCGTTTAGCGATGACTATTCCAGATCAATAGCCACAAATATGATGTGGTTCAAAGATACTGGACTAGGGACAACTGTGTCGAGCGAGTTTATTTCAAGAGGTGTTATTATACATGGAGCTGATGCCGCTGCAGATGTTGTAATTGTAAGAAATTTTCTTATTGCTAATGCTAACAAATTTGGTATAGCCGCACCAGGTGCAGCTGCTGATGTAAACGCCACAAGAGTTTCACTTATTGCCGCTTGTCGTAATCTTGGTATAACTCCACCAGATGCAGCCGCAGATGGTGTTGCGATGTTAAATTTTATAAACGGTGTTATTAGTGCACGTAACATAAGATATAACGAGGGATTTACCAAACGAAAAACATTTGCCGCAGAATCTTGCCAAATAACGATGATGCTTCCGTTAAGTACAATCTTTGGATTTTGCCGTGATTATAACAAAGTGTTTCGAGGAATAAAACATACGCTTATATTAGATCGAGCTGATCAAAACGATTGTATAATACACGCCGGTGGAGTGGCTGAGGGACAGTTTTCTATTACAAGATTAGCATTGTGGATGCCTCGGGTTGTCCCTTCATTAGCTAAAATGATGGAGCTCGAATCTTTACTAGCCACCTTTACAAAAAAGATACACTTCCAACAGAACAGGATTTATCAAACAGCCATTCCCAACGCGACTGATTACACATGGCGTGTAACGACCACGCCCAGCGAACAACTACCGCGACACTTGTTCGTCGTATTTCAACGACAAGCACGTCGTAACAATCAGGAAATAAACAACTCCGTATTCGATAACCCAGACGTTAGACGAATATTTGTGAGAGTAAATTCCAAACAGTATCCCGAACGTGCAATCGAATGTAACTTTGCCGAAGACGCCACCAAAAACATCTCTCGGCCGTACATGTATCTTATGGAAGCAATGCAAAAATATCAGAACGCGGACAGTGGATCTCAAATATCAATAGAAGAGTTTCGAACGCTCTATCCCATCTTTTACTTTGATGTATCAAAACATTTGGAGCGTGTTGTGGGATCGACTGCAGATATTGAGGTCACGTGGACACTGGGCGCTGTGCCAGGTGAACAGTATAACGTATACGCGCTATTGGTTAGTGATCGATTTCTGACCATCGATTCAATCAAAGGAAGAATGACAGTACAAGTTTAATCTAACAACTTGGATATAACATTATGAAAACCAAATACACAACTCGAGAAATATACCTAACATCTGGTCAAGTTGAAAAATTATCAGCAGCTGTCGCTAAACGCAGCTCTGTTTCTTTGATGATCTCTCCGGAAACTTCAAATAAAATTGCAGTAAAAGTCATGCTAACGCAACAACAAATCAATAAACTCGATCGCAACAAACCTTTTGTGCTGAAATTATCTGTTTCTCAGGTAACTGCAATGTCAAAAGAAGGTGGATTTTTTGGACCAGCGTTATCAATAATAGCTAGCAAAGTTTTACCAGTACTTGGTACACTTGGACTTGCGGCTGCGTCAGGAGCAGTCTCTGGCGCAACAAAGAAAGCAGTCGAAGGTCGTGGTATCAAACAAATCTATCGTTAATTTTATGTAATAGTATAAAATAAAATGCCAACGAAAAAAACAAAATCATCGAAAAAAAAGAAAACAACAAAACGCAAACAAACAAAACAAGGAGGAATTATTCCTTTCGCTCCACTTCTAGCGGGACTAGCGGGAAGTCTGCTGCCAAACTTACTAGGAATCGGACGCGGATTAACTCTACCAGGGACCAGACGTTATTGAGCAATTTTGACATCATTGAAAAATTGAAGGACGTTGTTGGATTTCGAGGAGTATTTTCCAAAGATGAACTCGATGACGTACCAACAGGCGGTTCTTGTGTTGTAAATATTGAAAACTTCAATGATGGCTCTGGCACCCACTGGGTTGCTGTCCACGATAACAATTATTTTGATTCGTTCGGACTTCCTCCAAGCGATCTCATAAAAAAATATATTTTTAAAAAATTTGATAAAATAAATTATTCGTCTAATCAACTACAGCCGATTGGAACATCAGCTTGTGGTTATTATTGTATCATGTTTGTCAGACAAATGCACCAGAGTAAAAACTCTGGAAGTAAAAACTCTGGAAGTAATAAAAACTTTTTAAAGTTTATTTTACAATTTGATGAGCTTCCTTCTCATGTGAATGATAATATTGCAATCAATTTTATCTAAACTCCTTGATATAATAATGTCAACATACTGTCTCAAATGCAAAACTAAAACAGAGAACAAGGATGAGATGACGGAAAAAACGAAAAATAATAGAACGATGTTAAAAAGTATTTGTGCAATCTGTGGTAGAAAGAAAAGTATGTTTTTGAAAAAACAAGTAGGATCTAGCGTTGATAGAGTTATCTTGATCGACGATTAATCTTATGAAACAAAATAAAATAAAATGAAATGCAATTGTGATTGTGACAAAGATCTTTGCATAGAACAAGATAAAATCATTACGTACTGTCAACGTTGTAACAACAGAGAAATAATAGGGTTAGGTATAGATATACATAAACTAATTGGTAAATTACCAAAACCAAAAGGCGGTTGGACTTTGCCAGGTCATCGTTATACAGGTCCGTGGAATCCGCTAGATCAACAACTAGATGAAAACGACAATCCATTGCCAGGACAAGAGCCTTATAATCAAGTGGATGCAATAGCAATGCGTCACGATATCTGTTATCGTGATCATGAAAACTCGAAAGCAGATTGTGATAAAGTAATGTTAGACGAATTACATGATATGGAGCCAACAAATCTACGAGAACGTTTTGATAGAAGATTTGTTCAAGGAATGATAGGAGCAAAATATAAACTCGGACTCGGAGAGTCTCGTCAATCGCCTCGCGATCGGGGAAAAGAATTATACGATGATCTTGCAGTCGAACTACACAGACCTAAAAAAAAAAGTTTCCGAGACGTAAAGTTGTTGCAAACGCTGTAGATGATATCTGGGCAATAGATTTGGTAGATGTATCCAATCTGGCTCAGTTTAACGTTGGCGCTGATGGCGCTCCAAAGAAGTATTTGTTTAACGTTATAGATGTTTTTAGCAAATACGCTTTTAGTGTGCCAGTTTCAGATAAAACAGGAACGTCAATCACTGATGCGCTAAAACAGATAATAACGAGTACTGAAAGAAAACCAAACAAAATCTGGACTGATCATGGAGCCGAGTTTTTTAACAAAAAGTTTGAGCAGTTTCTAGAACAAAATAATATTAAAAAATACGTTACAGGAAACGAAGGCAAAAGCGTTGTTGTCGAGAGATTTAATCGCACGCTAAACGAAAAATTACATAAACATATGACAGCTAAAAACACCAACAGATACATCGATGACCTTTCTCAAATCGTAGGCGAATATAATAACACGAAACATCGAACCATCAAAATGTCACCCAATGACGCTATCAAAAATCCAATATTAGCAAACGAAAACATGTACCGCAGACATAAATTTAAGGTCGGTGATAAAGTTAGAATCTCTTTGACTAAAAAGATATTTGAAAAAGGATTTACTCCAAACTGGAGCGAAGAAGTATTTGTTGTTGATAAAGTACTCTTAACAATACCTGTAACGTACGCGTTAAAAGATCTGGCAGGTGAGCCTATCGTAGGTAGTTTTTACGAACAAGAACTACAAAAAACTGAACAAGATGTTTTCGTTATCGAAAAAGTGATTAGGAAAAAAGGAGATAAAAGTTTAGTCAAATGGCGTGGGTATAGCGATAAATTTAACAGCTGGATTCCAACCCGGTCGATTTTATCGACTGTGAAATAATGCTATTATAAATTTCCTCATACTTTCGTTTGATAGATTTGCATTTTACTGGTTTACATAATGATATTAGATATTGTCTGCGATCGTCAGAGATCGTCATAAGATTAAAAATCTTAACAAAGATGAAATCAAATTTTATATTTTTCTGTCGGTCTGGAATTTTGATGTTTAAAAAAGGTCTGATTAACTGCAAAAATACCTGCTGTTCGGTAACGGTAAAATTAAATTTTATAATTTTTTTAGCAATGTGATACTTGACATTATATTTTCCAGTGGTTGGTCTGCTATAATTATATCTGTTAACGACGGTGACTATTTCACCATCATCAGACTCGTTGTTATATAAAATATCATCTTCGTTATAACCAATGGATTTGTCTATCATATCATTAGAGATTGTTGAGACCTTATCGCTAGCAAGTCGTTTCATCATATCCATATTATAATATACTTTTTATCTAATTTGTTGTTATAAGATGACTGACAAGGTCAAATATCACCAAAAAGTTAATATAATAAACTACCACGAACTGACTGAAGCGGTAAGAAAATGCTTGTCAGGTTATAGTTCATATTCCGTTGACGTTATTGTAATGCAAGGTGATTCTCATAAAATATTACTAACAGAAGCAGAAAAAAATAAAATTAATGAAAGTGCAGTAACGACGCTAAAATTTGATTGCGATGATATTATAGCATTTGCTCATCATTGTTTGACTAAAACCGAACTGTTAAGTATAATTAATCATCATATCTAAAAATAATACTAGCATCATATTTGTTTGAAAAAGCTGATTTTGTTGCTCCATCAGCTACAAATTTTACTGCTCTGGGATTTATATTATAATATTTCGCCGCAGCTGTAATTGATTTGAATTTGATCTCCTCATCCGTTTCAAGGTTTAACGAAATAACAGGTTTTATTGGGCATCTAAAATTAATACCACCACCTCGTCCTTTTCTCACATTTTCCTGTTGGGTCACTAGCTCCAGATTTTCCAATCGATTGTCTGTTTTTACATTATTGATATGATTAATAACCAGACCATTGGGTATAGATCCGTTGAACACCTCGTAAACAAACCTATGACCAGTATAACAAACTCGATCTGTCGATGTTCCTCTAACAGTTACTATAAGATATCCCATATTGTTCATAGAACTAAGAACTTTTTTAGTTTTTCTGTTTCTAATAATACCGCGATCGTTAGCCTCGTATAAATCAAAGACCGGATGCGGCTGAAACTCGTCTTGTAAGGATAAATTTTCAATATTATCATCAGTGACTTTACCGTTATAATGATATACTCGTTTCCCCTCTGGAATGTCATCGCAAAATAACGTGTAAATAAAATCTTTTCTAAACATCGTAATTCTTTCAGTATTATCTCCCTTTACACTAATCGTATAACCCGCTGGCGTTGCTTTACCAACAGATATTCCAGTAATGATATTAATAACCGAACCAAGTGCATTTCCAGCGTACAGATTGTACTTCGGATAAACATGATATACCTCTTGCTCACGTGCGCTTGTCAGATTTACTGTCATTATATTATAGGTGATATTTTTATCTCTAATTGTTTTTCTAGCGCATGCGCAGTGTGCGGTAAATTATCAATTAGATATTAGACTATAGTATAGCGATGTTGAAATTGCGAGATATAGCCAAGAAGAGACTTATGGGAGAACCTGTTAAAATAGCGACTGCTTTTACAGGTTTTGACAATAGTTATCAGTTTGATAATCAAAACGTTTTAGTAAATTTTTCTGAAACAAATCTCTTTCATCTGCTACAGACGACTGTAAAACGTGAGCTTGAAAAACACAAGGGTCTAAGATTGTTAGTGCAATATCACGTTATATTTTCAAAACTACTTGTGACGGAAGAATCTACTAACAAGGAAATTGCAGACCCTTACATCAACGCAAAATCTAGACGTGTTTTACTTGGTAGTGATCTTTTGTCACTATCTAATGAAATACACCAAGAAATTTGGAAAAAAAATAGAAGAATTTACCGAATTAGGTTCGGGTTGGAAGTTTGAAATGATCAAGGAAATTTTGTTTCACACGATGAAATATGACGCATTACGCGGTAGTTCGTATATCGACCTGCCACCAAAAATAAAAAATAAACAGTGCTGTATAAACATAAAAAACGTCGATAGCAAATGTTTCCAATGGGCTGTTCTTTCCGCGCTATTTCCAGCAGAAAAAAATGCTGATCGTGTTGAGAAGTATATCAGTCACGTGTCAAGATTAAATTGTGCTGGTATTGACTTTCCAGTGGCAGAAAATCAAATACCAAAGTTTGAAAAGCAAAATAATATTTCGATTAACGTTTTCGGATTAGATGAAAAAGAAAATGTCTATCCGAGGTATATTTCAGAAAAAGCTTCACAATCGACTATCAATTTACTGTTTTATAAAAATCATTACGTTTGGATCAAAAACTTTAACAGACTAGTTGGAAGACAGTATAATAAAAATAACAACAAAAAGTTCTTTTGTTATCGCTGCTTGCATGGTTGTACTAACAATGAAACATTACAAAAGCATTTGCAGTACTGTAGTGACGTACAAAGAATAACAATGCCATCTAAAAAAGATAGCGTGTTACAGTTTGTCCATCATAATCATAAACTAAAAATTCCTTTCGTCATATACGTCGATTTCGAATGCTTACTTCAACCTGTACTTGGCGTAGAAAATGATCCTAACCAATCGAGTACAAGAAAAATTCAAAATCATGTTCCATGTGGAGTAGCGTACAAGGTAGTTTGTTGCGCTGATTCGAGATTATCTAAACCAATCCAACTCTATCGTGGTAAAAATCCAGCTGTTTGGCTTCTCAAGCAGTTGATTAATGAAGTTGATAATATTACTTATCGTTTGAAAAAGTAACTCCAATGTTAAAATTAACACCTCAACAAGAATCTGATCACGAGCAAGCGAAAATTTGTTATATTTGTGAAAAAGCTTTTGATACTGACAACAAAAAAGTACGTGACCATTGCCATTTGACCGGACAGTATCGTGGAGCGGCTCATGACCAGTGTAATTTAAAATTTCACGCTCCAGATTTTATTCCAGTTATTCTTCACAATTTTCGAGGATATGATAGTCACATCATCGTAGAAGCTTTTGGTGATCCTGAGATAAAAGCTCATCTAAAACTCAATAATGTCATCAAATGCATTCCAAATAATTTTGAAAAGTATATGTCAGTTACGCTAGGTAAATTACGTTTTATTGACAGCCTGCAGTTTATGGCAGCCTCGTTAGATGAGCTAGTAAAAGGTTGTAGTAAATTTGATAACTTAAGAGACTGTTTTGGAGATAAATTTAATCTATTAGCTAAAAAAGGAGTTTTTCCATACGAATATCTCGACGATTGGAGTAAATTTGATGAAACATCTTTACCTAGCAAAGACAAATTTTACTCGCAACTTAAAAAAGAAAATATAACTGATGACGAGTACAAGTATGCACAAGATATTTGGAAAGAGTTTGATTGTGAGACTTTTGGTGATTATCACGATTTGTATTTGAAAACTGACGTGTTATTATTAGCAGATGTTTTTGAAAGTTTTCGAGAAGTGAGTTATAATAATTACGGACTAGATCCTTGCTGGTATTATTCTGCCCCCGGACTGTCATGGGATGCTCTGTTAAAGTTTAGTAAGGTAAGGTTGGAATTACTGACTGATGTTGATATGTTCAATTTTATTGAAAAAGGTATCCGAGGCGGTATTAGCGTGATAACGAAGAAATATGCTGAAGCAAACAACAAATATTTGAAAGAGTATAATCCTGACCTTCCTTCGAAGTATATAGTTTATCTAGATTGCAATAACTTGTACGGGTATTCGATGGCAGAATCAATGCCGTTTGGTGGATTTCATTGGATCACGGCTGATCAATTTCTATCAGAGACAGAAAAAAAGATACCCGACGATGTTTCGTATTTCGTTGAAGTTGATCTCGATTATCCAACTTCGCTACACAAATTACATAACGATTATCCTTTCTGTGCGGAATCGATGGTTATAGAATATAGTTTGTTATCAGAAGAACAACAAGCGTCAGCATTACCAAGACAACATTCTATGGTAAAGAAACTAGTACCAAATTTGCTTCATAAACGTAATTATGTTTTGCATTACAAAGCTTTAAAACAAGCAGTCGATGCTGGTCTCGTGTTGAGAAAAGTTCATCGCGTACTAAAATTTAATCAGTCGCCGTGGATGAGAGGTTATATTAACTCGAACACTACAAGAAGAGCTGCGGCAAAAACTGATTTTGAGAAAAACTTTTTCAAACTGATGAACAATTCTGTTTTTGGCAAGACGATGGAGAATATTAGGAAACGCGTAAATATCGAACTAGTCAATGATGTCAATCGCAGAAACAAACTTGTGTCAGACGATGATTTTGTGAGCATGAAAATATTTAATGAGAATCTTATCGCGATACAAAGAAGAAAAACAAATCTAAAACTAAACAAGCCGATCTACGTTGGAGCTTCAGTGTTAGATTTATCAAAGTGGCTGATGTATGATTTTCATTATAATTTTGTTAAAAATCAATGGCCGGCTAGTAGATTATTATTTACTGATACTGATTCGCTCGTATATGAAATTGAATGTGAGGACATCTATCAGGATATGCATGATAATAGATATCTGTTTGATCTTTCTGATTACCCACGTGACAGTAAATTTCATGACGACACAAATAAAAAGGTTATTGGTAAGTTCAAAGATGAAATGAACTCGAGCGCTATCAAATACTTTATCGGATTACGTAGTAAAATGTATGCCGTATTGTTAGACAATAATAAAATAACAAAAAAAGCAAAAGGTCTGCCTCGTGATTTTGTTAAAAAGTTTATAAAATTTGATGACTACAAGTATGCGCTTGATGGCGGTGTTAGTTTTATAAGAGCTATGTCAATTCGAACAAATCATCATAAGCTCGAAACAGATGTCCTTATCAAACGCGGTTTGAGCAATTTTGATGATAAACGTTATTGCGAAAATGGGGTAGATACATTTGCACTTGGGTATTGTCATGATGATAGAGATATATTTGACATTATCTTTGCAAACTAAAATTTTATCTAAACTTTAAAAATAATGCTTGAAAATTTGACAGTAACAAATAGCTACAGTAGCAAAATCAAATATCTAATGATGGACGGCAAACCATTGACAGTTGAAATTAATAATGAAACATCAGGCATATGCTTTAGTGGTACCCGTGACAAGTTAAAACTTTCGCTCATCAGATCTGATAACAGCGAGTATTTTAATTATCTCGAACAATTGTATCAAAAGTTGCTTGCGGAATTTAAAAACTTTCACTGTCCGATTAGTCAGCAAAAATACACCAAACTTACAATTGATCTTGATCGGTCAAAGGTGTATTTTATCGACAAAAAATACCCTCTTAACAAATCACAAATAAAAGATTTGTTTGAGTCCCGTCGTTATGTGAGCGGTAAAGTAAAGTTTAGCCTCTATCACCATGATAATGAAATATTTTTGATATCTACAGTTGAGACATTAACAGTTGGTAATGAGGTATAATACCACTTACCTTACTGGAATTCTAATGCGTAATTTAGTCCACAATCGCCACGTTCTGCTAAATCATAATGATTTGGAAAATTGAGTC
The DNA here is from genome assembly GCA_016746295.1 of Potamilus streckersoni. Classification (NCBI taxonomy): domain Eukaryota; kingdom Metazoa; phylum Mollusca; class Bivalvia; order Unionida; family Unionidae; genus Potamilus; species Potamilus streckersoni. The sequence goes on along the minus strand of JAEAOA010002189.1, from coordinate 182,121 downwards.
CGACACATCATTTTGCTTATTCTGGAAGATCACGTAATTAAATTTTACCTGTTTCCTAGGTATTTTGCAACAGGTGTTCTATTGTATTTGTTTGGAGGTCTAGAGGGGTTGTTGAGCTCGGATTCTTAACGCAATTATTGATTGCAACAGGTGATCTATTACGTTACCTAGGTATTTTGTATTTGTTGAGCTCGGATTCTTAACGCAATTATTGATTGCAATAGGTTTTCTATTACGTTACCTAGGTATTTTGTATTTGTTTGGAGGTCTGGAGGGGGTTGTTGAGCTCGGATTCTTACTTTCTCCTACTACTACATGACCATCTTGATCATTTTGTTATCACTATTACTCCTTTACAAATGGTTGTATTGACAAGGGGTTTTTACTAAAGAGTTTTATGATATCTCGTTTAAGTGGTGCTGCATCCTGGAAATAATTTCTGTTAGTAAAGCATCAGTCCCATCATGGGACTCTTGTTTCATATACATTTTAAAATATTAAATATTTTTATACCTTTTCCTCAATGTGACTGGAGTGTTTATTTGGAAGAAGCTTAATATCCTAAATTTTTTTAAATTTTCTATTTGGATGGTTTTAGAACATAACTACAGGTACTGTATATGTAGGACTTCTCTGACATGCCAGTAAACACTATATTTACATATCTTTTTAGCCTCCATCATTGTAAATTTTACACTACATGATTTTTTGATGCTGCAGATTCCCTCAAGCATTGGTTCACCCTCAGTTATTGACAGTTTAATCGCTCTAGTATGCAGTGTTTGATAGATAGCATGTATTATTAGGAATAAATATTTTACTTCCTTTGGGGCAGCATTTACAATTCACATGAAAAACGAGTTTTCTTTCAAATGTTTGTGAAATTATTATCTTTAGTTTTTTTAGCCACAGGTTTTGAATTTACCAGCACAAAAGTGCAGGAAAACCTGCAACACCATAGCATCAAAGAAGTCTTAATGACATTATAATTATTAGCTCTATTAGTCATAGACTAGAAGAGCTGTGGGATGATCTTTTTGTTTTATGTCTATCCATCCATTAGCCCAAGCTTGTTTTTGCCCCTCATCTTAAACTACTTGAAGGATTGTAATGAAACTTGACACATGATCATCCCATGATTTAGTTGGTCCTAAATGACAGTGGTTTTGCTTGGTTGTGCACAATGGCTTTCTTGAAAATCATTTTACTGCTACACATCTTGAATGGAAAGAAACATTGCCATTGGGTCTTCACCAGATTTCCTATAATAAGTAATTGGTCCAAAATGAAATAGCTAATATTGCCACTAATCCTCCTGACTAGATGCTTGTTGCAGCATAACACTTTTCAAAATAATAACTTCATATCATTTCTAATGGTACTTTGCAGATATTCTATATGCCTGCTAGTCCGCAGCATCTTGTAAAGCTTATTTCTACTACTACTAAATGGAAAGACATATTGACTGTGTATTTTCACCAGAAGGCTTCTTGTATTGATTTGTTGGTCCTAAATGAAAATCATGCCAAGTTGACACCAGTATATAGCTAATTTGAAAATCTTGTTATTGCTGATGAATATCAAAGATGACTTAAACACTCCACAGTTATAAAGATGAAATGGTTTTATCTTGAATTACTGGAATCTTTTTTTAACCAGTAAAGAGCCAGTCTCTTCAGGTAGAAAGCCTACTTTATTTGTTTTCATTGTTGAATTACATCTTTGCCTTTTTCTGTAATATCACCTGCTTTGGTGTGCCATGAATGATGTTGCTGCTGCAGAGTTTGGAACTTGGGGTCCTACCTCATGATGCATAAACATGGTACACTGGGATAACAGGTTAATTGGTTGTTCAGAAATGTCTTAGAAATTGTAGAGGAATGACTATTTTTGATGTTGTTGTGGGATTAACACAGTTTTTCAACACACAATAGGCTATACATGATGGCCAATGTAACTGGTGTTGGAAGAAATGGGGAAAATTCCTAGAAGAACCACCAAGTTTTCTCACATAGAGACATAGTCCAAGTCTAATTCTCAAACTCACACAGACAGAGGTGAATGGTAAAGGCGAATGCTTTAGACTACTTTGGCCATCTAGGGCCTCTCATTAATTTTTTTTATTTCTATGCGGTGCTAACGCACAAATTGTGAAATAAGCAAGAAATAGTCAGATTTAATGATGCCATTGAAATTTACACCATAACGCATTTAATCCTGAGGGATCTTTTCTGTTTTGTCAGAAATGGGGGCAGGAGATGTGGTTTTTGTTAACTTCTGATTGCATCCAAAAATATTTTTCTGAGGCAGTTTCATTTTGCTATATGCTTAAAGTGTATAAAAGATGTTTTGATTGGTTATTTAGCCCCAGCATATGCAGAAGGGTGAAAAGTTTGCTTATTTGGGGTTTTTTTAATTGGCCCAACAATTTTAGTATCCTTACCAATTTTTTTCTCCAAATCTCACCTTACCCAATGTCTTGAAAAGGTTCATCTGACCATGTGCAGTTTGGACTTGTCTGCTTTAGATCTAAGCAAAAAGTCTCAAAATCAGACACAAACTTGGGTACAGTGTATATTGAAACTGGTAGAGTCCGACATTAAAAGAATCTATTCCAAAAATTAAGTTTTTTCCACAATTTTCTTTTTATAGCTTGAGTAAAAAGCATAAAATACTTGGAATCATTGTCAAATTTTATCTTTTCCCCATTTTTGTAATACCACCCTCTTTGGTGTTTCATGAATGTTGTTGATGCCACAGAGTTCAGAACTAGGGCAATACCTTGTAAATGTTGCACACAAGGAAAATGAATTAAAGTTTATGTTCTAAAAAAACTGCTATAATTTCTGTTAAATCTGAATAAAAAGTAGGGTTTTTGTATTTCAATTCCTCCATGTCTTTGGCACAATATCCATTCACTTTTACCAAATACAGTCTGTATTTCATGTGCTAATATTAGTAACAAACTCTATGGGTTTGTTAAAATTAGCATAAGGTATAGACCCACTGGCCTTTCAGATCAGTTTTTTGTCAAGGGATGTTCCAAACTGAAATTTAGGTTAACTGTTATGATGCATATTTCTTCAGTTTGACAATTGAACTAATTGAGAATATGCAATTTTATGTATTAAAGAAAACATTAAGAAAGCCTACCTAACAACCCAATTTTTCAAACCTATTACTAAATATTAAAGAAAACATTAAGAAAGCCTACCTAACAACCCAATTTTTCAAACCTATTACTGGAAACATTTTTTTTTTTACTTGGCTCCACCTCCAACTACTTTTTCCAATGTAGCAAATGTCTACGTAGAAAATATGTCAGATGATAAGACTGCCTCTCTACCCCAGTTTTTTTTAGGGCTGCTTTGCAATAAATACACACTTACAGATAAGAATCTCCATAGAAATAAGATGTTGACTTGTAATGACATTTCAAATTTGTTCTAGTGAAGTTGATCTGTCATACGATATTGCAGTCATTACTAATGATAGAAAAAGACTTGAAATAAAAGTATTTTACCAGATTTGATAGAAAGCAACATGGCACAGTTAATACTGATCCACTATCAAATGAAGTCACCATTGCTAAATTAAAATAAAAAAAACATTAAAATACTTTTTCCTCAGAAATATCCAAGCATAATTTGATAAAATTTGACAAAAATCATTCTTGCAGTCTTTTCACATTTGTACCAGTGATGCTAATCTGTCCTCAAACATGGAAACAGTTAATAAAATAAAAAAAAAACCCTTTTCAGACTTTGACCAAGCTTGACAGAAAGCACTTTGTTATAGATAGCTTTCATGTTTACACAGATAATGCAGATCCACATCACAAATGGCTGCAGTTACTCAAAATAGGAAAATCTTTATATGACTACTCCAGAACAACCGCTCTGGTGGCCTAGTGGTTAAAGCGTTTGCCTCGGACACAGGAGTTTGTGGGTTCGAACCCCAGCCGAGTCATACCAAAGACTTTAAAAAATGGTACTAACAGCTGCCTCGCTTAGCGCTCAGCATTAAGAGGTTGGTGTTAGGACTGGTTGGCCTGGTGTCAGGATAATGTGACTGGGTGGGACATATCATGTCACATATCTGCGGCATGATACCCCAGTGCTAGATGTCACTATAAACTGTCACACTGCAGACATCATAGCAGTATGACTGAAAATGTTTTAAAGCTACTTTAAAGATATAAATCACACACACACACACACAATAAAGCTTTATTGCATTTAGGCCTTTCAGTTTCACCTGTGCTTTGTTTGTCTCCTGTCAGATATGACGACTGTTTCTGAAAAAAGAAAACCCCTTAAATGATCTATATTGTCAAAATCCATAGGACAGTTTTAGGCCATATTTGACAAAAAGTACTTTAAGAAATAGAAACAATGTCAAGCAGCTTCTCACTGATTGCTGAACATTATGTAGCCAATTCAGAAGCATGAAAGCTCTTAATTTAGATGCATGATACTAATCAACTGTCAGATATCACTGCTGTTATTAAAATTAGATAAATATTTTATCAGCTTCTTAAAATGTTATGAACTGAATTTTACCAAATTAGGCAAACACATCTTGAAGGCTTTATTGGTACAAGTAATGCCAGTCTGCCATCAAATTTGGCTACTTTGCTACAAATTACAACTACCCATAACTGCTCAGCAGAATTTAACCCAATTTGACAGAAAGCATTCTGGCATGAATGTGTTTCAGTTTATATAAGCAATGCTGAGCTACTGTTCATTATGGCCAATGATATTGAAAATAAAAGAACCTTTAAATGACTTGTTCTCATACATCACTCAGTAGAATTTGCTTAATTTCAAAGAAAGCATCCTGGTATAAGCCTTTTAAATAGTCTTGATCTGTTTTATATAATGGTGGCCATTATTAAAAAATACAAAAATCATTATATGTCAGAAAGCATTATACTGAAACATATTGCTTGTTTATGTTCGGTGATATATTCTTCCCAAATATAAATGTTTCTACTATATGGATATAAAAATGAGTAATTAAACAGTTGTTTGTGTAAAATAGATTTGTTGTTATAGATGAGAACTTTTCCTCCAAGGGTAAAACAAAGTTGTAGGTGGTGGTGATACTACTTTCCCTGTCCTATACAGCATTATGAATCATTAATGGTAATTTTCATACATATTGCTGTTTGTTTTCAGTGATGATGACTTTGTATCAGTAAATCTACGAAAGCATCCCAAGAAGGAGCTGAGGCATGCATACTCTGATGTTTTACCAGAAAATCCCCGTCGTCGTAGTCAGACCATGACTGAAGCAAAGGAGCATGCAGTTGCTTGTCTCCAGAGAGAGCTTGACAAAGCACAAAAGGTATGGTAGAGAATTCATCAAAACACATGGTCTTATAGACTAAAGAATAAAAATCTAATTTTGCATCAGTACAAAGCTTTTGAATTATATTCATGGACATAAAGGATAGATTTGTTTTCTTTGCTACATTCTTTAGAATACCATAGTTAAATTTTTACATCACAGTGTAAATAAGATCTTTCATTTTGTAGCACATTCTTGGATGGCCACAGATTCAGCAATAAATCTCAAAATTGTATTTCTGTATGAGATTTTCAATATATCCTGCTTGATTAGCAACAAAAAGTAGTCATCAGGGATTACAAATAAAATCACAACTTCTTTAATTCATCTGAAATTGATTTGTTTTATTTTTGAGTAAAACTTGAGGGTGTCTTCAAATTAATGAAATCAACTCAAGGTGTACATCAGGAAATCCAGGATAAGGTTTACAGTTATGAAACTTTTTATTTTTAAGCCTTTATTATTGGTATTTCTATCTCTGACAGAAAGCTTAACATTGTTTTAAGTTTCATCATCAACATAATGTAGGATCTCAATTTTGTTTGATTTTATGTTTAATAGCATTGCAAATTCCAGTAGTTTTTTATTGCTGAAGCAAAATCAGAGTTAAAGTGTCTTGTCCAAGGACACACCATAGTTGCCATCCTGGGATGATCTGTTGGCAGGATCTGTACCCTTTCATTCATGAATCCATTACACTAATGATTGAGCTACCATGGTTCCTTCATCCATTAATCACCTCTCATGATATGCAATAAAGTGCATCATATCTAGTTCACGTCTCTGTGCCCTGTTGGCAAGAAGTAGTCTTTGGAGTGAAGAAAGCCTAGAGAAAACAATAATCTTAGATTGCCATCCGCATAGCCTGCAACTACAGAGGTGCAAAAACAGGTGCAGTATAGCTGTGCTACCTATGGTATGTTTGAAAATGAAGCAAACTGTCTATTAGACCAACAGTGGTAAGGCTGGATATAGAAACTGCTAAAATTCTTAAGAAGTTATACCACTAGTCAGTAAGCTGGTAAGAGTTATATCCCTTGTAAACTTTGCTACTTTTAATGGAGTGCTTGCACATTTTGTCTCAAAAAAATTATAAACATGAAAAATATGAAAGAATTTGCTCTCATTTTACAGTATCAAGAGAAACTTTTGCAAAAGAGGTATAAAATTCTGTTTATTTTAGTATTATTTTTATCAAAATGACTTCGGAGATTCTTTGACCACTGACCCATTACAAGGGACTTAACATGCAACTCTTTGAGGAATATGTATAATGGTCTTTTGTGTAACAGATGCAGGTACAAATACAACAGATGATGAATAAAGGCTCAGACTTAGTCATCTCTGTAATATATTTTCATTAAGGTCACCAGCAGATGATTTCAGTTTCAATAAGTTTTCTAGTGTAGAGCTGGTTCTTTATTAAATTCACAATTTTTATCAAAGCATACTGACAAAAGATAATAATCAAATTACAGATAATATATGACAGACAATTAGCCCCATACAGTTAAAAATTCTTCATATCTCAATCGTTATTGGAGCAGTGGTATGTAAAATGTTCCTCTGACAGCTTGGCCATGGTGCAGGTCTGGATCTGTGCAATATAAATACATCATTTTAATTTAATGTGTACATGTTTCAGACTCTTAAAAGTAGCACCAAAAGCTAAATCTTAATTTTTTTTTAAAAAAACAGCATTGCAAATAAGGAGGAACTTGGTAATGTTGTATATGATGAATTAGGCTGTGCATCATAATTTATCTAAAACTGCTTCAGTGGCCTAGTGGTTAGAGCGTCCACCTTGGATGCGGGAGGTCGTGGGTTCGATCTCCAGTCAAGTCATACCAAAGACTTACAAAAATGGTACTAACAGCTGCCTTACTTGACGCTCAGCATTTATAAGTTAGTGTTAGGACTGGTCTGTCTGGTGTCAGGATAATGTGACTGGGTGGGACATCATGCTACATGTCTGTGACATGATTCCCCAGTGTGAGACAGCGCTATAAACTGACATCGTATCAATATGACCAAAAATTGTTAAAGCTATGTTAAAAGTCATAATCACATCACATCTAATTTTGCCAAATAAAGCAGCTTCCTCCCTATCAGCTAAAGAAACATTTTATCAGATAAAATTCACCCTATCAAAATGTATTTATTTTACATATGAATTAAATGATATCTTTGTTTTCAGGAGATGAAACTGAAGGATGAGGAATGTGAGAAGTTGCTGAAGGTGAGAGACCAGATGGGAGAGGAGCTAGAGGAGCTAACAGCCAGTCTCTTTCAGGTAATTTGAGGTTTGTTGGTCGTGATGTCTAGTTTTTCCTTATGTAATTAATGCAAATGGAATTCATCTCCTTTACCAGAGGTGTTAAAAAGCTGACTAAAGTCTCTTTACATGTATACTATTACAATTGGTCTTACAAAGACCGTAGCATGCATTCCACTGTGGAAATTGATGGAGATGGGGTGGGATGTTGATTAATAAAACAAGGTGAGAGTCAGTCTCCACAATTGTCATATAGCATTATCTTGCTATTTCTAATGCTGTATTCAGTAGTCCCTGCCTTCTATGAAATGGTGACCTTGTAAGAAGGATAACTTCTTGGGGGTGGGTATTGAAAACATAGTACCTCTGATGCTTGACAATGTGGCTTACTTAAACATAAATGTTTCATTTTTAATAAGGTTGTATGTAAGGAGAGTCAGACTTGTACAATTTGACAGTAATATTTTGCTGCATGTCACTTTTTTAACTTTACTTATGCAATATTCTGAAGAAAAGTGCAAAAAATTCATCAAAATATTGGAAAACAAAGTTTTATTTCTAAAAGTTCTCTTGCTCGAATTGTCCCTAGGTGTACAACTATGTTCTCTCTCATCTTTAAAAGCTCTTTTATATTTACAAACTTTTTCAAGCTATAAGCATGGTAACTTATCATTGAAGCAAATACAATGTCCTCAAGATATTTGCCAAATATTTTTTTTAAAATGTCCTATACTGAAACAAGTAAATATTTCAAACATCAGTTGTCTTACCTAAACACCATCACTGATATATTTTTATCCAAACTTGTGAATCTCTCTATCTTTTTTACATGATGGGTGTCAGTTTCATTCATGTATATTGTTTTTATGTTACAGTATGATAATGGGGAGCTAATTTTGGGTTTAAAATATCAAAGGTTAAGTATCTTTCCCTGTTTCCAAATAAATAACATCACAGAACTCTATGGATCAAACCCAGCTTGCAATTGGGATAAAGCCAAAACCTATTAATCTGGAGGTCAAAGGTCAACGTTGGTGTAACTGATAGAATAGAAGTGATTTAAACAAAGCAATATTAATTCTACATGACTGACCAGAACCATATTTTGTGAATGGTCTGCATTTGTAGTAAAAAATCTCTTTAATGGGAGGGGGGTCGGAAGGAGAGAAATGGTTTCTTTACAAAAAATTTAAGTTATCTACATTGAGAACTGTTAAATACATGGCAGTGCATGTACTGTCTTTAAAACACCTGTTTACTTCCTGTATGTAATGTTTACATCTAAGTATAGCTCTTCTATGGTACAGTCTGTTACCACTCACGAGACTACATTTCTAATTGATATTTAAAAACCTTGCAATATAGGAATAATATAATAATGTCCTGCATTATCAAAATCTGTTGGGAAATTTGATAATGAGCAGGATTAATTTCTTAGTTGATGTGATACAGCATCTGATTGACTGAGCATGTTACCAATCTGGAGCCTTTTTTTTGTTCTAATCCATTTACGATAAAACTTGTTTGCAATTAGGATTTGTAGCATCCATATACAGGACAGGTTTGATAATGAGTGAGATCAAGCATATAAATGAGATGATCTTGTCTCTGATTGACTGAAATTGTTACCACTCTGGAAACCATATTTCTGATCTGACATTGATCCAACCTGGAATATGCATATAGATTATGGACCACTCCTGTGGCCTAGTGGTTTGACGGTCCACCTCGCATGTGGCAAGTTGTTGGTTTGAATGCCTGACCAAGTCATATAAAACATTAAAATGGTACTTTCTGCTACATCGCTAGGTGCTCAGCGTTAAGAGGTTAGTGTTAGGAATGGTTGGCTGGGGTGTCAGGGTAATGTGACTGGGTTGAACTTCATGCTACATGTCTGCAGCATGATGCCCCAGTGCAAGACAGCATTATAAACTGCCACACCACAGAAAATATATCGATATGACTGAAAAATTGTTAAAGCCATGTTAAAAATTCAAATCACACACACATTATTGAGATCTAGTTGTTGTTGATGGGCTTAACGCCATTTTTCAGCACACGATAGGCTATTCATGGCGGCCAGTATTAATGGTGGAGGAAGAAACCGGGAAATCACTGGAATGAACCACCGACCCAAGAGAAGCTACTGGCAAGCTTTCTCACATATCCACATTCACCGAATCCTAGACTCGAACCCACGCAGATAGAGGTGAGATGGCTGTGATCCGTAATGGACAGTGTTTTACACCACTAGGCCACTGGGGGCCCCTATTGAGATCTAGAATGACTTTTTTAGTGAGACATTGTATTTTGTCATTTTATGTGTTGAAATGCTCATGCTGTCAGAAAAAGAACATAAATTTTTAACTTCATACTCTCTTTCTATGTTTATGACTGCGTCCATGTGTTGCAATAGTTCAGATGTATAATATGTTGTTTATTATCTTCCTGTCATTATTTGATAGGATTAAATGATTTTTCTAGTATAAAATATTAATCCACTTCTCTGATATCTTTGCTATATTTTGTTTGTATATAGGAGGCCAACAACATGGTTCAGGAAGCCAACATAAAGAGGATAAATACCGAGAAACATCTACATGAAGCAAATCAAAAGGTTTGTCTGTCAGCTGTTGAAATTTATGTTTTCAGATCATCTGTAATTTCACTGAAGATTCAATTTTTCTTTAATTTTTCCAGCATTGGAAATTCTTTGAATCAGTTCATATAATATTTGTTGCTTTTTTGCATGTTTGTGTATTTGTTAAATAAATTATGTGTGCAGATTGCTTTTTGTTGGCTCCACTTGTTTTAAAAGAATTTATGGGATGTATTTTGTCCAACATTTGTCTATTATCACACATTTGTTATTATTATCCATTCTAAAACTACTTTGAAAATTGCCACAGTGCTATGAATTCCATTTAAAAAATGTTGTTTGAACAGAAAGACTATATTTTTCACCAACAGACTTGTTATGTCTAGTTGGTCCTATATTGAAAATAATGGTGATCTGGCATACAGCTTGTCTGTCACATAGTGGGTGTTTTAAAAATCTTGTTATTTCTTCTTAGGAATAATGGATGGTTGTATCAATGTGAGGTTTTCCCTGAAAGATTTCTTATGGTGTGTATTTGGTCCTCAATGAAGACAGTGCTGATTTGAGATCTAATATGGCTGCCACATCATTCTATAGAAACTCTTGTTCTTGTTATCAGTACTCCTCTTTATGGATGGTCACATCAGCATGAGGTTTTCACTAAACAACTATTTATTGGTCCTAAATGAAAATGGTTTTGTCTCAAATTCCTGGAATTTCTTTTTACCTAAAATAGCATCAGTTGATTCATGGGTCTCATTTTTTTGTTTTGTTGGCACCTGCATGAGCTGATAGGTCAACATTAGTATTTGTTTGTAGTGACAGTGGAGGCTGTAGCTGAGGTTAGTTTAGTTCTATGAATATCTTGCAATTGAGTGCATGTTGAGACTATAGTTTAAATTCCCCACTATCATTAAGTATGCAAGGGATATGTATGTAGAGAGAAAGAAATGATAGCGATAGAGACAATTGAATCATCACCATATTGTTAGGAGTTTTGTCTCATATGTAAAGTATTGGAGACATTGGTGTCACTTTTATTATGTTGTTGGCATTGGCATCAGTGTTAAGTGTTTGCATTTTATCTGACTTTTCTAAATATGCTGAAAGGTCAGTTGTGAAACTTAATGGATGTATTCATTTAGGAGTGTGCTGTTCATCACTGGTAAAGGGAAATCTCAGTGACCCAGTTTTCATGTTCAAGTGACATTGCAGGAGTTTTGGAATATTATTTAATGAAACAAATGGAACCTGACATTCTGCAGAGTTCTTGTGTTAAAGGTTTTGTGATAGTCATTTCATACACTTTTTACATAAAGTGTTAATTGGACCATTATGGGTAGTTTCTAATTTGTGCATTCAGGTTGAGATTCTTGAGGCTGAAGTATTAGCTCTGAAGCAGCTGGTTCTGACTTCAACCCCCAGCTCCCCCAACAAGCACCTCCACCCCCAGATCTGCATCAATAATGGCACAGAGAAGAAAAAGGACAAGGACAAGGGAGGTAAACCATTCTGGAAAACTCACCGCCGCTCCACAAGCCACCACGAGTTCACAAAAGAGGCTCGGCAAGAGGCAGAGGCCCAACAGGAAGCAAAGAATGATAGATGTAAAGAGGTCAGTCAACCATCGACTTATTTGCCTTGCCTGCCATGAAAAATGCAAGAAAATGTTATAGCATCAGAATTATATATTTAGTTTTTAAGGTTGTACTTTCATATAAGACATGGTGTTTCCCAGAATCCTTGTTATATTTTTGAGAAGCCTGTCACATTGGACATGAAATGATAGTTGCATTGTCACAAATCTTTATATCGTATGATTTTTACTGACCTGGCATTTTTTTGGTGTCTAATAGCTAAATCTAATGCTTGTGCATTGTTGGATAACCATCTGACTTTGAATGTTAAGTTTATTAAAAGTCATTGCATGTCTCTGAGATCAAAAAAGGAAAAGATTAAAGATTGTGGAAGGAGCACAAGAGAAATTTTTTTTTTGTTGAGAAAATTGGAATGATAAAAATGATAGTGCGTTTCAAGCAAGAGCTTTGATATGTTGCAATATTATTTTAATAGGGGGATAAAATGGATCAACACCTTAAATTTCATGCAAGTTATTAGTAATAACTTCAGAGAGATTTTATATTTAAAATTTTGGGTAAATTCTCATTCTCTGACTAGAAATTGATATAAATCAAGGCTTAGTCTTTTAGGGCACCAAGGATTTTTTTCCCTGACTTAAAAGATCTCAGGTACAGCAGACCACCATTTCTAGTTAGAAATAGATTAAAAAGCCTAAGAAATATATTTGAATGGGAAAATGTATTGAGTTTCATTGCACTTTTTTTTTACTTTAAGTTGTTTCAACTATCATTTATAAATGCTAAAGCTGCACTTAATATAAAATTTATTATATTTAATGACTATTTGACTGTATGACATTCTTTTTGACTGCTTTATGCATTTATCACCCATTTGCACAGGATGTTTATCATGAACTTGTATTACTTTACTTTCAGATTGACCCAGTATGTATGGAAGAATTCAAATGTTGGAGACTACAGTCTGACTTAGGAAGAAGCTCCCATTTCTTGTCCAGAATAATTGTAGAGGATATATGGCCTTGTTTGAATTTCTCTAACTCAAAGGTAAGTCATGCAGGGAATGTTTCGTATATGGTATGGAATGGTATAATTCATCGTCTTGACTTGGTTCTATCTATATTTCTATACTTTTGTCCTTTGTCCCACCATATTTCCATACCTTTGATGAAGCATGTTGGTAGATTGCTAACAATCTTATGTAGACAAATGTAAGTTTGTTAGCATATTTACATACCATATGTACTCATAAATTAAGTCCAACTGCAAACAGTATTTAACCTGATATGCCGTAGCATAATGACCAGCAAATCAGGGTCTATGCTGTTTGTTCAATTGGTTGCATCTGACAAACTGCTTAGACCCATATTTGCTGACAAAGTATTTTGTATGTTTTCATGCCATTGTAGCAAATTTTTATATTTTTGTACATTTTCTATCTGTTTGTACATTTGGTATGCAGTAGGTACCAGATGTGTTAACAGAACTTCAGAATGAAGTGTCCTGGACTCTTCACTCATGGAACTTGGAGGTCTCCAACCTATTTCTGAGAGTTACTTGTATAAACTCGAGTGTCACTCAATTTAAAAAAAATAGAAATGAAAACAAAAAAGCACATGCTCATTATTTTAATATCAGAACTGAATTGTTAGCGTTCACACGAAAAAAAACATTTTTTATGAACCAGAATTTATAGTACAAACATTATACTTGCAAATTCTTATTTTTACCTCTACAGAAACACAAAAAATAAAAAGTAAACCACAACAATAAAATTGTCAGTAAATAATTTCAATCCTTAGAATGATCACTTTAAATGCTGTGTAGTTTTTTCAGCAGTTAGAACAGTATCTCCATTCTCACCAAAGATATTAACATGAGTAAATACCTGGCATTACACTGCATTATGTACATAAATCTGAATTACCATCATTAAATAAAACAAAGGAAGGAATGAAAAAATGTATTAAGCTGCATATGTACAAAAAAAGCTAATTGCAAATAAATATGTTAATTAGTAAAATAGTGTTAAATGCCTTAAGAGTTGACCCCAAGCAGTAAAGGTAAAATATAATGTGGGCTCTGTAGAAAATATGGAATTAGTTATGGTACATGAATCTTACCTAGAGACTGCAGATCTGAACTGTTGTCGAGATAAACTCACATCAGCTGAAGGTACTGATACTCAAATGTCACCAGTCAGTTGGAACTTTAGCCTATGGTTATTGTTTCCTTTTGTTGGCATTGGTGTCGTGTTCATCATAAGTCTGTTACCTGAAGAAAAAAAATTAAAACAGATTTTGCTAATTCGTTTTTACAAGTCAACATACTTTTCTGCATTCTATTTAAAAAAATCTCTACTGATACTATTGTGCTCTTTAGAAATTGCATGAACTTAATATGCAGTTTAGTAAGTCACACTGGATTCTTGCCTATTTGCTTAAGTCTAACCTTTAGCTATTCTGCAGACTGGTCGTGGCTGACCCAAATATGTAAAGGAGGAGTGTCCTTGGGGAAACTGATATACATTACAGGGAAAAATGGTGCATCCTTTGAGAATTTCACATGTATTTGACTTGGAAGCTTGGGTCCCAGAGTGCCCTGGCTGTATACATGTTTTACAAACACAGACCTAGTAAATTCATGAATTTTTAGTGATGTGTACCCATAGACAAAGATAAGTGTTGATGCATTGAAACAATGATAACTTTGACAACATCAGTTGAATTGAAATCTTTGTTTCACTATATTTTGCAGATATGATGATAAACAATTTTAAAAACATACATATGAATATACAGTGGGGTTTACATCATGTGCTCAAAACTGTTTGGAAAAAACTTACATCTAATGGACATTGTGCCATAGAAACCTTGGTCCTAAATGAAATTTATACAGTGTGACATCTATTCACATTATTCTACAGAAACCTTGGTCATTAGTGAAATTTATAGTCTGATATCCAATGCACATTGTGTCACAAAAACCTTATTCCTGAGTGAAATTTAGATTATATAACATCCAGTGCACATTATGCCACAGAAATCTTGGTCATGAGATGAATTTAAACCTTGGTCTGAAATGAAATGTATACAGTGTGACATTTATTCACATTGTGCCACAGAAACCTTCATCCATAGTGAAATATATACATTGTGATATTTAATGTGCATTTTGCCACAGAAACCTTGATACAGAAAGAAATTTATGCATTGTGAGATCTAATGTTAATTGTGCCACAAAAACCTTGTTCCTGAGTGAAATTTATACAATATAACATCCATTGACATTATGCCACAGAAACCTTGGTCCTGAGTGAAATTTAACAATATAACATCCATTCACATTATGCCACAGAAACCTTGGTTCTGAGTTAAATTTATACAATATAACATCCATTCACATTATGCCACAGAAACCTTGTTCCTGAGTGAAATTTATACAATATAACATCCATTCACATTATGCCACAGAAACCTTGTTCCTGAGTGAAATTTATACAGTGGCATCTAATGCACATTGTGCCACAAAAACATTGGTCAGGAATAAATTTATTGTGTGACATCTAAAAGTTCAGTATGCCACAGAATCTTTGGTCCTGAGAAAAAGTCATAAAATGGTTTAAAAACTAATCTTATCATCAGTCAGCTAAATATATGTACAATAAAGCCATTTTCATCAATAGTATTTTAAGCAGAACATTCAAGTCTTTATTGACCCTGGTGTAACTAGTGGTCTCAGCTATCAGATTTGCATTAGTTGTCAGATTAAATTCAAGAATCATTTCCATAAGAAGCAACTAATAGATGAAATAACTATTTGGATAAAATAATTATGACTACATAAACATGCTTGACTTATTTCAGTTGGCAGAACGTGTACAGTGTTGTGTTGAAGACAATAATATAGCTATTGAGCCTATACCAGGAGACAACTCATATCCAAGGTTTGTCTTAGTTCTTAGCTTACACTTACAAACCTTCTGGTGGCCATATGCCATAACTTGGTGTGATCATCATTGTGTTGTAATTGCCAGTAAAATGATAGTTTTTCCATGTAGGCCAGTATTTTGTGCACTTGTTGAGAGACTGTCAACAGATATACACATTCTGGGGTATAGTTTATCTTTCAATATCCATTAAAGATCACGCTGACCTATTTGTATGCACCTTTGGCTATAATTAACATAGTTGCTGTTTGAACAGTCAATATGTATAGATTTTAATGGCATATCAGCACATTCCCAGCTATATTGTTCTGAGCATTGACAAAAATGGTACAAATACATTGCAACAATTTCCAGGAAGACAGACCCCACCAACCAAAAGTAAATACCAATCATGGGACAAAATATATAAGGCAATGATATTGCAAAAAAACTCCAAAAAAGGTATGAAAAAAAATTATTCTGGCCAAAAAAATTGGGTAAAATCTTTTAACACGGGATCAGTTTTTCTCATTAAACTGCAGTCCTGTGAAAATTCCCAAAACATCAACAGAGGATGAATCTTACAGCAAACAGGTTACCTCCATTGGTTGTCTCTTATGACATGAAGATGCATGGCCCGAGTGACCAAGTGGTCAGAAGTGCTCACAATTATGGATCAATCCCGTCTCACCTCTGTGTTGGTTCAAGTCTTGTGTTCAGCCAATGAGTGTATGTGAGAAACCTTGACAGTGGCTTTTACTGGGTTGGTGGTTCTTTTCTGGATTTTTCCAGGTTCTATCTCCATCATTTATACTGGTCATCATGTATAGCTTATCTTGTGCTGAAAAATGGCAATAAACCCTACAACAACAACTTACGACATGGATTAGGGCATATTGGAACTGCTCTATATTTCCAGACCTGCAAGGGGAGATAACAGGCTGAAATGGGTATTACTTTTTCATCAATATAGAAGCCATAGTGGGATCAATATACTGGATTTGTGTATAATTGATATTTATATCTTGGACCTAGTCTTAATATAGAGTTTAGGTGGGGGAGGTGCAAGAGTAGCAAACAGGAATTCCAGATTTAGATGACTTTTTCTTGCATTTGAGTTAAAATGGAGCAACTATCAGGAGTTAATTTCCTTTATCATTGTTATTTTATGTTAAAGGGGAAGGATTGGGTTAGGTTAGTGCTTTAGGGCACATCATTACTTGAACTGCAGCAAGTGCCATTCCTGCAGACACACCACAGCAGCCCATATAATCTGATCAAATTGTGAGAATTGATCACACACCCTTCTTGTCTATAGCCCATTGCCCTGACCACTGAGCCACCACATTTCTCTGTTACAGAGGCCTCCTAAAATTATCACTTGAAGTAATGTTACATAGTGAAATAGTTCTGTCTTCCTGTTTCGTCTGGTAATTAGAACACATCATAGTTTATAGGGATTGTACAAAGTGCGTAAGCATTTGTTGGATCAGAAAATTTTAGGGATCATACTCTATGTTAAAACTTTGTTGGATCAGAGGTTACAAATTTGAGTCCAAGTGGTTTAAAACCTTTCCATAGTGCTTCTGCATATAACTAATCTGAGCAAATCACAATGATCATTGTTTTTATATGATCAGTGACCAATTACATCACCAGATACTAATCACATGACCAGACACCTGCAAAAATTGGTATTCAACCAGCACATGCAGTTTGATGTTTGAGTATAGCTGATATTGAAATATTGCACATGACAAATTCAAGTAATCTGGTTTTCTAATGTAAGAACGAAGTTTTAAAACATGTCTGAATGGGCATCTTAGTACATTCTCAATCCTAAAATTCTAGAATCTACTGTGCCAAGGAAGTCTTAAAGTTAATTATTGACTCTGATATAGCTCTTTTGAGAAGGATTTTAGTAGAAAAAAAGGAACATGTTAAGTTGTGTTCTAATTCTCTTTGTAGGAAATGTAGTTTAACAGAAACACATCATCTGTGCAAATAATCTGATCAAATTGTGAGAATTGATCACACACCCTTCTTGTCTACAGCCCATTGCCCTGATCACTGAGCCACCACATCTCTCTGTTACAGAGGCCTCCTAAAATTATCACTTGAAGTAATGTTACATAGTGAAATAGTTCTGTCTTCCTGTTTCGTCTGGTAATTAGAACACATCATAGTTTATAGGGATTGTACAAAGTGCGTAAGCATTTGTTGGATCAGAAAATTTTAGGGATCATACTCTATGTTAAAACTTTGTTGGATCAGAGGTTACAAATTTGAGTCCAAGTGGTTTAAAACCTTTCCATAGTGCTTCTGCATATAACTAATCTGAGCAAATCACAATGATCATTGTTTTTATATGATCAGTGACCAATTACATCACCAGATACTAATCACATGACCAGACACCTGCAAAAATTGGTATTCAACCAGCACATGCAGTTTGATGTTTGAGTATAGCTGATATTGAAATATTGCACATGACAAATTCAAGTAATCTGGTTTTCTAATGTAAGAACGAAGTTTTAAAACATGTCTGAATGGGCATCTTAGTACATTCTCAATCCTAAAATTCTAGAATCTACTGTGCCAAGGAAGTCTTAAAGTTAATTATTGACTCTGATATAGCTCTTTTAAGAAGGATTTTAGTAGAAAAAAAAGGAACATGTTAAGTTGTGTTCTAATTCTCTTTGTAGGAAATGTAGTTTAACAGAAACACATCATCTGTGCAATTACAAAATCCGACTGGGAGATGACTCTGAATGGTATTCTATATCACAACACTGTAGAAATAGGGTAAGTATATCACAGCACTGTAGAAATAGTGTTGGTGTATGACAGCACTGAGGAATCACAGCACTGTAGAAGTTAGCTACGATGTCAGTCTCAACTTGTTTTGTTGTTGAGGCTATGATCTGATCCCATTTTATGTAATGGAGCAAAAAAAATCCTCACTAAAGTCAGAAACACAAATAGTTTAAAAATCTACTAAATAAGTATAATCATTTTGTCAAAAAGTTTGGCTTATTTTAAATTTATTAAGCCCTTACACGGTAAAATAAATTGGCATAGTTATGCTAACCTCACTGTTTCCACCATGACAGTTTACGCAAGACTCTTGCCGTGACCACTTTTCTACATAAGGCTTGCCAAACTATATATGGATATTCTACGGTATGGTATTAGTTGTTGAATGACATAACGCGAGAAGATGGAGAATGGATATTTGCATAAATTGTGGAATAAAATTTTTGTTAAGAAAATAATTGCTTCTTGGTGGAATTTCAAAGTCACTGGTAACCCATATTTACTTTTAATGCGCAGAATTTCTGACTCAAACCACGCCAAATTTCTTTACTACAATCTGTTTACGTTTCCAAATAAGGCATTAATGTCCTTAAGGCATTAACATCCTTATATGGCACACAAACAAACGAGGCTGAGAAGGGAAGTAGACATTTTTTGAACTAATATGGCAGATGATCAAAACAAAAATATAGGATAATAAGGTAAACAAGATTTTACCATTATTTCTACAATGATTTGTGATAATTCCAGTATTAAATAAGAGGACTACTCAATTTATTTAATTATATATCAAAGAACATGTTCAAATTTTTTAATATTACACTAAAAAAGAGCCGGGTGTGAATCACACCCAGCTGCTCCAGTCCAGTGACACACATAGACTCATGCTAGTACCCTGTCCACAAGGTAGGACTAAGGGTACTAATATTAGTACTGTGTAGAAGTAGGATAGGTGTATCACAGCACTGAAGAAATTGGATAAAAGCATCACAGCAATGTACAAATAAGGTATGTATATCACAGCAGTGAAATATGTTAGGTGTATAACAGCACTGAAGAATTAGGGTAAGTATATCACAGTACTGTAGAAAAATAGGGTTTGTGTATCACTGCACTGAAGAAACAGGGTAACTATATCACAGCACTTTAGTAATATGGTAGGTGTATATCACAGCATTAGAGTTCTATCTCTTCACTAGAATACACTTCTAGTGCTGAGATATACCTGCAATGCTGTGATATCAGATCAGTGAAGAAAGAGTAAGTATATTAAGCAGAGTAAAATTGGGTAAGCAAACTTCAGTATGAAAGAACTGGGGTGATTAGACATTTTACTGACTCTAATAATTAGAGTAGGTTGTAATCAGAGCATTGAAATATGCAGGCACAGCATTTTCATAACTACAAATCTTGTATGTATGGTGTGATATTGTTCAGATGAAACTGGGAGGCTACATAGAGTTTATGGTATAAAATAACCTGTTTAATAAATTTTATATGTGATCAACAATGGTGAATGCAAGATCTTCTTTGTTTCTTTAGCAGGTAAATGATTTGTAGTCTTAGCTTCATGCTGTATAATAAGATATCATATTTTAAAAGTGTGTTATAAGCAGAATAATTTTGCCAAGTAACTTTAATTTCAGATTGCAGCAGTATGTGATTTTTATACTTACATACGATACATACACCAGGGATTGGTCAAAGCAGAGGGTAAGTTATTTTGTAAAGTTTTATTTCATTTTAAGATACTGTCATCTCCAGAAATCAATATTAAATGACAGTGCTTGACCTAATTTCTGTCATTGTTCACAGCCATTCATTAACAATATCATCATCAAAGCAATCTGACCAGATTATACAAGGTGGCTTTTTTTTCAAATGGGAATTCTACACACTGTTTAATATTTAAATTCAATGGATTTTTTATTATAGGCTCTAAAGTGGTAATTTACCAAATCTGCATTTCATTTATCTTGCATTTCATTTCACTTATAATCTTATCATATTTTGTTTAAAGTCTTAGAATTTGTATTTATTACTTTCATCTCATATCTCCTTTCATTTTCACTCATATCCATAATGGTGCTGTATTGCTAGTTGCAGTGTTAGTAAAACTAGATTAAATTGTTTCAGTTTGCCCTTTAGAAAGCATTGTAAAGTATATAATATATATTTAGAACAGAAGTTTTACAAACACTCATAAAGAAGACCGGGGCCAAGCTGATTTATTTTTATGGCACATGTACATACTTGTAGCAGTGATTTTTTTTTAAAGAAACACCAAATAAAGACATCTTTTTTGAGTGTAGGAACTTTTCAGATATTGAAATATTAGCATGTATCGTAATTTGCTCGAGTTCATGTTTTTGTGCATGTGCCAACACCACTTATTGTTAATTGTTCAACATTTCATCTTACGGATTAATACCATTTTGTAATTAAGCTACACAGCAGTTAACATGTTTTCACCTCCATAGAAAAAGATCTGAATTCTGAAAAATGTGAAATATAGATTGGAGTACACTAAAAATTGACCTTGCATCGATGTGCATTATGTTTTTTGTACAGTAGTATGCTGTGAATTTTCAAATTGGGAATGTGCACAGAGGTTCATATTGTTGCTTATAATTCACCAGTCATACATGTACTATATAGTAATATTGAATCGTACATGTATAACAGATAAAGTGTAAGCAACAATACGAACTCCTGTGGGTATGTGGGAGAACAATGTGAAAAGCACACAGCTTGCAGAAAGCGTTTAAATATTGGCAAAATGAAGAACATCCAGCAGATTTCAGCTCTGGAGTATTTTAAGCCATCTACTCAAGTTATGCAAGCTACCAGTGCTAAAGCATTGTTAGTTTTCTCACTGAACATAGCCTGCCTTTTCTCAGCAACAGTGACAGTGAAAGAGTATTTCCCGTTTTAAGAAAAATAAAACAGACTTTGGCCGTCTTAGGTGCTGAAAATTTTCAACAATTTTAGTCACCAAGATTGAACAAGAGGCAAGAAGCCTGAACTGTTTTAAAACAAATTTACAATACCCCAGTTGAGAAATCATGTCTGCCACAGCATCATATAACAAATAGAGTTTGTGTATATCAGTAAATTTGGCTGCAAATAAATTTATACTTGTAACCAGTGTAAATAACATGTTTTAGTTTAATTTTAGGATTTTCAAATACTTCAGTACTAACAAAGTGGATGGAGCTAGTGTCGTATAATTTTTCGCTAATTGTGTTCAAAATTCAATAATTATATCCCTCTTCTCACTAATTATGAGTCTGGAAGGTTGACAGCTCTGCTTATACTCTTGTGAGTTAAAAGAGAGATGGTTTAATTTTGATTTCTTAGAAATTCTTTTTAACCACTGGGGCATCAGTCCCTTTAATGGGTTTTTGTTTGTGCTTGCTGCAAAATGAACAATGTAACGTCTTGTAAGTGGTAAATGACAATATGAAGAATTAGATCTGGATTTTTATGCGAAATGGCTTTCAATTTTTATATCCATTCATGATATAATTTCATGTTTCATTTATCATTCATTACATTAGATCTTTCTTTAATTCATATTTATTCTCTACTAGTTTATAATGAAAGCCTTAAGTTTACTTTAATATAAAGAAACTTAAATTTATTGAACAATCATCAAAATCCAATGTGCTCCGCTTTTAGATCTATTGCTTGTTCATAAATTCTACACAAAATAAAATTGCTTCTTAACCCAGCACTCTTTAAGTATGCCGTTCCATTAGATCTTTCTGTTTTGTAAGTGATTTTAGATAACCACCCCCTGTTAATTGATACTGAACACACACACACACCGGGTATATTGAAACTAATATCAAAATTTATTATCTTAACCTGTTAAAATTTATTATGGTTTATTGTCATTTCAGATAAGGAGGTGTTTTATGAGATCAGCAGGTTAAGGAAACAGATGTCCCTGGCTAGATTAGGTTACATCTAAACATACCAGAACAATGCTGTGACGATTGTGAAAAATAAAAATTATGTGCATATGGGTGGTTGTGATCCAGTTTTTGCCTGGACTTCAGCTGGACTGTGGCACATGGAGACTCTTGTCACCTGCTACCATGTAGCAGGTGACAGTTTGCAGATTCTTCTCGATGGGAGAATTTGTTGCTGCCTTCAATTCATTTTATATTTAGAAGTGTGTCCCATTCATCCAATTGAGAACAACTTCCAAGAAAACAGTCCCCACTGTCCTATTGTATCAATAGAAACTTCCTCTTCATTATCTTTGGCTGACAAGTCTTTGATTTATTCCCATATTTTCACCATGGAAGATCAGTGAGCTATTTGGAACCTAGTATTAGTCAATTTTATTGTACACAGCAGCCTATCAAAATAACTTCAGTGTTCTCGCTGCAAAGAAAATAGCAGTGGACTCTGTATTTTGCCATTGAATTGTGGATTTGGATGCTTATTCATACCTTGAATTCAGTAGATGTCAGAAATAGCTCATTGATCTGCAAAGTGTAGAGATGGGTACAGTTTGTAGCTGTGCATTGGGGACCTCTGGCACCTTAATACACTGCCGATATTTGCTGCCGTATAAAGTGGATCCTACATTATAGAGCTTCAGTTTAGTTATTTGAAAAGGAAGATATTGAATTTTAAGCACAGTTATGACATTGACTGACTTGTTATTCAGCATCCACATTGCAATGCGCAATTGATTTTAAAGAGGTATTGTAAATGAAGTAGGAAGCAGTAGATGAATTAGCACAAGTGAATTGTGTTGGATGTAGCCCAAACCACTATAGTGAAGTTTGTTAATGCTAATGTATTTCACTGTGGAAGTAAGCATCAAAATATTTACTTGTGAAGATATAAATGTCATGTAATCTTTATCATTATATAATCCACTGTTTTAAAGAAATAATTATTAAAGAGAACAAATACATTTACAACCAATAAATTGTTTAGTATATCGTGTGGTACCTGTTCAGACATTTGTTATAATTTGTCAGTCTTTGTAATTGGTAAGAAATACAGTTTGTGTTAAATTCAAGACCAGATGTAAACTGAACCCAGGGCATTCCTATATAGGTTTTATTCTGTGATACATTTTCATTACATGAATCAAGACAATGATTTGTATGAGATTGTGTAATGAAATTTAGATTGTGGAAGATAGTTATGATAATTGTTTACTTTGTTATATAATAATTTTTTTTTTAAATGCAAGACCTCTAAAAATATTTTTATTGTCCTATATTGTATATTAGAGTTCTAGTTAAGCAGCATATTTGCATATTTTACAAGAAATTGATAAATTGCATGAAGAAATTTTAAATTAAGCAGAACTATTTTATTTAATAACATTGGATCTAAGGTTATCATTGCATTGCTTGTCCTGTAAAACTAAATCAATCGCATACCTTAAAATATCACAAAAGAGCAAGCAGAATGATCAGTGGACTATTGGATATTCACAAAGAATCATTGAATTTATTGCTAGCACTTTTAAGGACAGGAGTAAGTAGTTATAAACAAAGATTATACTGAGACTTGTGATTGGTCTGCATTTAATCTTTTGACACTTAGCTTGAATCAATAAGGCCCAGTGAGATTAAAGTATACCCCAGCATCCCTCATGCATCCTCTGACATTTGTTTGTTAACAGATGTTTGTTGTCACTTTGGAATCCATATTTCTGGTTGAGATCAGACTTGGAATTTAGGTTGACATTAAGGTCTCTCAAATGAGTTGGATAATAAGCGAGATCCATGGATAATGAGGTCATTTAGCATCTGAATGGCTAAGAGCTGTTCCATTTAGACATACATGGTATGCAGAGAAGGCAGATTCTTTAAAATATATGCAAGAGTACATTGATTTCACAGAGTTCATATTAAAATTATAAGAAAATTTAAATTGCATCTATTGGTGAATACCCCACATTAAAAATGCCTTCACTGGGTCCCATCTATGTTTTACTAGAACAGCCCAAAGATTGTGACAAATCTAGTAGATATGTTTGTGAACTGGTTTTGATCAGAATCCGAACATGTTCTTTCATGATTTTGATCTCGGTTAGGTTTTATTAACATATGATCTTTCATCTGAACTTGTTACCACTCCAGATACAATATTTAAAGTAAGATTTTGATAAAACTTGGAATATGGGCATTTATCATCAATTATCAGAAACTTTCAGTAATGAAACATTCATAATAGTAATGAGGTTATCTTGCATTGGATTGTCTGTGCTTGTTACCATTCTTCAAATCTATATTTCTAATCCAGGTCGATATTGGGGTTTCATATCATTTTGATAATGAGCATCTTTGCTAGCCAATGTTCCAATTTGATAACCCTATCGAAACCTTGGCAAATAAAAAATATTTGACTTTTTTAAAATTGCTTTGTTTTAGTGACATCTATTGGATTTCATGAGTTGCCCCCCCCCCCTTAGTATGTACTTCCAACTACCCAATAGTGTGTAACAGTAATGCATTGTACAGCAGCCAAATATGGTTAGCAGTTGACTTCAAAAGGATACTTTGTAAGTTTAACATCAAACGTATGACTGCCATTGGACATATTTAATTGAAAGGTATTTGTACAAACTTTGACTAACAGTGGAAAATTGCTTATTTATTGGCTTATTATCTTTTGGCTGCTTACCTGTACTATCACTTATAGTTGGGCAGTCCATTGACATAAATACAATGGTAAATTTGAGGGAGATGCTGGTGTAATATCTTTCATCTAGCAGACCGGTACTACCAATATACATATCCAAAATCTGAATGGGAATAATTTAGTCATTTTTCAGTATATATGTGGGTTTTTTTCATAGTAGTTCATATTTATCCAATTGCCAGATGAAACAAATTTGATGGTATAAGTTGTGGTGTGCCAGCGAGTTCGCTTACCTCTGCTATGGTCGGTTATGAGAAAGATCCATGCATATTAATGATGTGATCATGTATTAGATTGGCAGAGGTTAAAAACACTCAAATGGCTTTTCTTATGATAATTTTTCTGGTAAAATTGTCAAGGTATCTAACGAGTTATGTAATGAGTGAAATCTGCACATATTAAAGGATGTAACTTGCATCTGATAGGCTAAGCTTATCACTCAAGAGTTGTTATTTTTAACCAGGTTAAGTAAATTGATTATCATCAAGATGTTGGTTAGGCATATATATAGTGATCATGCATCAGACAGTATTTTTTTATCACTAAAGAGATTGTATTTTAATAGAATTTTATCAAATTTGTTAAAAACGATAAACATCAAGATCTTGGTTGAGCATGATTATGATCGAGATCCTCTTGTAACCTTGCATTTGATTGGCTAGGCTTGCCAGTAGTCTAGTAATTATATTTTTTATCAGATTGTGGCCAGACTTGTTAAATAGTCTTACTGGGTTGCATCTGAGCAACAGAACATAATGATTTATGCATTTTTGTAAATTGGTGTGAGAAATAGTGCCAAAACAAGTATGCTTCCATATATTTTAATTGTCTGCACAAATTCTTAAAAATGTGAATGTAAAAAAATTGGTCATTTCAGTTAAGAGTATATTTGTTTTTTGAAAAGTGAGGAATACTAGAGTAGTTCTGTTTATATGCATGCAGTAGCTTTACCATGATGGGTTCTTGAGTTTCAGTCTTCATGCAGATGATATGAGAAGCTATGATCCATACTTTGTCAATGTGTATCATTGAATCAACACTTAAAGTCAAGTAAACAGTGTTAACATACATTTGGAGCAATTGTAGATGACCTTAAATGTTTACATCCTCCCCCAATTTAGGGATAGTAAAGGCAAAGTCTCCTTCTTCTGTAAAGTCCTGGAAGCAGCACTGGTCTTGTATCAGAAATTTATGCAAGTTTGATTATGATAAAATCTTATTTCTGATTGGCTGAAAATGTTACCACTCCAAAAACAAAAGTTCAGTTGGATATGGCTTCCGCTTGGTAAAAAAATTTTAAATCATCATTGTCATGGACAAGTTTTATAATAAAACAGAGATCAGTGCATATTAATGAAATAATCCAGAAGCTTTATTTCTTAAAAGATTTTGATAAAACATGGTGAATAGGTTTATATCATCAAGATCATGGATTAAGAGCAAAAGAGTGCATATTAATGATGTTATTATTTTTGGAAAGAACGTTCAGCAGCCTAGAGTTAAACTCGTGTGATCTGAAGTTTGGGTTATAGTTTTCATTAATTCTGTTCTTACAGTTAAGCACAAGACTGCTTACTGATATATTTTCAGCAATCTATGCAAGACAGGTTAGCAATATCAGACTTTATTGGGTTTGATGATGCATGTTGAGAGACAAATCAGTTGTGATTAATTGGAATTGAGCTAACTATATACATTTTATTCTGCTATATAATTCCAATTTGTTTGGTTTTTGTATTTCACCATAAGCACTTCATTGGTACTTTGAGCCAATTTTTAAACCTTATTTAAAAGTGTTTACTTTTTACTGCTCCAGTACCAATAACACTGAAAGGACTGAACACATGTAAATTTATTTATTTTCACTTTATTTCTGAATATGAACAAAAAGATGAAGTTTAAATATATACTTCTGAATGTATTGATATGTTGATGTGGTTGTTAATAGAGAGAGAGAGGTTTTTTTCATACATAGTAAATTTTTAGTGAAATCATTTTTGTACCATCACAAAGTACTATGCATCCAGAAATCAATGATTTTATTAAAATATTGCATTAAGGAAGTATTAACTTACATCATACAGGTTTGTAGTACAGGTCAAGATATAATCTGAATTTAAAGCTTCAGTTTTCAGTTGTTGATTTTGTGCCTTTTTGTGATTGACAAGTCCATTCCTAGTTGGCAACATGGTACTGGCTACCTCCATCTTCACATTGGAGTATTATGATCACCAGGCCAGGCATTGACTAGAGTTTACCACATGTTCTCAATTATAAGTTTTGTCCAACTGCAAACATCAACCCAGATCTGCCATCACATAATGCACCAGCAGATCTGTTTTTTGTTCCACTGATTACTTTTAACAAATTGCATTGACCCTGACCTGAAAGTGCATTAGGTGACAGCATATCAGGGTCAGTGTAGTTTTGCAGTCAGACCCAACTAATAAATAAGTATTTATGGTGATGTTTTGGAATTCAAAACATAGGCAATAAAGTTACCTTTAGCATCGTTTAAACTAGTTTTAAGAGATATGTTTTTGTTGCACAACAACCATGCAGCATAATGTTTGAAGACTGCTGCAAGACATTTTTTCAGTTTCCTCTATTTTTGTAAATAACAATTTTTTGGCAATTTATAATGGTTGCGGTAGAGGCATTTCATGTTAACCTTCTCTGTCCTCCTATCCATCCAGCCAGTTGATTTTGGTGTTTATGATCAGTTTTCAGGCACTTTTGTAAGGCATTTGTGTTCCTTTATAGTTATTCAACTATTAGAATATTGGTCGGTAAGAATTTCATAAAGTGTTGTGTTCATGTTTAAAGAACTGATTCAGTTGTGAGGATATATTATTACTGTCTTTTTATCTGCACATTCCATGAATTGAATATAAATGTTTTACTGTTTTAGAGTATGACTAGAAGTTT
The DNA here is from genome assembly GCA_016746295.1 of Potamilus streckersoni. NCBI lineage: Eukaryota > Metazoa > Mollusca > Bivalvia > Unionida > Unionidae > Potamilus > Potamilus streckersoni. The sequence goes on along the minus strand of JAEAOA010002189.1, from coordinate 153,940 downwards.
AATTGACTTTGAAATTCAGCTTTTCCCTCTTACATTGGATTTTTTACTTTACTGAGTCAATCATGTGTATCTAAAGTATCTTGAATAGGCTGGATTTAATGATTTTTCTTACCTGATCTTTCAGGTTCTGGCTGGTTTGACATGTGAGTTAGTGAAGTAAGTGCTAATCACATGCTAAATACATTTAATATTTCTTGTATACTTATTCAGCTTAGTCTCACCTCATATTTAGGGGTGGGGTGCAATGGAGTGTTTAATACCATTTTTCAGTCACATGATGGGCTATACATAGCAGCCAGTATATTTATAGTCCGAGTCAATTAACCCATTTGCTTGTACCCCCCCTACCAATTTCAATAACTGAAACCTTTAATTTGATAAAAAGTGTGAAGAACTTAGTCAGTTCATTCATTCATTTATATTTTCTAATCTGATTGTGAGTAGAATGGCCATAACACCGTCATTGTCTGCATGTTTCATGCTTAACAGAAGTTTTCAGTATAATAGACATGCTTGAGACCCATTTCCAGTTCCTGAGCCAGTCCATTTTCAACAAAGGGGTGTATGCGCGACTAAAGATGTACATACATATGTCGTCTGCGTCCAATATTTACCGTGTCAAATCAAGCAAAAGAAAAGAATGACAAGAAAAAATTTGCCTTTCATGTGGATTTAAGAAATGGTTTCATTAATATATTCATCTGTGCAAAGAAATATAATTCCAAACTGAACTTCTGGGTAATTTAAGGAATTATCCGGCAGTTATCAAATAGGATGAATTACGTCATTATGTTGTTGGATGGAAATAAACTGCCCCATAGTGTACGGAATATGGCGCCGTGTTAATATGGAAAGTTATTAAGCATGAAAGGTGCAAGGGGGATGCCAGTATTAGTGTCATTCTGGTCACAGTCTGGTTAGAAATTTTTATTCAATAATTCAATTGACTTAGTTCTGTGCACATTTTATCACATTAAACGTTTTAGTTATTGAAATTGGTAGTGGGGTACAAACAAACAGGGATGTAGCATCGCACTATAGTGGAGGAAGAATCCAGAAAGAACTACTGACCCACTGGAAGCTCCATGCAAGCTTTCTCACACCACATTGGTAGTTAAGACACTTGATCCCACATAGAGGTGAGATGTGATTTATCTGAAAAGGCAGACACTTAGACTACTAAGCCATTCTCTCACATAATGAACTTTGCACCATACTAACATGTATGAGTTTGTGCATTTGTAAAATGGTGGATGTTCCTTTCCTTTATTTATTTATAGTGAATTGTTCAGTTTGGTGATTCATTATAAAATAATGGCTGTACATTATCACATCTCCAGATCTTCATGATCCTAATATTCATGTAAACCATGAATTTATTCAGATAAAGCAGACATTAGGTTTAAAACTGCCCTTAATTGGTTATGTGTGTATTTCCTTGGCTTTCGTTCATTAAAGAGTATATATCAAATTAATGTTAGTAAACAGAATCAAAACTAAATGTGATGTACCTTATATTTTATTGATGGCACAATATGGTATTGCAATGATGAAAAATAATGAGTTTGATGTGTTTGTATAATGTGATAAAATATCAATGTTATAGTTTATTGTAGTTGTATTTTAAAAGTTTATATCTAATAAAATACTCAAACTGGAGGTTATGTTTTTTATGAATTATAACTGAACTATTATTATTGGCTATTTCTGCACTTAGCTTTCTGGGATGGTTTTCATTGAGTCTTTCTGTTGAACTGTTTTCGACAATTGCGCAGAAACAAGATAATGTACACATGTGAAATATTGGGCATCTAATTATATATACTAAGCCCAGTACTTTGTGCAGTTTTTAATGCAATTATATATACTTCATTTTCACTACTGTTTGCATATTTATATTTCCTGTATTGGTAGTTTTCAGCATTGCAAGTACTGTATGTACTCACAAGTCTAGTCAAATTGGAAGCAATAAAGATCCTGATCTACCATATCATAATGTGCCTGCTTTATTTGATGGCAGATCTGGATCTGTGAAGTTAACAGTTGTAATAATGTTATAAGTGGGTATATTTGATGGGGGGGGTCTCATTCAGTTTACCATCTTTAATTTTGACAAATTGTCCCATGTTAATCTGCAACATTTAACAGCATTCTTTTTCATAACATTATCCCAAACTCTAGTCATCAACCAGTATCTTTTACTCAAGAGTTATTTTTTGTTCATTCTGTTAAAAGACCTCAGAGCTGGCTATTTTGCTAGATTTTGCACAAAGTTATATGTGAGAAGGGTAGCTTGATATGCACTGCTGTCACATATTAAACTGATGGCATACTTCCAAATTGCTTATGCTTTAAATTTTGAACTTTTTTTTCATATAATCTTCATGAAAATTTCATCATGAACTAAAAAGTACATAAAGTTATTTTCTGTATCTGTGTGATATTGAAAACCTTCATTAGAATATTAGATTACATAGTCTAAACTATAAGGTATGAACATATTAACTGCAAAAATGATTGGTTGACTGGAAGATGAAAATAGGTCACAGCTGGAATTTGAACTGCATGTGATAGAAACCGTAAAGATGGAATTGAGATAAGGGGTGTTTCAGTAATATCAGTAATATGGAAGAACAATGAGTGAATGAAAAGATGGATTAATTACCTATTATACTCAAAAGTCAAGTCAAACTGCACACAACAAAGATCCTGATCTGCTGTAGCATAAAGCACCAGCAAATCAGTGGGTGTTGTTTCTCCTAAGCTAATTGCAATAGCTTAACCTATAAGAGATACATAAAATAACCTAGTATACGTAGTACAGCAGTAAGTAGCACAGCAATAAATAACAGCCAACTGCCAAATTGAACCCAAGTCACTGAAATGTGAAATATGCTTCAAATGATATAACTTACAGAGCCTTTATGTTGAAAATTATGTGAAATACATCATATACTTTTCCTTCGTTCCTACCAACTTCATATATTTGTGTAGTTTCTGCATTTTAAAATATAGTATAGATAATTAGATCTGGACTAAATCAAAGAGTAATAATAGTTGTGATTAATGCAACAATCGTTTGAAGGAATATATTTTATTCAATTGAAGATAAAACACTAATTTGAAATAGATTACTGAACATTATTCTTTATTACTTTAAGAATATTTTATTCCCAAATTAAATCTAGCATGAAAATGGTAGCAAATTTATCTTTTTACCATAATACAAATACAAATGAATATAAATTCTTGAAAACAATTAAACATTCCATTACATTATAACATAAAATAGAGAGAATTCAATAAAGTGTTACAAAGGTATGAACTTTTACCCAGAAAAATCTCGGATATTGAAAAAGTACTTATTCAAACCAATTTACGAACACAAACGATTCTTATATTTTGTAAAATGCCACGTAACTAGTACTGGAAAAATGCGTTTTTACCTCATAAGTTTGTGCATAAATACATGGAGGTGAACAAAATTCTATTATATTCTTGTTGTAAACTCAGTCTGAAGGCGTGTTTAATGTTGTGTTTACATTATTTGATGGGAAACATTTGGAATATTCATTGGAATTATAAAATGTTCATTGGACTAAAATATATGTCTGGGACAATTATGAATTATTCAACAGATCTTGACAATGGCATTTTGAGACATCAGGACTATTGGCAGACCTGTACATTTGAGTATTGGAAACTCATTCGAAACATTCGATTCTCTTGGATTTGAATAAAATTTTTTAGAATAGTTTTGTTTTTATTCAATTCATAATACTACATGTTCCTCTTAAATTTTCTTTTTATAAATTTGATTTTTAAATTCTTTTTTAAGTTTCACAAATTCTTTGTAATTTGCTTGTTAGTTTATGACCATGGAATCGCAACAACAGCTCTGCTGGAAATAATATCTGGACTACCCATGGATGCGTATGTATGGGCATAAACTTTCAAGGCTTGTACTTTATTAAATACGTGGAAAAGCTGTGAGAAAATTTCCTGCACCATGCGTCTATATCTGGGGGAAGAGTGCTGCCATAGCATCAATCCGTATCACAGGACATTAGATAAAACAGGAGACCTTGTTTAATGAATTTAAAAAGTTTGTACATTTGCGCCCTGTCTGGATAATTGAGCAACAAAGTTACATTAAATCAATGACCGCAGATAAAATCAACTGTGGTAGTCAAAAAAATTGGAACGAAAGATTTTGACAACTCCTAATGGGGGATTATCTTCTTCTGTTCGTGTAACAAAACCCATAACCATAGAACGATGATGTACGCTCTGCACGACTGTCGCAGGAATCATTGCCTACCGTCCAAACGAATACATCTTGCACAATCGCAAGTCCACCTTTTCGTAAACTTTTCCAGAAACAACAACAGGTTCTATTCTGCAATTTCGTACTTTGCCTAGATGTTAATTTTAAAGAAAAAGATTTTTTCACGTCTTTTTCTCACTGGATACCATGTGTCTTTTGGGGGCTTTGTTTTTAACTCTCTTGTACACCTTGGGTGTAATTTGGGTTATATAATTTACAGCTTGGTATTACTTCATCTGTGTATGTCTTAAAAGACTGCTAGCTCCACTTGGTCATTATCATTTCCTGAACAATAAAAGTGACTGGGATGGGGAGAACGAGCATCTAATTTTTTTCTTTAATATTTTTATATTTTATAAATCGTTTATTGCTCTCCAAGAAGCTGGTAATGTCTACTCTATCCAATTTCGTTTTCCCCTATTTTAATAACTGTTAACGTTAGTCTTCTTCGGACTAGTTCGGGTTCATTTTTCCAGCACACAATAGCAGCCATTTTGATAAGCTGTCAGCTTTAGATAGTGCATGGCTTCCATATGTGGCGTTCTACAGTTTCGTATTTAGCATAGGGTTAAAATTTTAAAGTAAAAGAGTTTCCCCGGGTTTTCTCACTAGTTATACTGGCTATTTAAAAAAGATTTTGTATATCTTAGGTATTGTTCAAAGAACCTTTAATTCCCTTTATTTTGATGTATGATTGATGGGTGTAATATGGGTTAGAGCTTGGCCTTACTCCAGATGTGCATCTTTCAAAAAAGTGCTAGCTCTACTTGCTCATTTTCACTTCTTCGTCAGAGGTAAATTGTAAAAAAAAAAACCGATAACTTTTTCACATTTTATGTATTTGGTAATTCATTCATTGCACTTTTAGAAGCTGGTATTGTCTAGTTTGGCAAAATTCATTTTCCATATTTTAATAGCTGCCAAGAATAGTGTACTTTAGACAAATTTTTCAGGTTGATTTTTGGAACACAAGGGAGCAGTCATTTTAGTTAGCAGTGTCCTAAGATCATTTAAAATTTCCAAAAGTACAATGTCCAAAGAAATTTCAGTCACATTACATGAAAGTAGTATATAGGTATGCCAACATTCTCTCCACTATGCATGTTTAAAATGAAAACAACTTCAACTTACATCACTCTCTCAAAAGTACATAATAACTGGTGAGCGCCACCATAATTACCACTAGCAAATAAATTTGATTCACATTAAATGTAGAGGTATGTCAACATTATCTGTACTCAGTGTATTGCCAATATAAACAAATTCACCTTATGCCAGCCCCTTTCTCAGAAGTTTTTAATAATTGTAGAGATGAACCACAACTTCAATTTATTGACGTTTCAATCAATGAGAATTCCGCAGCCATTCGAGTGACGTCTTTTGAAATACATCCTGTCAGCTGTGCGGGGAAAAGGCAATAAATGACTTACTATTATTATGGACTTCAAGGTCTTATTCAAAGAGATTGTCGCCGACAGAAAGTAGACGAAGGCCAACATATACAAGATATCAACCATCCAGCAGTGTGATGGATTATGCTAGCTAGGGATGGACTAATTAATGACCTAATTGTTTGGGATATGTAAACAATGTGACTGTATGTATGAATTTGACTCTCGTTGTACAAATATAACCAGCTATAGTTGCCATGGCCAAAGTATTTATGTCATCATCAGAACCATGATGATAGATACAGGGACTGATATCCGTGCGTTAAACCATGACATTTTATCAAAATACGGGTCACAAGTTCAAATGAGTTTGCCATGTTAAAGTCAGATTTTTCTTAGCATACAGCAATGGTCACCAGCATTTATCTTGGTTAAGATTCAGTATGTACAAAGTTTTACATTGCGACACACGTGCATCCTTTAATCAGGACTATGCAATATTTGATTTCAATTGATGCTTCACGATAAGGTCACTAGCTGACGATATTCTGTCCATTTTACCTGCACGATGGGCAAGCAGGCACTTTCTCCAATACGCGAACACCAAAATTGACCATTTCGAACAAGGCAGACTGAAGCAAAATGAATCTATAAATTACAAATATAGATACTAACAGTACGCCTGATTTGAGTCCTGTTTATGTATGTATGCTTTGTAATACTATCTTGAGATTCAATAAATTCATTTCAACTTCCAGACATCATATAAACTCAGTGGTAAATCTGCCAGCATACCACAAATATGGCTGCTGATTACGTAATTCGTAAACTCTAAATAAGATATAAATTATCACTGGACCCAGTACCGGATTTACTATTGTACTTAGCTGTGCTTAAGCGGGGCCCCTTTTGGCCAGGAGACCCATCTTCTTGGGAAAAAAATAAATTTACGATGAATTTTTCATTGTAAGGGGCCTTATTTGTCCAAAATCCGGCACTGCCTGGACCACAAGCACAAACTTATTTCTCTGAAAAACATAATGATGCCCCAGCAATCCCAAGTGGCATAGTTCTAATACAGAGGTCCCTAATTATATTACAGTGGTCTACATCTCGGAAAAAAATATCGGGTGTACTAATTGGATTAGAGAGGTAACTAATTCATTTATAAAGATCTTTAATTCAGTTGCAGAGTTTTATAATTTATTTGGAGATGTCTCTAATCAATTATAGAGTTCTATATTAAATTGAATGCATGTAAAATGGCCGCCCATATGGGAGTGTAAAAGGCTCGCCAGTGTACGATAACGTAATTGGTTTGACATCAGCGTTCCCTGCTCTTGAATCGAATGACCTGTTAGAAGCAATGGCCACTTATTAATAATTTTTTTTAAAAAAATGGAGCTTTAAATTGATTATGTATCTGGACTAAGTCTAACAGAGAAAACAGGTTAAACATAAGAAAGTATAGGTTTGTATGGAAACAACACGGTTTACTCTTAAGGAAAGGAGTTAGATAGAGACGATGATCACCCTTCAGGACAAATATGTCAGCTTTGCACAAAGCTGTCCGATAGCATTAAAACTGAAAAGTACAATTTAAATTGGCATGCTGTGACCCAGGAAAACAAAATACTAATGTACTCCAAAATAAGTTCAACGGAGCTTATATGTTTATTAAAGTTCACCGGGCGCACACCAACATTTTTCTGTTTACATCAGATTTGAATTACATGAATAAAAATGGCTATATTCGCACGAAAAGAACAAAAATAAATAAATAAATAAATAAATAAAGTGTGAAGAAGAAATAATAATTTAATTACTCGAAAAAGACGTATACAACGCAGTTACTACCCCTTTTCTACGATTTCTCACCTATAGAGGACGCCAGCGGAAAATGACCTGCATTTATACCCACAGTCGCAGTACATGCTTCTTGCCGAAAAATTCAACATTATAAACCATGGATAGGGAACATTTCGATGAAACTACTGAAAACTAATTTACTGATATGCGTGTGCGACGCACTAGATTGTGTCGCTTTCAAAACTGTTCCATTGTTTCAATTTATTTTGAAAATTCCTGTTAAAACAGGTAAAAAGGAATCATTGTTGGCTTCTCTATAATTTTTCTTTAAAACAATTTCGCATGATGAAAAAGAAGGAATAAATGATAACAATGCAAGGTTAGTTTCTTTCATTTTATTTTTAACTACCTGTATGTTTATCTTTTTTTCTGTATCTTACAGGGGGAGGGCACAAATTCAAATCAAAATTAATTCCTTATTTTTATGGAATTATGGTTGTTGTTGTTGTTGTTGTTGTTGGGCTTAACGCCATTTTTCAGCACATGATAGGCTATTCATGGCGGCCAGTATTAATGGTGGAGGAAGAAACCTGTTAATCACCGGAAAGAACCACCGACCCACGAGAAGCTACTGGCAAGCTTTCTCACATATCCACATTCACCGAATTATGGAATTATGGAGCACATACGATTGACAATATTGACTAGTAATGACAAGCTTTCAACTTACGCGAGCACACTAAGACAACTTGAAAATTAAAAACAAAAAATAAAATTAGCAGGTATGAGCTTCATATTGCAGTAACATTGACAAAATGCTTATTCTCTCTCTCTCTCTCTCTCTCTCTCTCTCTCTCTCTCTCTCTCTCTCTCTCTCTCTCTCACACACACACACACACAAACACACACAAACACACACATGTACACTACCCTTAGAAAAATGTATTCATATTTTGTAGAATATTATATAAGTTTTATTGTTTAATAAATTAATATTGATAATTTGACAAGAAGACTCAAATTGAGAATATCGTTGTGCAGATGCATATATTTTTAGCATAAAATGTATATGAATATTTTAATTAGAACTAGCAAGATATATCTGCTTGTGTTTTCTCTCGTATATATATATATATATATATATATATATATATATATATATATATATATATATATATATATATATATATATATATATACACACACACACACACGTTGCAAAGTATCATTGTTTTCTTTGAAAGAATATCAATCTCATTTAAATTTAACTTTTTTCCTAAAATGTATTTTACATAGTATAGTATCTAGTTGTTGTTTTGTGGAAAATAAATTGTTCAAACTATTGTTAAGTTGAACCGAATTGTCTTTCGAGTTGGGCCGAATTCTCTTGGGTCAAACTGACCATAATCCGGCATCAATGATACAATTTTCCCATCCCCTCACCCTATTCTATGTCACAGCCTGAATTCACTTTTTTTTTCTTCTGGTACACAGAGTCTTTCGAAAAAGAAAGAATCATTTTTCCCATCATCACTCTTTTGGTTATATCCATGTGCAACACAGTGCATCATATTTGCTGTACAAAAGCACGATCATAAGATATATCACTTTTTCATTTACTAAAGTAGATTTTTAAGTCTAATTAAGCATTTTTATTTTTTGCATACAAACAAATGCGTTTTGTTTACGATTATAATAATATCACATGTTTGTACAATATAGGTGGCCGGTGACCTTTAAGCGACAGCAGGCATTGGAGAGTATGGTGTCAGATATGCTGGACCAGTGTATTAATACAAGGATATACAAACCTAGGGAGAGGGGTTACGTGTTTACTAGATGCTAAGAAGAAGAAAACCCATGTATGTCGCTTTCTAGTTGGCGTTGGAAAACTCAATATCTGTATTAAACTTGATGTCCACCCGGTATCCACGACAGATGACTCAGTTGAAAGTTTAGGGAGTATTTAACTGACCAGCATCCCCTCTCTCCTCTTATACTGAGGAGTGTGCTGATGTGGTTAAAAGTCTTGCACTTTACCCTTCAGTATTCAAGTCAATTCACCAGCTAGTGTAGGTCGAGTGGGACTTTCTGTTCCAAGACCTAACAAAACACTATTAACCCATTAACCCCTGGAGGTTTATGACGTTTTCGCCTGAAATGCGAGTAGGAAATCCATTTTGGGAGATATTTCTGAATTCTGAATACATCCTATACATCGACCTCCAAGACAGTTTAGGCTAACCTAATGCCTAGTTGTGTTAGAAACATCGTTATTCATTGGCTTTTACGCCTGGGCATGAGCAGCAGAGTAAAAGTTCGACTTGTTTGTTTGTTTGTTTGTTTGTTTGTTTGTTTATTTTTGCTTAATTGACCCATCATTTTCGTGTGGTGACCACTCTTGATTCTAAATGCCCATCTTATCCTACTTTTTGCAAAGGCGCACCTGTGTGCAATTCAGACAGGTATATCTTAGGAAGCAGGGTACAGTTTCGTAATTTGGCCCCTGGCAAATTTCTTAATTTAAGGCTATGGTGTGACTTTTCAGCAATTATTGTCTACTAATTAAATATATGGATATATTTGTGAGCTAGGTGTTTCGGGCTTGTGTTGTTCTTGAAATTGATGTCAGGCATGTACACCTTCCATAGTTACTCTGCAATATGTTGATAGTGAAATACCAATAGTTGTCTATGAAGAAGAGCTAGCCTCTCGTAACAGTAAACATGTGGGTTTGGGACAAGGAGCATATTGGTTGGGTCGGGAATCCGGGCACTTTTCCACGTCAGTGCTTAGTTACGACCGCCGAGGTGAAAACAACCGCCATATTGTTCTAGTGACTTGAGTAACGTGTGAGAGACAGTTAAACAACATTTTAAGATATGCCTAAGATTTGCAGTGTTTGTTGGTGCACAAACCATCGTTTGCAAAAGGAAAATTTGTCGTTTTTCAAGTTTATGATTCACTGGTCAGACCAATATAACATTTTTACAACTTTTTCCGATGTTTTCAAGATGCACTTTCTGCGTTTGACGAATATAATTAACTGCTTTGAAATCTTCATTGAAATCCCAAAAGGTTTACAGAAGACTACGCAGCACTTTTGAAAGAAAACAGAAATAATAAACAAAATAAAGGCAAACCAAAACGGTTTGGAATATCGAACATAGCTAACGCTACCGTACTGTTACTAAGCAATTGTTTTCACCTCCGCAAAATGGCGGAAAGTAGAGCGCTAAGCTTATGACGTCATGCCGACCCAACCTATCTCAAAAACGGCTTGGATGACAACTATTTTCAACTGCATCAGCCTGTTTAGTACACACTATTTGGCAGAATTGTAATCCAGGAAAAGGGCTTGTGTTTGCACTGTGAGTACCACACATTGTGTCAAAAATGACCTTCGGACATGAAAATTGCAGATATAAATTTGGGGTTGGGGTGCATAAACTTCTGCTATGAACTGCCACTTACTTCTCTGGTCAAGTGGATAATATTTTATGCTTTGTTTTAATATAGGTATCTCAAAATATGGACATTCTTGACCTCACTTGTGTATTTGATTTTTTATGATTTTTTTTTATTACTATGTCACTGATTGCGGCATTAAATTTGTACATAAAAACTGGCCCCTGCCTCCTTACAGCTGAGGCCAAAAAGTCTAAAATCCGGACACAAAACCGGATCACGACCTCGCGCGAATTTCGGCTGGAAAAAACTCGGGTACAAAAGTGACGTTTTTCCCTCTGTATTTTGTAATGCAACTAAACCATCCATAATATTTGGTATCGTCGTAAAGCTACATCTGTCTACCTTTCTATAATACCATCCACTTTATTGTGCTGCACATGACCTTAACGCCGCAGAGCTCAGAAGTAGGCTACCACCTCCTGCCCCGTAAACGCATGGGTTAATGAGTTAAGGCTAATTAACAGCCCTCTTTGAGGGCATAAACGCCCAGAGGATGAGGCTCTTACTCCTTTCCCCAGGAATAATTTAACAGGCTGCAGTGCGGTCAAAAACCAGTGGTACATGCCCGAAATTGCGCACAGCACTATAATTACATTATCGTATCGTATATCTGCTGTTGACGTATAGAGCGGCTTCTACCAGGTTTAGATTGACCAGTAATTTTGACAATATCTAACCAGGCGCTATCATTTAGGACTATCAGTTTCGACATCTTCTTCAGGGATTATGTAACTATTAGGATATAATTTTTTAGTAAAAGTATTAAGATTTATTTTTTTCTAAATCGTATTAAAAGTAATTTTTCATTAAATTATATTCAAAGTAATTTTTCACTAAAATATATTGAGATTAAATTTATTTTATGTACTATAACTGTATACTATTTTAGTAAAGATCGTGCTTTTATAAGCAAGTGCAAAAATAACCCATAAAATACAATTCACTTGCATTCAGAAGTCAGCAAATTTTAGACCTGGTTAAGTTGCTGAACAGGCAATTTCCTAGATCCCTCATGGATGAGTAAGCTAGATGATTCACACTCACTGCTGATTTCTATTCTGTACTGTTGAAGCCTAGTCCCATTGGGATTAAGGATAATAGAATGGTAAATGGAGCAGCCAAAGCTTCCTTGCAGTCGCTCATTTCCGAATGTAAGATTCAACATAATGACTTCAAATATGATATAAATCGTCGTGTTTTATATACTTGGCATGCAATGTGAAATGAAAACTCCACAGACAAGCTTTGGAACATTAAACCCATTATTGGGGAACGTCTTACTTCACCTAGAACAAATCACATTAATGAGGTGATTATGTGCCGATCTCGTGGAGGATTATGCCTAGTTCGCAAATGGCGAACCTTTACTAGAGTATATACGCTACCAGTATCAACTGACAGTAGAACGCATTCGTGTTAAATGTATCGACTTCCACCACACCTACGAAGATTTTGTATTTTTTTAAAATTTGAACCCATTAAGAACTATAAAAGGATTAAACATTTTGACTATTTGAGGGGGTGCGGTTTTTGATACAATAATTGTGACCCTTTAATTTAAGAATTTTGTTTTTCTACCTTTGTCTTTTATTTATGTTATATACCTTTTATACATATTTGACAGCTTTACTGCGTCTATTTTATGTTACAGTGGAACGTGTTCATATTTATTTGGAACGGTTTACCTTCTCAATGCTCTTTTATTATTATTGTTGTTGTTGTCGTCGTCGTTGTTGTTTGTCTTGATATACAATTCGTCATGTATACGTTTGTGGAAATTTACTTTTAATAGGTATCATATAGTCTTAATGTGCTCAAGTGCCATACTATTCCACAGAGTAGGGTTTAGTGTCAGCATTACCAGCCAAAAAACTATATTTTTTTAAATGTGATTCACGTTATAGTTGATTTCTAATTGGGACCAGCGATTACTCAAATTACTACACCCAGACTGTTAGTGAAAGGCATCAATCGATGCTTTATTGTGTACTATCGAACACCGCTGAAAAATTCATTTTTTCCTGAGAAGTACTTTGGAATGGAACCGCCTGGATAAGCTTTTCTCTGTATGCCTGGCTGTCTCCCCCCCCAGTTAAATCTAACACAGTTATGTATGCCAAAGATACATACACAGTTATGTAAGCCAATATACATACCCGTTTATGTAAGCCAACATACATACACAGTTATGTACGTCAGTGATACATACACAGTTATGTATGTGAAAGATACATACACAGTTATGTAAGCCAATATACATACCCATTTATGTAAGCCAACATACATGCACAGTTATGTACGCCAAAGATACACAGTTATGTAAGCCCGAGATACATACACAGTTATTACGTCAATAATACTTACTTATGTGAAAGATACTTACACAGTTATATAAGCCAACATACATACACAGTTATGCAAGCCAACGATACATACAGTTATGTAAGGCAACATACATACATACACAGTTATGTAAGCCAACATATATACACAGTTATGTATGCCAAAATACACAGTTATGTATGCCAAAGATCCATAAGCAGTTATGTAAGCAAACATACATACACAGTTATGTGGGCAAAGATGCATACACGCTTATGTAAGCCAACATACCTTCAGTGATGGAAGCCAACATACGAACAGTTATGTAATTAACATACATACACAGTTATATAAACCAACAATCATACAGTTATGTATGTCAAAGATATATACACAGTTATGTATGCCAAAGATGCAAACGCAGTTATGTATGCCAAATATGCATACACAGTTATGTAAGACAACATACATACACAGTTATGTAAGCCAACATGCATGCACAGTTATGTAAGCCAACATGCATGCACAGTTATGTAAGCCAACATACATACACATTTATGTAAGACAACATACATACACAGTTATGTAAGCCAACATGCATGCACAGTTATGTAAGCCAACATGCATGCACAGTTATGTAAGCCAACATACATACACAGTTATGTAAGCCAACATGCATACACAGTTATGTAAGCCAACATGCATGCACAGTTATGTACGCCAACATGCATGCACAGTTATGTAAGTGAACATACACAATTATGTAAGCCAACATATATACACAGTTATGTAAGCCAACATGCATGCACACTTATATAAGCCAACATACATACACAGTTATGTAAGCCAACATATATACACTGTTATGTAAGCCAACATACATACACAGTTATGTAAGCCAACAAATATACACAGTTATGTAAGCCAACATGCATGCACAGTTATGTAAGCCAACATATGTACAGTTATGTAAGCCAACATACATACACAGTTATGTAAGCCAACATACATACACAGTTATGTAATCCAACATGCATTCACAGTTATGTAAGCCAACATGCATGCACAGTTATGTAAGCCAACAAATATACACAGTTATGTAAGCCAACATGCATGCACAGTTATGTAAGCCAACATGCATGCACAGTTATGTAAGCCAACATACATACACAGTTATGTAAGCCAACATGCATGCACAGTTATGTAAGCCAACAAATATACACAGTTAGGTAAGCCAACATGCATGCACAGTTATGTAAGCCAACATGCATGCACAGTTATGTAAGCCAACAAATATACACAGTTATGTAAGCCAACATGCATGCACGGTTATGTAAGCCTGATATAAAAACCCACGGTAATTATTAGATGATTATGGCATTATCTAAATGGACATTTAAGCTTCCCATACTATTATTACAAAGTCGATTAACGACACCCCATACTATTGTTACCAAGTCAATTATCGACACCCGTACTATTGTTCCCGAGTCAATAATTAACGACACCCTGTACTATTGTTCCAGAATCAATTAACTGCACTACGTATTATTGTTACAGAGTCAATTAACGACATCCCATACTATTTTTACAGAGTAAATTAATGACAACCCGTGCTATTGTTACAGAATCAATTAATGACACCTTGTACTCCTGGTCAATTTGTAAAGAAAAAAGCCTTTCATAGTGAATTTTATCTCACTGTTTATGTGGGGATAAAAGATAGTGATAAATTCAATTTATATGGTTATATTTTTAAATAGCATCTTTAGAGTATCAATTGATGTGTATGCCCCTACTGGATATGGAACACAGCTGTATGTCACTACTGAATATTGAACACAGTCGTTTGCTACTGAATATGAAACAGAACTGTATGCTCCTACTAAATATGGAACAGAGGTGTATGCCCCTATTTAAAATTTAATAGAGCTGTATGCCCCAACTGAATTGGGAACACAGCTGTATGCCCCAATTTAATTGGGAACACAGCTGTATGCCCCTACTGAATTGGGAACACAGTTGTATGCCCCTACTGAAAATTGAACACAGCTATATGCTACTGAATATGGAACAGAGCTGTATGCTCCTACTAAATATGGAACAGAGCTGTATGCCCCTACTGAATTGGGAACACAGCTGTATGCCTCTACTGAATTGGGAACACAGCTGTATGCCCCTACTGAATATGGAGCATAGCTGTATGCCCCTACTGAATATGGAGCATAGCTGTATGCCCCTACTGAAAATTGAACACAGCTGTATGCTACTGAATATGGAACAGAGCTGTATGCTCCTACTAAATATGGAACAGAGCTGTATGCCCCAACTGAATTGGGAACACAGCTGTATGCCCCTACTGAATTGGGAACACAGCTGTATGCCCCTACTGAATATGGAGCATAGCTGTATGCCCCTACTGAAAATTGAACACATCTGTATGCTACTGAATATGGAACAGAGCTGTATGCTCCTACTAGATATGGAACAGAGCTGTATGCTCCTACTGGATATGAAACAGAGCTGCATGCCTCTTTTGGATATGGAACATAGCTGTATGCCCTACTGAATATGGAACATACACGTATGCCCCTAATGAATATGGAACATAGCTGTATACCCCTACTGAATATGGAACATAGCTGTATACCCCTACTGAATATGAAACACAGCTGTATGCCCCTACTGAATATTGAATACAGCTGTATGCCCCTACTGAATATGGAACATAGCTTTTTGTCCGAGCGTGTCCTTCATTTTGTTCATTGCCCCACCCACACAATGAATCCTATCTAAACGGAGAGAAACCTACTTAAAAGAAAGACCGAAAGAGATGAAGAAAAAAAAACGAAAGAGAGAAGAATGCTATCTCAACTGCTATTACAGTGCTGTACACTGCTTTAGCACACAATAATTAAATGTGATTAAAACACGTTCAGTTCCAAAAATATTTTGACGCTTACAGCGTGAAATATCAAACAGATTCCGATGTATTATTTCTTTTTCTTCAAGAAGTGCTAACAGTGACCATTCTCGTAACTCATATATCTAATCAGTTCACCCTGGCACTTAAAATTCGCCTGTTTATCAGACCGAAAGTAAGCACCGTCAAACGTTTATCAGTTTGGTTCGTTTGTCCTTTCAATAAAGAACAAATGTGTTGACTTGCCCGAAGCTGGCCTGAAACACTTTCTACTTTGTAAATATTTGCCAAAGTAGAAATTGATTATACGATTGGAAGAGAATAGTATAATAAGAACCTTAGACGGGCAACGTATTGCGTTTGTAACTACAAAAGACTGTAACATCGGTTCGATCTGTGTCAGCTTATATAAAGTGGTTTTTGTAAGTGAAATGTGTCCACGATTGCCTTCATTTGGTTCAGATTGCAAACCAGGTATGTTTGTGCATATGAATACATACATACATACATACATACATACATACATACATACATACATACATACATACATACATACATACATACATACATACATACATACATACATACATACATACATACATACATACATACACACACATACACACTTACATACATACATACATACATACATACATACATACATACATACATACATACATACATACATACATACATACATACATACATACATACATACATACATACATACATACATACATACATACATACATACGGGTGGATAAACAACTTTTTAAAGATTTGTTTAAATTTGCTTTTTATTTATTCTAACCAATAACACAGATAGCACTTTTTAAGTTTTCATTTTTATTACACGTTTGCTTATCGATAGTTACTGAATATGAGAATGGTGTACCGTTTTTTGTAGCTCCTAAATACATAACAACTTTGCCCCCAGAGATTGTTTTTTTTTTAATTTTTGTATTTATTTATTTTTTTTAAATAGAGAGCCTTATTTTTCTACTATTGTTTATTGTTCGAGACAAACTGCAAACAACAATGATCATTATCTACCCTAGCATAATGTGCCTGCGGGATAGTGTCTATCGTTTTGTTCTACTGATTACTCTTAACTAACTGCACGGACCTAGATCTGCCGGCGCATTATCTGCAGTTGGACTTGTGTTATAAGCGAGTCCATACGGTAGCTGTTAACGCAATTGCTCTTTCCAGGTGTCGGTGTGTGTTTGATGCAACGTACGTAAATGGAATCAATAGCACTTTCCTGAACCCCAAAATAATTATCTTGTTGCTCGTGCTACAAGCAGTGTTCGTAAGAATAATCCCTTTCTTCTCAACTTTTTTTGCAGAACGTTAAAATATATCTAAGTCATGACATCATTTTCTAGGTATCGTAGAACACATAACATATAACTTAGTGTTGTAATTGTATATGATTATAAATAAGTGCATTTATATTTTACATTCTCTAATCTCCTTGGAGATTCTGTTCAAAATTAGTTATCCTGAATATCGAAAACTTATTTTTTAAAAATTTTCTTTATTTCATTTTCGGATGAAAAGGTGGTTAGCTGAAATTGATCTAAAATTGTGAGTGTTGCCTTGTTTTCATGCATGAAATAGGTAATTGAGATATATTGTTTGAAACTTTGTGCATAAGTCATGCCTTTCTCAAAAATATTTGGTCACTTACTGTTAACATTTTAATATCATTCATCGCATTTGGAATGTTTTCAGCATTATCTAAGATGAGTTTGCAAGCTCTTCAATTTTACATTATATTTTAATTTCTTTAATCATTTAGAATTACACGTTGGTTAAAAATCTCCCTTTTTGTTACGCATGTTATGAATTATTACGTCAATCAACATCGCAGGTAGCTGCGGATCAAAGTTGCCTGTGTAAACAACAAACACTATACAGATGGACTTGTTTCTTTTCATTCAATCGATCCATGTCTTCTGATCTCCGATGTTACTAATTTTGCATATATTGTCAATAATTACTGACTTGAAACTTCTGAGTAAGAATCGATTTTGCCAGGACTTGATTAAAAAGTATATTTGCTTTTCTGTGGGATCATTTTATTATAACATTGGATACATATACTTGCATCAAGGGCGCGGTTAGAAATCAATGAAGTACGTAAATGATATACACAAGTAAAAAGTAAAAAACGGCATTCTCTTGGCCAAAACAAATTTCTTCTCTGGAATGATAAGTAGTTATTCCTTATTATGTTCTTATTTATTTCATCACGAAGGTAAAAGCACAAATCAGCCACTTTTTGTAAGATTCGCGAAGACCTATATTTCAGTGCCCAGCGTTACATTTCTACTTGCATAATAATATATTCCTCATTGGCTCGTTGTACTATATGCATGTACGTAATATTAATACATTTAACTAAAAATATATTAGCAGTGAATTTTAGTCTGGTATTAAAAAGTCGCGCATTTTGTTCACTTTTGTATTGTCAGAAATAACACTGGTTGTGCTCTTCTGATGCACAGGAGATGCATCATAAAGAACACTAGTTATGCTTTGCCAATGAACAGGTTGTGCGCTTGAACGATGCAAAAAAAAAGCGCTGCTAGCTACATTTGAATTTTCATATTTGGAAGATCCAAGTTGTAAACTACTGCTATTGACATAAGAGTGTTGCTCTTTCCAAAGACATAATTATTCACTGCTGTTACTGAATTAGAAGTATTCATCAAAGGAGACTAACACGTACTGCTCTTTGAGGAGACTAACATGTACTGATAGGTAGAAGTGATCCTTGGTGAACAATTATTAAGAATTGCTCTAGCGAACTGAAAGTGCTCCTCGCTGAATTCTAGTGGCATACTGCTTGTGAACTGCTGATACTCCTCAGAGTACACGAGTTATGCATTATTAGTAAAATATGAGGTCATCTAAGAAGATGCATCTCGTTGGGCGACTTCTATAGAACCTAGTATACCTGCCCTGAGGTACACTGCAATCGGACGGACAGTACATGCCCAGAGGTGCATTTCAATCGGACTGACAGTACCTGTCCAGAGGTGCACTGCAATAGGACTGAGAGTACCTGCCCATTGGTATACTGCAATAGAACTGACAGTACTTGTCCAGAGGTATAGTGCTTATAATATAAAACTGATGGTACCTGCACAGAGGTGTACTGATATGTGCAAAGTTAGCAAGGAAGAACTAACAAACAGCGCAATGAACCTTGTATAGTTCTGTCATATTTTCCATATTTTCATGTATTTTGTTATTAACTAGTGCACAATATTTTCTTGCACACTAGAATATACTAGCCACACACATTTCGATAAAATTCACTTCATGTGGTAGAAAGAGTATATTAAAAGTGTCCACTCTTTGAGCTTGCATTGTATTAACTTTAGGTTAAACTCTTACACTAAATAACTTTTATGTATATGTTTTTCAGCAGTTCCATTAGCACAGCGGTGCGAATAAAATCGACGAATCTGAATTCAACTACACGTCACTCATAATATGCCAATTATGTGGACCTGCCCTGGTAATCCGAAATGCAGGAAAGTATATCTCTACGCAAGAGGACTGAAAGCTCATATACCGTCATGCAGGCATGCGCAAAGCAAACGCGTTCGCAGGAAACGTGAAGAAATTGAAACTATTCTGACAATCGTTCAATTTGTGGAAGACAAACAGAAGGGAAACATTACAGTGGCACGACAAAATATACCAACCTTCAGGAACGACCCTCCCGTATTTACCAGAATATAACGTAACGGTGTGCTGAAAAAAATACAAATATTTAATTTTTAAATCCACCTTAATGAGTGTTCGTAGATTCGCATATACATTGCAGGTGCAAAGTATGGACCAAAGCAAAACTATCAGCGTCATATTATTTTACTGCTTGACAAGATCTTCATAAATCGAAAAAAAAAAAGAACAAATCAAACGTGCATTTTGAAAAGAAAACGACTACTACAAAGTATTGCAAAATTACGACAGGAAGAGAGTGGTAATATTTCTTTTGGATGATTCAATCAGCATTTACTGATAATGACAGAAAAAATTAAGCAGACATAGGCAAACATTTAGATGATGTATATGAATTACATAATAAGCATAGATGTTGCATAAAAGAAAGCCGATGTAAAAGAATTTCTTATTAAATCAGGACCAAAACTCAAAGTTTCATAACGTTTATAAGTCATTGTCTACTCAAAACTTTTGTCAACCTAAATCAATAAAACATGATGTAAAAAGGCGACTGAAATGTAGTAGCGTTTTCTTATCATTCAGTTTTCTGAAGAAAAGAAAAGTCCATTATATCTGCATCTCACTGAACAACAAAAGGAAATCGCCAAACCGCCCCTCAACTTAAAACTGTGTCATCTCTACAAAAATATAATAAAGTATCTTATATAATATCTTCGCTAGCCAAGGTTCCGATATGAAAACCCTATCTACACCGTGGCGGATATATTGGTGTTTTGTCCAAACGGCATCCATTGGATTTCATGACTTTCCTCCCTTAGTATGTTATGCCAACTAACCAAAAGTGTGGTACATTGTACATCGGCCGAAAACTGTGGAGGCAATTGACCTAAAAAGGATACCTTGTAAGCTTATCATTGATTTGATGCGGTTGCTTGCCGCCGCATCCAATGAAATTCACAGAACCGAAACACAGAAATATGTGCTCGATTTGCCAAGATGTAGATAGGGATATCAGATCGGAACCTTGGCTAGCGAAAATGTTTATATAAAAAATCACATCCATTTTTTGCTTCAGATATACAATCCTAAATTCTCTTCAATAGTTATAAATGAACAAACCAAAAATAGTAAAGCTATCAATATATTTTATCGACGTCGACGTCATTATAGCGATAAACCAATCAAAAGTCTATTATATTTAGTATGAGAGTAGTCGTATGTTGATATTAGGGGGCATACGGGAATAGATTTATATGGAAATATCACTTGGGGGGGGGTCAGTCGGAAATCCTATATTAAGAGAGTTCATAGGTTTGCATGGCAATGTCACTTAGGGGTCAGAAATGTTTACACACACACACACACACACACACACACACACACACACTTTACAATGCAAAACACAAATCGCTACTACTCCAGCACAACCTATATGATTCAACACATTACAAATACTATCCAAGCAACCAACCCCCACCATCCATCAACCTCTGTTTGATTACAATCCAAACAAACCTTACTACACACACCGTACTATACAGTACCCGCATTTTGATTGATCACATTCCAAAACACACACACACACACACACACCTACAACCCAAACGCACACCCCTCCAATGCAACGAAAAGAGTGTTGATATATATATATATATATATATATATATATATATATATATATATATATATATATATATATATATATATATATATATATATACGTTTACACAAACATACAAACATTCTATCACTCATAAGGGAAGGAAGTGTTTACAGGCACACTACTATAACCTCTCGCACATAGAAACATACAATCAGACAGAAGAGAAATGAGTAAAATGGATTTTAAGTTTCAGTTGTCAACAACAAACGTACACAGACACATATATAAACAAAAAGATAAAACATTGTTGGACCAACAGGATTAATATATCTTTTACAGTGAGTTGGGTGGGCCAGCAAAAGGACTGTTGGGGTCTCACATACGATACCGTTTCATAGTTGGTATCCTGAAACTTCTTTGCACTGACGGTCCATGCACTAATACTCTCTTCCGAAAGCCCTGCATTTCAACCTGATTTCTTCTCTTCTGCTTTGTCCGTAATCTTGGCCATGGACAATTATGCCCTCACATAGACTAGGTACACGAGGTTAAACAGCATGTTGGAATAATGGTCGATGAGTAAAGTTGTAACCAAGTATTACACGAGTTGTCTTGAGAACAGGGATAGCATACCTGGTTGTTTGTTTGAATTATATCTGTTTTACAGATACTGACATGTACAAATCATTTTGTTGTGTGCCTTTGGACACTAATTAGACAGTATTAATTAAAATGCCACTAAAACAAGCAGCGGGTCGAAGGATGCCCTCACTTCCTGCTGCATCCGTTCTGTCCGCCTCCTCTTGCCCTTCCAGCTGTGTGTAGTATGACTCCTGCCCTTGCAGATGATACCTTGAAACGTGTCAAAGCTATGCCCAGTTACTTATTTTCGTCGGGCTGTCCCTTATCCTAATACTTCCTGCTGCATCCGTTCTGTCCGCCTCCTCTTGCCCTTTCAGCTGTGTGTAGTATGACTCCTGCCCTTGCAGATGATACCTTGAAACGTGTCAAAGCTATGCCCAGTTACTTATTTTCGTCGGGCTGTCCCTTATCCTAATGCCAAAGATATAATGGTTACATATTCGATGTTAATGTTTCTGAGTTGGGAATTGTGCTAGAAAGTAGTTTGTATTTTTTGTGTACTGTGAATACTTGATAGTTTTTTCGAAAGGTGTATCAAAGAGATTGGCTTCATGTAGCCAATTAATTTATGTGATCTTTATTTGGGTTTCGCGACTCTGTTTCTTAGTTATTTAGCAGCGTGTCAATATTTTTTTTTTCCTTTAGGGTCATACAGTTATAATCTGCACGTTTTTCGCTCGTCAGAGTGAAAGCTCTTTGTATATGACGAATGGTGAGAAAAATGTTAATGTACTATGTGCTATATAAGCTATATGTGTATGCCATGTAGTATGTATGCTGTGTTTGCTATTCAGTATGCATGATATATGTGTTAAAAGTTTTCTTTCCTTGTATGTATACTATATGTGTGTGTTGTGCAGTATGTTTGCTATAAACGTATATGTTGCTTTTGGTACTAAGTGTATGCTATGAATTTGTTTGCTGTGTTTGTCTGTTGAAGGTTTTACTATTAATGAGACTTATCCAATAGCCAATAATTCTTCTTTTAATTTGCAAGTGTAGCGGGTTCTACCAAGCTAACCATAAAGCACTTATGTAGGGGTGGATTTCTAACTTTTAGCAATTACTTTAGAAAATCCTAATGAACCCGTTCCATCATATCTATCCTTTTAGAATCCCAGAATTCAGCCGAGTATGAGAATTGGGACTAGTGTCATATCAAAATCAAAATGTTATAGCTGACAGTTAACATAAAAGTTCAGATTTAATATTCCTTTCTTAAGAAGAGCTTTCGTGGCTTGACTAATTAGATTCTTAATTTCGTACAACTGTTAGGGTCACCCCTAAATATTTATTGTTTTGACAATTTCAAGTTTAGAATCTCCTAATGTGACCTTATTACTTTTCTGCTTCTACATTCCAAAACTCATAAGTTTTGTTTTGCTTGTGATAATGATAAGTTATATATTTTGGCATTATTTAAGAATACGTCAATGTTATTTTGCATATCTGTTTGGTTATCTAAAAATACATCAGTATCATTTCTATAGAGTAAAACAAATAGTTATAAATATCTCACTATATCTCTATCCAGTAAATCAGCTGTAATGTCATTACCATTCGAGCTCAAAATGCGACACTCAATATCAGTTAGATACATGGCAAATAATACAGGAGAAAGGTTCTAGTCTTGTCTAACTCCTTGACTAAATGTAAATTGCCCTAATTACATTCAATATACTGTGGAATATACAAGACGTACACACATGTACATAGTCATTATCACCTTGAGTATTTTACAATTTACATTAGTGAGCTAACTCTTTATATCTTGTCCAAATCCTGAGTAAAATCAACAAAAGTGCTAAACAGTGGTTTATATCTTCGGTTTAAAAGATTTTTTAAAGATTACTAAACAACAATGTTATTAATTGTGGAATATTCTTTACAAAAACCTGCCTGGGTCTCAAATAAGTCAATTGTTTTCTTCCAAGAAAGAGTAGTTATACTGTTAAGATCACTAGTAAATACCTTACCAAGATAAGACAGTAGAGTAATAGACCTGTAATTGGTAGGATCTTATTAATTTCTAACATTTTATATATCAGTTAAATCAACAATGTAGTCCAGGTTTCTGTAACAACACCTGTATTTAAAATCATACAAAACACTTAAACTTGAAGAAAACTTCTGAACATTTCAAATATTTATTAAAATGGAATTTTCATAATGCGGCCTATTGGATTTCTCAGTACTTCAAATATTTCCACTAAAGAAATTGGTTCATTTAGTACTGTGTAGTGGTTCCTCATTTGTATCTATCTCGTCATTATTCTCATCCCATGTATGTTGCCATAAAATGTATTCATTTAAAATAGGTGTCATCATTTGCTTTAGTCCAATTGTTTATATTATTTTGGATTTGTTATTTGCATGTTTCTTAGTTTATCTTGATTTCTTGAGTTATCTTTCTATAGGAGGCTTGAAGATATATATATATATATATATATATATATATATATATATATATATATATATATATATATATATATATATATATATATATATATATATATATATATATATACTATTAAATTTAACAAATGAGGGCCACTCCTCTCGCTTCATATACGATGTATATAAGAATCATTGAGGATATTTCAAGCTACAGTTAGTGACTAAATCTTTTCCATTCCACTTTGTATTAGAAGATATATGTGTAAAAAGTATGACTATTTTCTCAAAAAAAGAAAAAGATTGATGTGAAAGACTAGTTAAGAGGAGTGCATTCAGAATCTAACTTGTGTGAAGAGCTTGTCAAGATACAAGTCAATAACAAACTCAGAATCATTACTCTATGTTTATACTATTGCTGTTTCCAGTTTAACAAGACTGATTCTTGGGAAAGACGATATCAAGCACCAAAGGGTCAGTGGATACAAAGCTTACCATGCCACGACTTTTGTCCACGGTGTTGAAACAAATTCATTGGAAGGAAGTCAATGACAGTTTTCAGAACTTCGAGGAAGAACAAAACCTTTTAAAAGAACCATTTCCACCAATGATTCCATTATAAAAAGGACAAAGCGCGCGCATGTGTGTGTCAGAGAGAGAGAGAGAGAGAGAGAGAGAGAGAGAGAGAGAGAGAGAGAGAGAGAGAGAGAGAGAGAGAGAGAGAGAGAGAGAGAGAGAGTCTGTCAGATTTCCTTTACCAACTAAATGTATCACAGACATGACCACCAAACCATCGATAAAATCGTCATTTGGATTGTTGTACGTGTTTTCCTTTTTTGATGACTTAAGACGGTGTTAAGTCTGCTGGTGTACTAAATTCGATCCAGACTGAAGACTTCAAATTATGGCGATGGATGGAGAGTCTCATACGATCGTCCTCTCAAGCTTGGCACTGTCTTTGCAATATCCCTAACAGGGATTCTCACAAGTCTGTAACGAAACCTGTTGCTTTCTAGGGTGGAACTTGGAGACTGTAACGTTTTAAATTTCACTGTGCGTGCGTAAGGGTTGCAGTTTAGGGTGTTGGTTCAGGCTTAACTATGCCAACATCAGAATCACTGGGATGCATTAGCGCTGACACTTTAATTAGTGTATGAGACGACACCAAAAGTTGTCGTTTTCTCATGGCTTCTTCTTCTGGTTTATTCTCAGCAAAGTGTAAAATATTTTCATCTTGATTCCAAAATTTGGCTTGACTACGTTTTGCAAACACCTACTCCTTATATATGAAGGCAGCTTCTCGTCTTAAGAGTACATGTTTATTCAGCTTTTAGACTGTTAAGAAGGTGGAAGAGTCAAAATAGATCATGCTTCTTGTTAGAGATATACATATAGTAATTAGAGAGTATACTTTTGATAAGACTCAAGATAAAGTTAGATAAGTATGCAAAGAGAAATTACACTGGGCTCAAGAATGTCCACGATGTCAAAGAAATAAAAGACGGGAGAAAAGGGAGACCGAAGTAAAGCTACATGTCATTCTGTCAAGAAAAAAGAGCATTGGTCTTCACAGCGCCCTAAGAAACAAAACGAACATGCAGGAAAGGAGTAAGAGAGCTTTTCAGAAAAGAAGAAGAACCAATACTCGTCAATAATTACAATAAGGCAAGACAACTAGAAGATAATTAGGAGGACAATCGTTCGAACTAGATAAAAACGATCCAGTTTGTGTCAGAGGAACAGTTTCATAAATTGGCCCCTCAAGTTTCTTAACTTGAGGCTGTGAAGCAATTTTTCCAGCTTTTATTAATAAAGATTTGGATATATTTGTGAATTAGGTGTTTGGTGGTTGTGTTCTTGAAACTGATGTGTTGCATGTACGCCTCCCATAGTTGCTTCACAATGTGTTGAAAGTGAAATACTAATAATTGGCTGGGAAGAAGAGTTAGTCGTCCACAGTACTATAGTAGACTTGCAGGATCTAGGCAAGAAGCATATCTCAAAAATAGCCTGGAAGGTAGCTATTTATAATTGCATCAAGATGTTTGGTGGACATCCCTTACGATAAAAGTGCTTACGTTTACATTGTAAGCATCACTTAGTGTCAAAAGCATCCTTTGAGCTTTAAAGAAACGAATAAAATTAGAGTTTGGGCGCTCAATTTCTTTTGATACGAACAGCCAATGGCATGTCAAGTCAAGTGAACAGTATTTTTATATTCTGTTTTGTTATATGCTGACCTTTATGACTTCACTAGTGTTTTATATTTTATAAATTTTATATCATGCAAGTGGATGTGGCATTAAATTTTTGCACCAACACTATCACTTGCACCCTAGAGTTTGGTAATCTTGGATGGTTTAATAAAGGAGTTAACTCCCTTGTAACTTTTTTCTTTTAACTCAAGTCTATGTTGGCATAATTCCCTAGAATATCATATGGTTTCTGTTGGTTTTGTGGGTTTAACGACATTTTTCAGTACTTGATAAGCAATAAATGTCATCATTATCACTAGTGGCCCAGTCTCTAAAGACCATGTAAGTAGCGCCATTTAACGTCATCTTTCTCTGGAGTTTTGGCATCATCTGCAGTGGCGGTGCAGGCTGATGCGCGAGTGACAGTCTCTGTTGGAGATATACTGGGAATTACGAGTTGCTGGGGTTGCTGCTGTACTCTTCATTCTCTCACGCTTCTATGCTGCTATCTGGCCTCTCCTCACCTCAGCGACTGCTATGCCTCTGCAGGCTGTCTTCTCCAGGTGCCTCGGTCCTCGGCCTGCATATACCAGCTATTGGGTGAAATGTTGCATGCATTTATGTCCTTCTTGCACATATTCCTGAAATGGCGTGAGGTAAGGCTGACTCTTCTGGTGCCAGTGGCCAGTTGTCATACAATGTCCTTCGGCAGCCTCCCATCCTCCATGCGTCGGATATGTCCCTGCAATTGAAGGCTGCGTTTGCTCAGCAGGGAGTACATGTTGTGATACTTGCATGATGCAGGATCTCGCTGTGGGACTGTCTTGCCAAATGACTTTCAGAACGTGTTTAAAGCGCTGTATATGGAAGGAGCTGAGCTAAAGGAAGAATCCGGGAAGAACTAATGATCCATAGGAATCTACTGGCAAGCTTTCTCACATACCCACCTTGAATAGCCGATACAGAGCAGACAATATGTCAGCAACATGTAAGGGCTAGTGTCTTTTACCACCTGACCACCCAGGGTCCCCTTTAAAAAATTAGGAGCGAAAATATCCAGAACTTTAAGAATAAAAAAAAATCAAAGAGAAAGCTAATGAAAATTACTGTCATTTTTATAAGTGTGCTGCATATATATTACATTCAAGAAATTATTTTCTGGGTAGGGTTGGGTGGTGGTCCACATTGATTTCGCTAAAGTTAGGTACAATGGAAGTTCTATTCGGTTTTTTCAAAATATACTGGCCATAGTGATCTCTTGTATATCAATCTTTTTTGTGTTTTAGTAAAAATCAAAAGAGGGTCAAATGAGGCAAAATGTTTATTATAAATTTAAATTCAAATTATTACACAGCATACAACAAAAAGTAACAGATATTGTTACATACAAATGTAAACCAAGATAAAACTTGGCCATGCCTTTATAACGAGAAATTTCTATAATGGGATCTCAACCTGTGGTAAGTGGACCAATTTTTTGTCTGCTGAAACAAATCAAGTTCATCCACTGCTATTGGTATTAAAATTGGTATTAGGAAATATCATTAAGAGGTCCATCGAGTAACATTAGGAAATATCATTAAGAGGTCCATCAAGTTAACATCAAAGTGGTCTGCAAACAACGTTTGAAAACCACTGATCCAAAAAACAGTTTTAAAATATTATCAAAAGGAATGCATCTCTTGCTTGACAAAATCTAAAAAGGTTAAATGCAACCCTCTTTCAAATGCTTTTGCTTTTATTTTACTTGCAAAATAAAATGAAACTACTAGCTTTACATTTCAAAAAGTTCCATGCAAAAGATGTTTAACGCATCTAATCTTACATGTACTATCTAAGATACCTGTATACATATAAAAAAAATCAATATAGCACCTTGCACAAAACTATATAAAATGAAATGTACAGTAAATTCCTTTCAATTAAGAACACAATTTCATTTGTAAATTATAGTTCAAAGTCCCTTAAGCAACCATTTTTGTTTTAAAATTAAATGTAAAAAGAATAAATTTACAACTATTCTTGTAGGTTGTAAATCCAGCTTTGAATCTGTTTAATGAATGGTACAAACCTAAACAATGCTGCCATTTTATGCATCATTGAAAGTTTTTGTAGCTGTCAGGGTCTTATAATTTCTTATTTGTTTGTTTGTTGTTGTGCTTAACGCCATTTTTCAGCACACAATCGGCTATTCATGGCAGCCAGTATTAATGGTGGAGGAAGAAACCAGGAAATCACCAGAAAGAACCACCTACCCACGTGAAGCTACTGGCAAGCTTTCTCACATATCCACATTCCTAGACTTGAACCCACGCAGAGGTGAGATGGCAGTGATCCGTAATGGACAGAGTTTTAGACCACTCGGCCACTCGGGGCCCCAATTTCTTATTTGTATGACTACATCAAAATATGTATCATATTTCAAGGTGAATCTGCACCACTTGCATATATTTGAAATGGTATTTCAGGATGCTTCTTGTGAAACATGATCAAATTTACTTGTTTTGCAGAAGAAATAATTTAATTTTTTTCTTCCATTGTTGGCAATGTTGGCCACATTTCATCCTAGACCAATGTCAGTTGTAAAAGTTTGAATGCTCTCTATGCAAGGATGATTTGTGTCACATTTTAATAATTCTGTTGTTTTTTTTTTTAAGATGAAACCCTTTTAAAATGTTTTCTATTTTTTATTAATAGCAGTCATATCTAATGGCAGATTGACATCATTAGTAAAAATGTAATGGTAATTATTAAAGAACTTTTTTTCAACTTTGGTCAAATTTTATTCAACAATTTTGCCTAAATAGACAAGGTCACTCTCCATTTTAGTGAAATTCTACTAAGTGGTCAGCCATTCTATTTCTAGTAGCAGTGACCAAATTGGAAGGCAGATCAACATCATTTGCAAAATTTTAAATGATATTGTACCAGGATGATTTTTATTTTGATTGGTCATGTTCAGCAATTTGATAGAAAAGATTGTTCTAATTTTTTTTTCATTATAGTATCCACGTTTTGGGGCAGATGAGCAAAGTTATGTATAAATCTGAAAGGTCATCATGCTGGGATGAATTCTGTAACATGTCGTCAAATTTTCTTCAGGGGATTTGGAAGAGACAGCATTTATTAGTCCATATTTAGTAATGGTGTCCAGTAGAAATTTGGATTGCACTATAACTAAGCTTTTCCAAATTATGTCAAATAGTTCATGAAAATAACTTTAATCTGTCATATATTTAGTAATGGTGACCATATCTGATGGTGGATCCGCATAATGTAAACAGCATGAAAGGCTTTCATGCCAGAATGCTGTCAAGTTTATTGGATTCTTTTCTGCAGTTTTGGAGAAGAATTTAATTAAAGGTTCATCTAGTTGTATTACAGTGGAAGTTCCAGATGGCAAATTAACTGTAAAAATATGAAAGTCTTCCTCCCTGGGTACTTTCTGTTAGCTATAACTAAATTTTGTTCTGTGGTTCCAGAGAAATTATGTGTTTTCTACTTTTTGTAATGGCAGCCATGCTTAATTGGATATGAATATCAGTCATATAAATTTGAAAGCACTCTATTAAAGAATGCGTTGTCAAATTGGTAAAAGTCTTTTGGGTGGTTTTGTACAAAGAAGCCGATTTAAAATTTTACAATAAATACTTTAATAATTGTCCTGTTTGAGGAATGGCATCAGTTGTGCTAATATGAAGTATATCTACGCCATGTTGGTCCATGTCTTTTGGACAGAAAAGTCTTTGCTTTTTGTTGCTGTTGTCATATTAGATGTCAGATTGACATTTTTTAATAATTTAAAATGTCTTAATGCAAGAAAGCTTTCTGTCATACAAGTTCTGTTCTGCGGTTTAGTGGTTTAAAAAAATTTATTTTTAACAATGGTGACATCTGATGGCACATCAGCATTACTTGTACAAACTTTAATGTTCTGTCAAATTCTATGCATCTCCAAAAATTTCTTAAAATGTTTTGTCTATTTTTAGTAACTACATCCATATTTATTCCTAGATAGCCATCATTTGTAAAACCTTGAATGGTCATCATGCTGATATTCCTTTTTTTGTTCAAATTTTGTTCAACAGTTTTGACAATGAATTCAATTAAAGGTTCTTCTGTTTGTATAAATGGCAGCCCTGCTAGATGACATCTCACAAGAATCTGAACGATTTTCATACCTGGATGCTTTCTGTTAATTATGACTAAATTATATGCGGTTTTAAAGTAATTGTTTATTTTCATTTTCAGTAATGGTGGTCATACATTATAATTTATTCATAATCAGTTGAATTAAAAAAAATATTCCAGGTCAATTTGCATCTAATTAGGTAAAATGCTACTTGTTTTTTTTAAAATAAAGTCATTTCAAGATTTTTCTAATTTTAGTAACTGTGGCCATATTTGATGGTAATCTGTATCATTTGTATACATTTTGAATGACCTTGTAAAGATCTTGACAAGATGCTTTCTTTGAATTTCTATCAAACTCTGTTGGTCGTTTTTATAAAGCATTGAATTTTTTCTTGATATTTTTAGCAATGGAAGCCATATTTAATACCAGATCATCATCCTTTGTATTAATTTGAAAGCCCCGTATAACTGGGATGCTTTGCCAAAGTTGTGAACAAAATTAGTTCACTTTTTTTTTCAGAAGTTTTTAAAATACCAACCAATAACTATGACACGATGAACTCATTGTCATACTATATGCCACTTCCAACCAGGCGAGCTAAACATTCAGCACACCAAACATGACCAATACTTCCTCTCACTATCATTCTTGTCTGTATAAGCTGTCCTAAAATCAAGCCACAGAAGATAATTATCTTTTGTGTTGGCTCTGCTTTAAAACATTCTATGCATGCACAAAGTAATATGGCTCTAAAACCATTCTCAAATTGTCAATTGGTTTGTTGTTGTTCCTATTTTATCATTTTACAAACATTAAAAAATTTTCACTAACTTTATTACTTAATGTTAAATACATTAACTTTGAAATTTGGCTAAATCCAATCAGTACTATTACTTAGAGTTAACTATGAAAACTCAGTTTCTTTATTGGGCAAAGGATATAATGGTAGATGGCTCTGCAAGGGAGATATTCGATTTGTTGTGCACAATTCTTGTCATGATTGGGAGAAACACTGCAAAACAGCTAGTGAAATATGTGCAGATCATCTCTGTACAATCTCTAATATTATGTTATACAAGTATTACAATAGATGTAATGCAGGTACTTCTACACTTAAGATAATAAAAAGCATGTGTAAATTAACATTTTTTTCTTCTTTAAATGGAAACAGAATATTACGCCTCTCAAGGAACATGTGTAGTTTGCACCTGATTTTTTTTATGTTGCAGCATTTATCCCCAAGTGAAAACATAATTGCAACAAAAAGAATTGTCCATGAAAAATATACTGTTCAGATGTTTAAAAATACATCTTTAGTACCTCTTGTAGGACAAGTAACCAGACCTTCAATTCTAATGCAATAAACATTATGCATATCTCACATGCAATCTTCAAAATTCTATCAAGGCATGAAATTCTAAACACCATGAAGAACTTGGGGGGAAAAATAAACATTAATTAGAAAATCTTTATATAAATTAATGTGCCTAAATTTTAAAAATACCTAAACCAAACTTTCACACTGGCTCTCTTTCTGCAAAATATTTTAAAAAAAGCAAAAATATAAATACTTTACAAATGTTATCAAGATTTATTTGATAGACTAAAGAAGCACCTTCAAATTTATATTTTGTGTTGTTTATAAGCAGTCCCATCATTAATCAATACGATCTCTATACTTTTCTATATTTAGTATCATTGCTTGACCATGTCAGTTTGTGATCCAATAAAAAAACCTCTGTTGTATAATACTACACAATCCTCCTTCTCGTACAAAAATGGGTATCCCTTGAACCATTTTCAGTGATCTCCACCCACCTTCATCTGAATAGGAAAACCTTTTCAAACTGCATAAATTTTTTTTTAAATTTTAGAGACCTGATTAAGTCTCTAAAAGTAAGCTAACTTGAACATTTTAACAAAATCCAATAAATACTTTTGAAGTCATGAGAGTTCAGACTTGCTTGATATTCTCTACATTTTAATCTACTTTCTTGTACCTTATCAGTGTGTGCTCCTAAATGTTTACCTGTATTTGGTATTACTGTACAATCACTCAAGCCAGGTCAACAGCTTGTGCTCATTTCACAAGTATACAGATAGTAGAGTGTTGACTATGGTAAACTGACAGTGCGGATCTATGAATTGCGTGCCATACAGGCTAATTCTTTTCTCATTTAGGTTATATAAAAATACTTTGTACCATTTTTTCTACTGCTTACACAATTGCTTGATTTGACAAATTCCAAAACCTGGACTCTACCAACTGTCAAAATATTCTCAAGGAAATATGAAACTTGTCCAAAGAAATTCACCTTGCTGAAATAGTTGCAATCCATGGCTGTTATATTATCAGTATACTACCATCTTTATAATACAAAAACAACATACATTTTATGTGAAGTACAGTTAGCTTATGATTTACAACATTTAGGTCAGGATTGTCCAACATAAGACCTGCAGCCAGAATCCGGCCTGCTAATAGTTTCTATCTGGCATGCCAACCTTCCATAACTAGTGCCAGCTAATAGTGAAAGACATAGGCCCAATTTATAAAATGTCCAGCGAGTGAGAAAAAAACATGCAATGTGGCCCTTCACATAAAATGTTTGGACACCCAGACTGAAGAACAAATTAATGCAATTACCATACCTAGATCACTTGCCAGGAAAAATGTATTTAACTTATATTCTGTTTATACAAACAGCAAAAAAATGGAAAAAATGATACAAAAATCCTTATTAGACATATAAATGAACAAATTAAAGCAAAACTATAATTGCATCAATGTGACATTGACAACCTGCAAATATGGTATAACTGAAAGTAAATAAAACTGTGGATTGATATCAATATAGATGATGCAAGGGTAAATTTACAGATAGAGACTATATCGGAGTTTAATTTTCTCACATAAAGGTTAAACTTAATTATGTACTGCTTTATATTTAGGCCCTCTTCAAAATAAATACATTTTTTATTTATTATCACTTTTTGTGAAATAACTGATTAATTACAATTTTCGTGTTAGTTGCTTGTCAAAATTCAGTTGTATACTATTCCACTGTTTAGGAATTAAGGCTATTTTTGAAAAATAGACCCCATTTTGGAAATACATAGTGTGGACAAATTAATCGATTGTTACTTGCAAAGATTGGCTTGCAAACGCTTATGATTAATCACAGAATTATATAGAATTAAAAACACTCAAAGGCCTGAATTATCTCTAAATTGGGATCAATTAGTTTTACCACAGTCATGGAGCAGAAACATGATTCATTACGCAAAAAGTAAGGGTCTTAGTAAAACAGGTTACAAGTCAGTCATTTTTTAATGAAAAAATGTGATATCAAGCCTTATTAAAAAATTGTTTATTTCAAGAAGTGCTCCCAAAGTTGATGAGCCAAACCAAAATTAAAAACATAAGCAGAGAAATTGGAAACACTATGTGTCCTCACAGAAAAGTTCCATTAAAATTATAAGAACTGCCCATCAAAGTCTGACATCATGAAAACAATCAGTCAAAAATATGTACCTTGATGCTTTTGATAAGAACATATTGGAAAGGATTCAGGAAGAGGAAATATTTTATAATAACGATGATCCTTTACCAATCTTTTGTAATTGACATTTACAGTGTTTAAAATTTCATCATGTAATAATGAAAACCATTAGTTATTAGTTCACAACACCAGAAAGAAATGACTTGTGTACATGCACCATTAATGTATACTTTGACCGATAACGATTCAAAGATAGTTGTTATTTATTGCTCAAGAATCATTATTTCTTTATTATACTAGTGAGAATTTAGTTAATCAAAGATAAATCTAACTATGCAGTAGAAGATAACACTAAAGTAAAATATTATTGAGATATCAAAACAGGAAACAGGCAGGAAAAATGTATATTGCTGTTATTGTATCAGATTTATTTATTGAACACTGATAAAAATTTAAGTCAAAGAAATTAACATTGTATTTACAAATAATGTGAAAATAAAACAGTGCAAATAATTGAATAATTATGGAATGAATAACAAATTAAATTCGTCTGCACATCTTTCAAAGCACGAATTCTTGGAATTGGCAAGCGATGAATGGAACTCCTGACGTGATTGTGCATGGGTTGAACATGTGAAAATCAATACAGCAAAGACAGGGTTATTGCTAGGGTCACCAAGTGCAGGAGTGTATACAATGGGGATAGATCACTTGCTCCACTTGTCTCTGTTTGGGAAATAAAAAGAAAAATATTTCTTCATTTTGAACAAAATAAGAGTAATGAATCAATTGTCAAATCTAATTTCATATACTCGGATCATAAACCAAAAATTGACAAAATTACTACCCCCCTCGATATTATAGATTAAGTGAACCACCAACTTTTCATGCAACAGTAGTGCAGCATGACACTGCTTCAGATCACATGTCATGGTGAATTCCCATGATTCATGCGTACCTTGGTGATGACATCATCCTCGCCAACCCATCTATCCCCTCACACGAGTTAACAAATCAGTTCCCCATGACACCATTCAAAACTAATTTTTTGCATTTTGTTTGTTATTACTGTAAACATGTCCCTAACCTCCTTTATCTTGTTACATTTGTCATCATACGAACATAATATATTCAATGTTACTACTCACACGCGGTTCACTTCATATACTATTTGTTCAATCATTATTGATTGTAAATCAGAATCCTGTTATCCTTTTCCAGATGTGCAGCATCTGCTACCATTTATGATTTAACATGGTATTGTATATCTATATTTAGGTAGATGGGATTAATATAAACAGTAATAACATTAAAAAATGTTGCATAACACATGACACAGCACACACATAAAGCCATAAAAACAGATGTAATACATGTGTGACTAAAGTGGACAAGCAGTACATTACACATATACTATAATATGTGCAACACCCATACAACAACATAAAATAACCTGTGTACTAGAAAACATACAACACCACCTATTCGCATCAAAATAAGAGTCCCTATGATGGAGCAGTACTCTACTGTTTGATATTTGTCAGTGGCAACAAAATTTTCAAACACACTGCAGTGCTGGATATAATGGATTTCTGTTTGGCACCATTTTCATTCAAGACCAACAAGGCATCATAAGAAGTGTTCTAGTGGAAACCTCATGTTGATATGACTTTCCATTTTGGCTGAGCAATGATAAGATTTTCAAAATGGAGGGCCACGGTTGCCATATTGGATATCAGATTAGCATCATTTCTATTTAGTACCAACTATACATTATAAAAAGTCTTCTGGTGGAAGAACAATGTCGATATGACCATCCATGTGGGCAATAAGGTTTTGAAGATGGCCATTAAGGCGTCATAATAGAAGTTGGATTGGCACCATTTTCAGTTATGACCAACCTGACATCACAAGTCCCTCAGTGAAAACCCATGCTGATATTCTGGAGAAATCGTGATAACAGTATTTTCATGATGGCCACTGACCAACAAGAAAATTCCATTATGATATTACTTTTCATTCAGGATGTGTAGCAGCAACAAGATTTACTGTGTTGGTCATAATGAACATCCCATTTTAATTCAGGACCAATTAATCCTCATTTCAATATAACTGTCCATTCAGGAAGATGAGCTATAACAAGATTTTCACAGTCAGATCCATGCCACTTTCATTTAGATCCAACCAGACTTTGAGACATCAGAATTTTTTTGGAGACAACCCTATGGTGCCGACTTTCCACTCAGTGGTAATGATAACAAGGTTATTGAGATGGCCACTGTGGCACCATATTGTACATCAGCGTGTGTGTGTGTGTGTGTGTGTGTTTGTGTGTGTGATTTACATTTTTAATGTAGCTTTAACAATTTTTAAGTCATATTGCTATGATGTCTGCAGCGTGACTTTATAGTAATGTCATGCACTGGGGCATCATGCCACAGACATGTGGCATGTTGTCCCACCCAGTCAAATTATCCTGACATCAGGCCAACCAGTCCTAACACTAACCTCTTAATGCTGAGTGCCAAGTAAGGCAGCTGTTAGTACATTTTTTGAAGTCTTTGATAAGACTTGCACCACTGGAGCGGTTATTGGACATCAGATTGTCCCCATTATCACTGAGGATCAACTAGACATGATAGTTTTGTAGTGAAAACCACATGGTGAAACTACCTTCTGTTGAGGAGGAATAGTATTAAGTTTTCAAGAGGGCCATTGTGGAAGCCATGTTGGATGTCCAGAAAAGACAATTTTCATTTAGGACCAACCAGACAATGGGATGAATGTGAGTTTCATAGCAATCCTCCAAATAGATAAAGAGTAGCAAAAACAATGAACTGGTCAGCAAAATGATAATATCCAATATTTTACAGTAAAGGTTTGCAAGACAGCACTGCAGTGCCAACTTGGGAGCAATGGTGCTGAGGCACCAACAATGAGGCGATGGTATATGCATTTTGTTAATTATCGTGATCTTTCAAGCAAAGCAATTTTGAAAGGATCAATCAGCGTGAGCTCACAAAAGTTAAATGTCTAATATTGATAACTTCAAACATATCATTTAAGCAAACTTAAGTTAGTTGGGCAACTTTCGTATTTCATACCACAAAAGTACTGATTCAGCATATTTCCATGCGCTTGAATGAAGACAATTGTGATCATAAGGAGTCATGCTGGAACCCAATCCATGGTCGCCATCAAGGAGTTGCACTGTCCCCATTTCACCTCTAAACATGCTTTGGCCTACATTAGCAAAACTTAATAGCTGACCATTATATGTCTGCCCCCGCCAATAATTCTGCAGCACTCCTGACCAAATCTATATCTTTACAAGCAAACTTCACTGAATTTATAACTACCAGTGCACTGCAGTGAGGTTATGAATGTACATCAAGGAGTTGCACTGTCCCCATTTCACCTCTCAACATGCTTTGGCCTACATTAGCAAAACTTAATAGCTGACCATTATATGTCTGCCCCCGCTAGTAATTCTGCAGCACTCCTGACCAAATCTATATCTTTACAAGCAAACTTCACTGAATTTATAACTACCAGTGCACTGCAGTGAGGTTATGAATGTACAAAATGATACAATATGGTTGTGACCCTTGTGACATAGATGTGGAGCTAATGAACAGACATGGAAAAGTTAATGAACAGACATGGAAAGTTGCGACGTTTCATGGTTCTATCTCAATATTATTTACTGTGAAAATGCAGCCAAGAGAAAGAACTTATCACTGAGCTTGACCTTGGAGATGAAATTTGGACTGTTATACACGAGATGCTAATAAATAAAGAGTTGTCAGTTCACCTTAGTTTATCTTTGAACTTCAAAGAGCATTAAAAGTATAAAACAGAAACAGACATGTGGTATATACCTGTAACCTTGATCTTGATGAAAAGATATCAATGTGGAATGCAACACTCTCTCCAATGAAAATATTGAAGTAATCCAAATTTCTTCAACATATCTTAAACTGCAGCTGAATTATAGAGCTGAAGGGAAAATGTCACAGATACTTATCATACTGGACACTGACATACTGGACACTTACCTTCAATTTGAACAAAAACTTTGTAATGCAGTATGTGACATCTAGTGAAAGTGTATATCAAAATTATAAAATTTCATTAATAAAGCTGAAAGGGCTCAATTAGAACATAACAAAAGGTGAAATGTGACCTTGACCTTGAAAATACAACACCAAATGTGGTTCAAAATAAACGTTCTAATATTGATGTAAAAGTAAATGTTTAATCCCTCAACATTTATGTTTTGTAAAAGTATAGTCTTAAAATGGGATGAAAGACAGAAAATACAGAATATATCTTTATGAAAATAGCACACTCAATGTAATATCAAGTTTTGCACAAATAGGATACCAAGAGTAGGAGAAACCGTGTCCCCATCCTCCCAAATCTGGAGGACACATGCAATTTTAGACGGAAAAATTACTTTTACTATAATTGGTAGTGCTGTAAAAATTACATCTTGGTTACTTTAACAGTATTGTACCTTAACTGTATGGTCTGCAGTGCACTATCTCACATTTTCCTCACTTACCTGAAATGAGCTGCGCCATGAAAGTTTTCGTTATAGATCTTGTGAACATGCATTATCTACCAGCATTTATTATAATAAATTACTAATTTTTGAATTTTCATTCCAAAAAAATAAATAATTACTTCCAAAACAAATCGTGTACTTGCATAAATTGAATCACTTCTGACAGCCTCAAAATAAATTAAATCTTTCTCGTCGTACGTGCGACTTTAACATCGAAAACATGTTGCACTAAAGGCCGGAAAAACACTTTCAATTGCAACTCAGCCAACTATCATAAACTGTGAACGTCTTCATTACCAGATGCACTGTTCTAAAAAATTAATTAACAGTTTCATCACCATTTGCGACTTCAGTCATTGCTAGCACCGACAGAGACCTAGAAGGACATCCACTAATGAAAAGTTGCAGGCGTATTTTTCGAGGACTGGAGGGGGGGTGGAAACACTTGCGCGAAACGCGCACTATATGTGCAACACTGTAAATACAACATACGTTTCTAATAATACTTCATTCATTAGCTTTGAACAGCTCCAAAGCTATACAAAAAATTGTATAGTGTGATGGAAAACAAAATTTGGCCGTGACTTTGAAGATGGCAACACTAATGTGGCACGAGACACATCTTCTAATGATGATGTAC
This sequence comes from Potamilus streckersoni, assembly GCA_016746295.1. NCBI lineage: Eukaryota > Metazoa > Mollusca > Bivalvia > Unionida > Unionidae > Potamilus > Potamilus streckersoni. The sequence continues at coordinate 114,310 of JAEAOA010002189.1, read as the reverse complement.
TAGCATGCAAAGTTTCATCCCTTGTTATCTCAAAGGGCTTGAAAAATGTAGAGTGAAATGAAAGTTTGACGGAATACTTTAAACAAATGGCCACGACCTTGACCTTGAAAATAAGAAACACCCCACCCCCATTATAGTAAATGTTTTATTCTTTACTTGAGAACGGGCATTAAGGTACATAGCAAAAACGACCCTAAATCGGAAGAGTACGAGTATATATTTTATAACGTAGCTTTAACAATTTCTCAGTCATATCGCTACGATGTCTGCAGTGTGGCAGTTTATAGCGATGTCTAGCACTGGGGCATCATACCGCAGATATGTGACATGATGTCCCACCCAGTCACATTATCCTGACACCAGGCCGACCAGTCCTAACACTAACCTCTTAATACTAAGAGTCAAGCGAGGCAGCTGTTAGTACCATTTGTGTAAGTCTTTGGTATGACTCGACCGGGGATCGAACCCACGACCTCCTGCATCCGAGGCGGACGCTCTAACCACTAGGCCACCGGAGCGGTTTAAAACTGAAGAACAGACGAACTAACGAAAGGAGAGGCTGAAGGTAATTCGGTCAGCATGTCGCCTATTTTTCGCTGAAGGGAGGGAAACAAATGACGCAAAATTTAAAAAAATGTAAAAAATGTCTACCACTTAGAATGGAAACTGATTAAGATAAAGAGAACATACAGGTTTGAAAACATAACATATTCAAAGTAATTGAATCATCTTCGCTCAGAATTTGGCAACATTTTTTATTTAGTCGGGTGTATATAGGGTTACAAGCTGTGCAGAGTGCAAAACAATCTACACAAATGTGATTAATTTGCTAAAAGTCGTCATCTTCTATCCATGATCACTCGACCTTCGTAGTACCATTCACGCTCATGTCGTGCATGATGTATACATGAAATAAATTCCTTTGAATGAGGACCTCAAGGTAGATTAGTTCTTAGCTAATTGAGTTACCCTCTTTAAATAATAATAATAATAATAATAATAATAATAATAATAATAATAATAATAATAATAATAATAATACACGTCAAAAGACACGACCCCATTCGTCTTCCTTTATTTACTCATTGTCTTTACTACTTCTGAGCATAAAAATCAAGAGATTTCATTTATTTTTCATTAATTCTAAGGAGCAGCCCGGAAATGACCATCGATGCAAAGTGCTCTACCCCCTACCCCTGTAATTTAATCAGGCGCACGTGACCTTTTTCACGAATACCTTTCCCTTACTATTTTCCATTTCTCGGTCTATGCCCTTACATGGATTTTAAAACTGCACTCATACCAAATACATCTGATGTCATGGCTCATGTAATCGGTATTCGTGGTCATTACTAATAATGTCCTCGACGGTCCCTTCTTAAAAAGTTCCGAACTCAGTATCGCATATAGTCCATCTAGAATCATGGTTATAAACATTTATGATCTTTATTTATAAATTTAAACCAAAATGCCAATAGCGATTTTTTTTATTGTTACTGCACTAAAAAAAAGAGTAAACTTTAAAGTATCTCATTATATAATTATTTATTATGCATACCCACGCACATGAGAAACTATATTAGGGTGGAATATATATTCAAAAAGATTCTGCATTTTGTGTGCACTTAACTGGACAACTTATCTAGACTTGATATCCAAATAAACGTTTGGCAGCAATTAATCCTGAACAATTACACCCCGATTTACACTAGTATTCGAGAATAGAGATGAAATTATTATTGGTAAAAATAAGAAAAATTCTTCGTTGAACAGCGTTTCCCAGTCGGAACGCCAGGCTTCCCGTTATCAGACAAATACAGGCAATATATGTGCACGTCCGTATACATTCTGTTGCCTACAATGAGTATTCACAAACATGACTGCATCAAGTTAGTGGGACTGATTTACTTAACTCAATTGACCTATTCAAAATTTTATGCCGTCATTAATAAGCGCAGAGAAAAAGTCCGTGTACTTCAGACATGTATACACGAGACAATGTGGTGATAGATTCGAAAATGATTAAAAAATGGCTGAAACAACGTCACCATCACAAAGTGAGTGTGTATGTGTGTGTCGGTATGTATGCATGTATTAACACAAATATAAATAATAAATACAACTCGTATTTGTTTAAAAACAAAATATTCCTTGTTTCAATATGTGTTAGTGATTGACACAAACGCTTTTCAAAAAGAAAAGACCGTTGCAATGGGTGTCCGAGCGATGTAAAGCGCTCGCCTTTACCGATCACTGTCATCTCACCTCTTTACCGATCAGTCATCTCACCTCTTTACCGATCACTGTCATCTCATCTCTGTCCACGTTGGTTTGAATCTCAGCCTCGGAAAAACTATGGGTATGTGAGAAAGGTTGCCAGAAGTTTCCCATGGATCAATGGTTCTTACCAGGGTTTTCCAGTATTCTTCATTCGCCAGTTGTACTGGCCCTCATGTACAGCCAATCATACACTGAAAATGGCGTTAAACCCACAGCAGCATTAATCAATCTCGGACGGAACAATATTACTAAGAGCGTTGACAATATTATTCGTATTCCTCCTCTTCAGCGGTTTTTTTCTGTATCGACTTTCAAATCGTCTCTTCTCTTGATTTCTCTTTAATCATGATTCATCGCATCGTTTTATTTTCAGTCTGTAGGCCGTGCGGAGGGCAAATCCAAGCCTGGTAACCCTTTCCTTTGCAAATGCCTTACCGTGACTCTGTCTCAAAACAATATGCTTTTTCAGATCTAATATACAGTCTGTAAATGTCTGTGAGCCGACTTCCTGAGCCATGTTTAGGCGTGGCCCTCTTGCCTGCTTGAACTCTCTTGCCGTACAGTATTCGTCGTTTTTGTTGTGGATCACTAGAATGATAGAGGAATGCCAAAATTATATTTGTCTCTCGGTAAGTTCCGTTTTTTTTTTATTTTGTTGGATTTTTGTGGTCTCTTTTCGGCTGGCCTGTGTTCGTAATCTTCGTTCGATGAGCGTTTCCACATAAAAGAATACACCTCAACGTGATCCTTTCTCACGTTACGTTCGATGTAGTACAATGAGGCGTGTAATGTATCTCGGTTTTAAAACCATCCACGTCTGCGAATCTGTACGATTCGTACCGTTTTTCGTCTCAATGTTTCAAAGAATTTCTTTCATGGAATCTATGCAATCATCTTTTTCTTTCAATAGTATCTGCTTCCGGGCCGATTGGGTTATTAAACAAGTCGAGGTGTGAGGTACTGTTAGCCGTTTAAAAAAGCTTTGCCTCAGAGCAAGTTTTATCTGTGATGGATGACCGAGGGATTACGACTGAGATCCTAGGTGAACAAACTGGCGATATTTGAGTCACCACAAACTTCGCATATTCCGGTGTATTTTGCTTTTTTTTTTTTTTTTTTTTTTTTTTTTTATAAAAAATACTGATCACTTACACTGAGACGTTATGTGAATGCGGACAACAAACAACCTGAGGCACCAGCAAAATTATTTTCCAGAGAGCAGGGGGAGTGCAAACATGTAGTAGTCAGCTATTAAGTTTTACTAATGTAGGCCAAAACCTGTTTCAAAGTGAAATCCAGGGCCCATATGTGCGGGCGGTCATGCATGCAATATTTACTGATCTCTTAGCCTGACAAATGCTATGCACATTGAGAAAAGATTTGACAACAGCAGTGCTCCAATTAACATGGACAATATTACGTTTTTTAAACACATTTTAACCAAAATTTTACTTATTTCAAATTATGATCAACACACATTTCACTGACCACAGCAACTCGCCAGAGCAAAATACGTAAATGTCCAAGTATTTGAACCATTTTGTTAGACATACGTGTCCGTCAAGCTGGTCAGTGTAAGGAAAATATTACAAACCGGATACTAAAGCTCCATATCGAAGAGGCGCTTACTTAGCGGCGATAGTGAAGAGTGGGAGGGGGGCATCTTGCATCAAGCCACCCAAAACTCTGAGACTACCACTGTCGATTTCAAGGAAATGGTCTTCCACTTCTTGTAACATGCCTGTGAAGTCAACTCGATGTAACGTTGAGTTGGTTCCTCCTAGATTGGTAGACACCGACTGTTAACGCCACACACAAATCTTGGGAGTCAGGGCAGGGGTCGAATCGACAGCGCGGTTCGGAAGCATCTTGCCCCTAAAAGTTGTTGCCACTGGATCAGATACCAATATGGCAAACCGGTGTACAAATTTAAAAACGCTGCTGTAAGTTTTATGAAACGGAGTTACACTTTCACCATCCACATCTGGTATTGAATGACCACCCGTATCCATCCTGGAAAAGAGTGACGAGAAGACGTGTCCCCTATGTTACAGTCACTGGTCAAATTGCTTCTCAACTAACATCCAGGAAAACAGCAGTAGCTTTACATTGGAATTTTTAATTTGTAAATTTATATATTTATATTATACTCCTATAGGAATTTTCTAACGCAACAAATTATAAAATGGATTTGCAGACAAATGGAGATTGTCCAATTATATGTACCTCTAAAAATCACTGTGTTGCAAAGCGGGAAATATTTAAGTAAACCTTAAAAAACCTAACTGCTGCCATTATGGACATTGTTGAAAAATGAGAAAATCGGGCAAATCAACCAAAACTTATTTCCTTTCAGAAGAAAACACGAGCACACATTTCAATATAGTCTTCAGTTAGCGCGTTCGGGGTCAACAGTTTCTGCACTCCTGTTTGATAATAAACTGGGTTACCGAAGCACGGTTCCACAGACTTCAAGTACGAAAGCCTTAATCGTAGTCACTACTTTAACTCTTCGAAAGTTAACAATATTCTTTTTCTAGTATGCCAGACATCTAAAGTGTTTTCAGGGAGTTAATATGTTCTTATGTCCAACGTGATGCTGCGTACGATGACGTATCAACCGTTTCAGATGTATCGTCGATGGAAAACTTAAAAATTTTTTTTTAATTTATTAAAGTGGATTTCTGTGTCCGGCATAATCGATTACAATTATTTACATCTTTGTAAAGTCAGAGCTATTTCTTTAGACAATGGTATGGTTCATCGTCGACTTGTGTTAAGTGATGCAACGCCATACAAGTTACAGTGTTGTCACACGTGATTTTCTTTATCAAGGTGGCAAAATTATGAAGGGTTTCGACTGGATTTTGTTTTTTCACCCGTATGTCTGTTCCATCCATTCGCGACTCCTTCCTGTTTCGAGCTTAAAATTTCATTCCTATTGGATATAAAAGCAGCAGCTATTAGAACCCTGATTAATAAAACTATGATTTATACAGTCCCTTCCAAGTTAAGCCTTTTATGCCAACCATCAGTGACTCGTGTACTACTAAACTCACACCCAATCTTATTCTTAACAAGACCAAAGCAGGGTTGTACTTTGAGCCGAGATCGCAAGTTTCTCGCAATTTTTATAGTGTATTCCCCAAATCTTTCTCCTGTGTACCCTCCACCCCCTAGTTCCACATTTTCGAAAACAAATCCGAAAAATACATTTACAACGTTTCTTTTGTGGATGCCCATTCATGTCTATGGTGGCGATAGCAATGGCCAAAGTGACTAAAGTCAATACAAACTGTGTGATGGCAATAAATAAGAATTTTCAAAGAAAATATTTGATATTTTTAAACTATAACAATTCTGGCATTTCCAAACAACATATTTGGAATTTTAAAACAATATATCTGGTATATTAAAACTAAATATGACAAAGAAAATGTTCAGGGTTTACGGTAGTCAGCTGAACATCAATATAAAAGATTCTGATAGCAGTTATTTGGAGTTACATTCACAACTATGAGAAGAAAGAATTGGATTACTTAAAGGCTAAAAAGAGCAACTATATTTATGCTTATACACAGCGTCATTTAAGTATAAGTATTTAGTAGTTTGAAATGAAATGCAAATTAAAAGGTGTGCATTTCTTATAACAATTGTTACTAGATAACGAGGAAAATATTTGTGTTACATGAGAGCAATATCAGGAATGCAATATTCAATGGTCAAAAAAATTCAAGCAAACCAGATATTCAAATATGTTAATGTTTTCATGAATTACCCAAGCACATTACAAAACGTTTATTGCAAAGATTAAGTTTTCAAAGAAAATTCAACAGTGCAATGCAAACGACAAAGTTTCTGTGGAAAAACTATTGAAGCAAAAAAGATATCTATTTTTTTTAATTAAAACTAGGGCATTATGCACTCCAATTTGTTTTCTTCAAATACGTTACCCGATTATATTACCTTAGAAAAATAGGTAAGAGGTGCAGGGTGATGAATCCCTTTACCCCGAAGAGACCATCTTCTGTCCACTATGTTATTAGAGGCAACTTCTAGATAACTGGAGACTCTACTCCATATCTGGAGGGAAAGCATCAAAAAGGAAAGGTTCTCCCTCCTGCAAATTCCAGGCTAAGTTGTAGGGGCGAATTCTTATGAAGATGTCAAATGACAGAGGCTGGTAACATGTTGCACCGCGGCTACAGGTGCCAACAGATCGAATTGGGCAGCTCAGAATGAAGCTGGAGAAGTGGGCTTGGATCTTTTTTCCATGCAATGGTAATGAAAGAACAGTTTCGCTTAAATGCGATCCTTGTGGCGACTATCCTTACTTCCTGATCAAAGATGCTAGTAAAATTCCATTTGGTATTGGGTAATATCCCGATATGCAGTAAAATAACCCCGTTTTTCCAGGATAAAATTGATTTTGCTGACATGTCGTCCTTTCTGTCTGTTGGTGTAAGAGGAGGCATGATCTCCCTCTACACAAAGGCTCGATCCTTCTTAAGTACCACTTCAGAGCTTGCACTAGGCCCGGTTGACAAAATCGAGATGAAGTGTCCAGAATAGACAGGAATTTCATTACAAAAGTCTTATTTCTCATACATGGAAGCCTTTTCTTGACAATGAAACAGGGGCTATGACAGATAATTAACCATCTTGTCATCACGGCATGTATGTCTGGTCCACAGAGAGTATGCATTTTACTGATTTTACTGCCGTTCACTAAGGCAGCGAGAAAGTAGGTCATATGAGAGTGGTTCAAATAATGTCTTATTCAACTAGGTTAGTACCCACGATAGAGTCCTCTTTAATCAAAATGCCAACATCTTTTGACGTGTGTAATCAAAATTGAACAAAAGATCGGATAGATCTTGGTTCTGTCCGATAGCCTCTCTTACACGATGTTGCAGTGTACCAGTAATTGTCGAACGATAACCCTTGATTGTGACTGGTGCTGTTTGTCATCAATAGGTCGTATTAGGAATATTGATGCATGCAGTAGTATGTTTTCTTGGGCACTCAACTGTATGAAGACCTTCCATTTGCCTTCGTATGTTTTTAAGTGTTGGGTCATCTCACTTGAGCGAATTCTCCGCGGCTAGTGTTAAAAACTGTTTGTTCGTGCTGGCTTGTGTAATATGCAGAAAATCCCTTACATGAGCTCCAAGGTCTCTGGGGACCTGGTTCCACCTTGTCATTTGAGACAAGTCATCATAGTGGCGACCGACAGAAAGAGAACGACATTCCCATGCAGGTCATCCTGCCACCCATGAAAAGGTATCGAAATGGCATTTCTCTTGAGAATGCTGATATGTAATTGTCGATCCTAAGTGTATCACACTCCACTAGCTTCAAAGAAGCATATGGAAGGCTGTATGCCCCTAGTTCCCAATTACCATCTCTAAAGATTGTGATTTCAGAAGAATGTACTGCAGAGGTATACCCAACATAGGCCAAGTGTGGTTGCCCCAGCTTCGGAGATGGAAACTCATATCAGTAAAGATTGTGAAACATTGGTCCAATGGGCAAAGTCTCTACTTATGCCTCCATTTGAACAACAAAATCATTTGTAATGGGCGACATAACTACGAGGTCCGCTGCAGCATCAAGCGAACTCAAGGTAAAGGAATTTACTGGTGGGTAGATTGTCTCATATATGCAATGAAGCCGCCATTGTACTGATTTTGAATGCTTGTTTCTGATTGTGACATACTATTTACTGAGTGTTAACGTCATAAACAGGTGAACAAAATGTTGAGAAGGAGAGACGCAAGGGATACCATGTCTTGCTCCTAGATATAACTCATGTTATGTTTTTGAGGAATGTAGTCCAGGTAGTTTATGCCTTCAAGGAAGTGGTCCGGACATGGGCCATTTCCTAGTCCAACAATCGAGTGAAACCCCAGGGACTGATGCACAGTCCAACTGGAGTGCAGTGAACTGGTAAATGACACCTTTGTAGGCGAATCACAAGAACTTCCCCCGAAACCGTGTAATTGGGGACGTTTACATACGCATCTTCCAAGTCCGCAATGTCTCTATAGTCTCCCTCCTGGAAGACATTTATAACCATTCGTGATATGTTCATCGTACATCAAGCTGGGCGAATGACTGAATGCACTTAGGTCAATGAAAGCGTGACAAGTGTTGCGTTTGTAGCAAAGAGAACCTTGGACAAAGGTGGAAATGCGCTGAATGCGATAAAGAGTTCTTCGGAAACCATGTTTGGTCCATAGATTGTTGTGGAATATCATGCCCCATTCTGTAGAGAAGAATTAGAGCCTTTCACATCTGGGATCTGTGATGCGGGAGGAGTGAAAATGGTTCATTTTGAGATTGGGAGGCCATCATTAAGTGATATAGGCAAAAATGATCGCACTAGTTCGACCTCTTGCCCACTCTGTTCGGGAGTAATTAGATGATGTGCCCTCTAACTCCAGCTTTCTTAAGACTATCATAAGGCCAACTCATGTATGCAACCTTCATCATCTGAGCTCTTTAATGGTCAGGTTGACGAAATCCGCAAACAAGTCACCAAGGAGACTAATCTCTCTCTCCCTCACAGTCTCAGCTACAATGGAGGAATTTTCACAATAAAAACATTATCGCAAGGATGCCCCTAGGAATAAAACAAACTGGAGGCAGTCCTACTGAATCTATATGGGTCAAGAACCACATTTCTCACAGTAGGAAAAAATATCACCGAAATGACACTCATAGTAACAATCAAGAAGACACGATGACTAAACTATGCGTAATTGTTCTTGTTGTTGTTAGGGTTTAATGCCACTTTCAGCACACGATAGGCTTTACATGGTAATCAGTATAAATGGTAGAGAAAGAACTCGAGAAAACCCCGGAAAGAACTACCGATCTTCGAGAAGATACTGGCAACTATGCATAAAAACTTACCTAAATATAGCATACCACAGAGGAAACTATATAACAATATAACCAAGTTTTCTACAGTACATGTCGCACAAACACATAAAAAAAAACAATGAAGGGTCATTGATAATTATACAGTGGAGGAAACAATATCAATTGTAAGAATGTTAACGACAGTTTATACAGGTTACCTCAGTAACGCGTCACACATGTAACTACGAATATACAAAACTTACCTATATTTTACCTTAGCGGAAATTAAACAGCAATATTATACGAATTTTATAGATCTGCATCTAAATACAGCTATAGTAATATGTGGGTACACAATCGCGACCCGTGAAAGGTACGTACCAAGGGTGCCTAAGTGTGCGAGGACAGCAGTGTAATACCAAGGGTGCCTAAGTGTGCGAGGACAGCAGTGTAACGACACTAAAAAGCCTGAAACTGTCATTGAGGAAACAAACAGAAAACTTGTAAATTTATAGATGGGGTATAATTCACTTCGAAGACGACACTCATTTAACTTGCTTAAGGTAGAATACTTCAAAGGCCACTCTATCTGAAACGAGCATACTACTCAGCACAAGTGGAAGTAGTAACTTAACTATTCGCGGGACTTGGCACAAAGCCCTGTATCAACTGCATTCATGGTTGGCAGATAACTAAGGTTTTTTCCTAAAGATGTTTAGCCCGGGACGGCTGGATTGGCAAGGTAGCAGTAGTCTTCCTATGGTATTATGATCGGGTAATGTATTTGAAGAAGAACTTAAAAAAAAAACATTTCATAAAAAAATCTATACATTTTTTTTTACTTATTAATAGCTTATCCCTTTGCTCACCTTTCCTGTAAACCATAACTGTCTGATTTTGATTGGCCACAGAAATCACGTACTGTCTAAAGTGGTTGTCATTTACGTCATATATCTCTAAGGAACTGGAAAGGATGGTTTCATTTAGTTTCTGAGGAGAGAAACAGATAATGTCAAAATACTTCCACTATGAAACGGGTAGATGTCATTTGTTTTTATTCATATTAATGGTACGAAGCAACATTTTAACTAAAATAATCAGAGAAAATGTATATTATATAAAAAGTTCATCTTCTGTCATGTGCAGTATATAATAGTTCTGCCAAGAGGTTGTAAATCTGTTAATGTCTCATGAGTATTGTAAGAGGACGGTGATCATTAAACAAAGAATATAAAGTTACTTCCATTTCCATGTGTATGGAGATAAAACAGTAACCCTATCTGCTTTTATTATATGGAGCAAACGCTATCCGCTTGTCTTCTTTCTTATATGGAACAGACCATAGCGGTTTATATGCTTATTATACGGAATGGACCCTACCTACCGTTCTACCTACCTACCTACATCTTTCAGCACCCCAAATAATGTGAGGAGGAATGCTAAATTCAGTGGTATGTCTCTGCTTATTCATAGTTCTTATATTCTTTAAAGATGCAAAATTATAAAACATGTATATTTATGATCACTGAAACTTAAAATATCGTCTGCTACTAAAGACACTGCTGGACTGGTCTACTGACGCTGAACTACTAACTTCATTTTGATAATAAACTTCCCAAATGGGCCTATTTATGCTGAACTATTTACTTTTTTAAGAAATAAAAAAACACCCCCCCAACAAAACATCTTTTAGCATTGATGAAAGAATTGGCATTGATAAAAGTATGTCAGCAGTGCTCAGTCTAAGTCACAAAACCAGAAAGATTCGACGAAGATAAGGTACGGAAACGAGACAATTATTTTTCCTTCATATTAAAAATATAAAATGTTACATACACTGCACTTAGTTTCCATGATGCCATATACATCATCTTTAATCTTCCCTACATTCGTGATATTGAGATTCTGGATAAACCATGTGACACCGCTACAGCTGACACTTTCAGTGCTGTTAATATGGCAAACCAATTTGACGTACTTGTATCCAACCCTTGCTGTGACGTTAAAGCCATTTCCATCATCACAAATTATGTTTGTTACGGCTGAAATAGAAATGTTTAAATTGAAAAACATAATAAACATAAACAAAATTCAGCTCGCCAACTTTAGTTTTCAACATGCTGGTGTAGTTATGACTGTATAGTGACTTTTAAATTAACATTAGTACTTGTACAATATGTTTCCCAAAGCACAAGAGTTTTCTGGAAGCGAATGTAATCTTGTCAATTCCTAATCCCGACTTGGTTTCAAAAGGTTGAGGAAGAACCATAAAACATAAAACATTAAGGCATTGATTTTTTTTTATTGGTTTTGCTCTCCTTAAAAAAAAAAGAGACTGACAATTTTGAGGAATGCGATACCTCGGTCGGCAGAGTTCGACACTTTAGCTGGTGGGTTGAGTACTCATGACTGTATGAAGGTACTTTTCAACAACTCAGCTTGTAGGGTTTGTTCCTTGTGGTAAAAAAGTGTGCTACAAGTTACTGTTACTTAAATATTGGCATACAAAGTTCAGTAATAGTTACTGTAAAAATTAGCATTATTTGCATGATAAAGTCTGCATTGTAATCCCAATACTATAGAAAATCGCACAATTTAGTTCAATCAATGGCTATAATCGCTACATTCGACAATGATACATTTTAGTTTGATACATGGCTATGGTTATAATTAAAAACTTTGAAAATTGTACATTTTTAGTTCCATCTGTAAGTGATACACTCAAAAATGGGAGTTTAGTTAAAATATCACTAAGTGATACCTTCGAAAATGGTAAATTTTAGATGAATCTATTGATATAACTGACACCTTCAAAAATGGTAAAGTTTAGTTCAAAGACTATGATACTTTTTAAAATGGTAAATTTTAACTCAATCTACAGATATAGCTGATACCTTCAAAAATGGTACATTTTAGTTCAATCTATAGCTATAAATAAAACCTTCGAAAATTATACATTTCTAAATCAATCTATAAGTGGCATCTTCGAGAACAATACATTTTAGTTCAATTTATAACTAATACATTTGAAAACAATCCTTTTTAGTTCAATCTATAACTAATACATTTGAAAACAATACATTTTAGTTCAATTTATAACTAATACATTTGAAAACAATCCTTTTTAGTTCAATCTATAACTAATGCTTTCGAAAATGGTACATTTTAGTTTAATCTATAACTAATGCCTTCGAAAATGTACCCGAAAATGGTACATTTTAGTTCAGTCAATGGGTATGTCTATAACTAACAAAACTGCAAGTTATCAATATTGTCTAAAATGCATGCCTAATTATGCCAGAATTCATTGCTCAACAATTTTTAAAATTATGTCTCAATTCATTGCTCAACATTTTTTTGGTGATGGCGTGAAGAGGAGGTACATCATTTACAAGCTGGTATTCAGTCAAGTGAAGCCACTACTGAGCCAAATAAATCAACCAATAAAATGGAAATGATATTATTGGTGTGGCTACTATCGCTACGGGATTTTAACTTCTTTTAGGTGGACTGTAACCGCACTCATATTAACAAAAAGAACGATCAATAAATTCGGAATACATGCCTCTCTGTAATATTAGTATGTGCTTTTTCAGTTTCTATTATAAAAAGCTACTCCATAATTGGTATGTACACTTAATTTCGAGAGACAAAATTAGAGCAGAAGTAACGGAGGTAAGGCTAATGGACCATTTTTGTTTTCAATCAGATCTCCGATTCGGCTTTACAAATTGCAAAACGTTTGCTTTAAAAGTGAAAAATGTTAAAATGACTGAGAGGAAAAATCAAACCTTGATGGGAATACACATCCAGTAAATCTACGACAGGAAAGGTAATCTGTTCTGACTTCTATCTTCACAGATTGGAAACTAAATTAGTGCGTTCTCTTATGTCGAGAGGTGCTCTAGATAGATATAGGACGAATGATCTGACATAAACTCAAATAACGACTTTCTCGGTCACCAAACACTCTCCAAGAAATGTTGGCATAAATTCACACCAGCAACTTCATAGATGACATAATTTAGACTTGTCTAACCATCTATAAGCGCGAGACGAAGATTTGTTAAGGTCGGAAAAGAATTAAGTTTGATAACTCCTGAAGATATTTTTTCACCTTCCAGCTACCCCAAGAATGATAGCCCCCCGCCAGATACTCAAGTAGATACAAGTTTATATATATATATATATATATATATATATATATATATATATATATATATATATATATATATATATATATATATATATATATATATATATATATATATTAATGATATGTGCTATTTGTATTTAATAATGTGTCTACGCTTATAGTATCGCTAGATTTTCATGATTATTTGTTCATTATGTGGAGTCGGTTATAGGAATAGAGTTCTCAGCTGAAGCTGTTAACCAATTTCTAAGAACAAACGCCAAAATTTCTATAGTATTATGAAACGTTGGACAGCATGAATTAGTTTCCTATAATGGACCCTCACACACTGTCAAAATAGAAATTATATGAATTTTTTAAAATAAGAAAACCACCCAAAAAAATCCCCAATTTATTAGTAATTTGAGATATAAATATATCTTTGTCTTAGGCGTTTGGGTCGTGTTCTTATTGTATAACGTGAAGTGCTATTATTCAGCTCGAAAAGGCTTACCAGCAAATTATACATGTTTGACTCTGGATAGAATACTTGCAATGTGTCTACTTGTTCTGTTAATTTATATCTGCTTCAGACTGTCCCCTAATTAACTATTTCTTTAAAACAAAAACAAAACTTTTTCTATGTTTGTAATCATGAGCATATTTCAATATATTAATACAGAACGTACGTACATCAGTATTTCAAGAAAGGACCAGTCAGAAAATTAAAAATAACGTTGCACGACTACTGAAATTTACAAATGCTTCTAGTTTAAATTTTGCCCTGGAATGACTTAACTCTTTCCCCAAATAACAATGTAAAGGTCATTTGAGTTTCAATAATTCAGAGTCGACCACATTGGAGATGCAAAAGCCAATACAGTTTTCGCACCCATATAAGCGTAATGTGTCTACTGCCAGTTATCTATGTATATTTTAAGTCTTCTCTCGTTCGTGAAGTCGATTTCGATTAAAGTTGGTAATGTTCCCAACCAGATGGAGAACCAAAATAATACAATTAGCATGAGCACATATAACATTTAAAATTCGGTTACAGTCACATGCCTTTGAAATTATAACGGCATGATGTTGGGACGCGAGTATTTCAGCATTTATCATCGAGACACAACACATGACTCCCTGACAGCCTGGTTCAGGTGAAATACGCTATATAATTCACAAATGCTTCACAATACATGTACATCATCAGTGAAGATTTCTTAATTGACGTCATGCGCTATTATTTACTATTTCCTTCACGGACGATTCATACAGGAGAAAAACTTAGCTACTACTCTCACGAACGTCGACCAGCAAGTTGATCTGAGGGGTTTTTTTTTATTATCCAGACATGACTGGTGGGGGATCGGCACCATTCTCATTAAGGGCCATCAGTAAGATCAGAAAAAAAAAAGGCGGAGAACATCTTTTTGGTCTGTCCAGAACGTTGAACTGACAAAGCTACTTTCTCGGCTTATAAATCCTTACCAATAAATAAAAACTAAAACAGTCTTTTATTAACAGATTCACAGAACGAGATCGTAGAAAGATATTGTGCCAATAATTGGAGGGACAGAAAAATACCGGTCCTGAGATTTGGCTCCAGCTTAGATTTTATCGTGTGCCAGAGCAAATTTTAGATCTTGTAATTATCCCTAAGAACGCAGGATTCATACTACATACTGCTACAAGTCTATCGTCTTAAAATAAGTGACAGAAAGGAATGAAGACGTCAAGCTTTGTAAAATATAACAATTTTTTTTCCTAGAATAAAGTGAAAAATGAGAAAAAAGAATTAAAGTATTGAGAATTAAATCCAAAAATAATCAAAAAATTAAAGACAAGTCGTAGTAATATTTTTTTGGAATAAAACTCAGTTTAAGCTCCGAAGAGATCATAAAATGAAGGTGATGACATGTCTGTTATAGCCTGAGAAGTGCTGATGTATCAAGTCTAGGGTTGAATCATAGAAAGAATATTTCTGGTTTGAATTCAGTATAAATTCCAATGAATGTCTTATCCAACAATTCTGTCAGAGCACTTTTGTATTTCCAGAGGAAAAAAAACCCCACTTGAAATCAATAATTTGAAGAAAATAAAATTCAGCCCAAACTGGTCACAATATAATACAACTTAGGGTGCTAGATGCTAAAGTGCTAAAGCATGACAGGTAAAATCGTCACAGTCAGAAGATAATATAGTTCTCTGCTTGACCCCAGGTCACAATTATATTTTCTAAAAACAACAATTGCCTAATGAAAAATAACCTCCCAGAATGATCTAATTAGCTTTGTGTATTTACAACACAATAGCCTGCAAAATTCACTTAGGAATCTCCAAAACTCTGACCCTGATCAACATATTTACTCCTTGCTTACCCGAATAATAATCCTGATATTAAACTCATACATATGGAGAAAAATGAAGCCATTATTAGTTTCTTACATAAACAATTTTTAAAAAAAACAACAAAAAAAACCCCGTTAATCAGGTCAAGCAGAAATGAACTCATTTTTGTACAAGGTCAAGTCCAGCAAACATTGTTACATTACAATAACATGAAAGAAATGAAAAGAAAACAATTAAATTAAATATACATAATACATCCCTAACCTCTTAATGCTGAGCGCCAAGCGAGGCAGCTGCTGCTAAAAAATGTTTTTTTTTAATAAGTTTCTCGTATGACTCCTGGATTCGAACCTGTGACTTCCAGCATCCGAGGTGGATGCTCTAATCACTTAAGTTACCAGAGCGTTTAGCTAATAAACGAAAAGTTGTAAATCTCGATCATTTCGTGATTTTACTCAAACGTTGACGCTGACCTAATTAGTATACATCAACATTTATGCTATTAACTTCTATTTTCAGTCAAGCAATTTTTATTAAGGAGAGGAAAGTCCAGATTCAGCTGTATCCCCCCCTCGGAGTCTGTTCTGTATAAAAAGCTAGCATGCATATATGTGCTTAATGTCAAATTAATAAACCCATATTAATAAGACTTGATCTTTATTTAAAAAAAAGATAATCTGAAAGTTTTAATCGAAACTTATGTTTAAAATCTCCAAGTTGTGTCTCCAGTCACTGAATAAAATTAATTAATCATTAGGTAAACGAAATCTCTAACAAAAAAAACCCACTTTTTATTATTGAGACCCCTTTTTATTATTGAGAAACCACTTTATTTTTAGTCCTGATGAAATCGTTCATTCTCATGTCATATTATTTCAAACTGTTTCTTTTTCTCATCATAAAATAACATATATTTGAAAAAGAAACCAAGAGTAATTGGGATCTGAAAAAAATTTGTCAAACTATAATATCTGAATTAAACAAATTATTTTTATTCTAAACATTTATAGCCTTAAAAAGTAACAGTTTTGCCATTGTAGGTCTAGTAGTAACAATAAATAAAAAGAGAATTATTATTCTTGTCTTTTTGCAAAGAGTCTGTTTATAGAATCAGGACATCATTTAAATACGAGTCAATTGCAAATAATCACTATCACTTTTATCGATAAAGTGTCAACAAAAATGAGATAATTTTTTAAAAAAAATTTTAAAAATCTGAAAATGGATAGTCTCGTTTAAACGAAGGCACTTGAAAAGGCTAAATTAACAAACTCATTAGATAATTAAAAATAATTAAATTCCTCAAGGCGCGTCCGCAGGAGTGGGAGAGTTCAATTTATATATTTATATACTACATTTGCTTTCACCTCATTAATTCTTCACAACAAATTGCTGAATAGTACGTGAATAGCACAATTTTAGGGAAATGTATCGCTTGGAAAATAATTATAGACAAGAATGACAAAGTAATTATGTAAAAGTAAATCGTATTCCATTTTTATGCAGATACAAGATTGTGATTTTACATTTTCGACAACGAGTATCCGTCTACCACCTGGCTCTCTTTACTACTGTTCATCAACTCTGAGAGACAAAAAACATCCATGATCAATACAAGGAGGCACTTTTACAGCAAGATGAAGATGCTATCGATTATTTTTTGTGATGCAGGAAGTAAACTGGGCGCAAGGTTTGACTGCTTTCTTCCGTGCTGCCACCAATCAAAGTAAAGGAACGCAACTGCTTACCATCCTTGATTGTCTAATATAACGCGCCATTTAAATGTTGCTGAAGGTCTTAATTGGCAATCTCATACAGGATAACGACACAGCCTTTCACCTTTTCGACCTACAGCTTCCTTGGTGGCGGGTTTACTCAAAATGTCACAGGTACTAACTATTATTTGCCAGTCATAAAAGTCTAATGAAACTGCCATTTAGGTTATTTTTTTTCCACGCGACGATAACACGCTTGCTTCACCATTAATTCATCTGCTGAAACCTGGAGCAATGCATGCATTCCATGTACAGTAGTCTAATTGCTGTTACGGATCACTGCCATCTCACCTCTGTCTTCGTGGGTTCGAATATAAGATTCGGCGAATGTGGATATGTGAGAAAGCTTACCAGTAGCTTCTCGTGGGTTGGTGGTTCTTTCCGAGGATTTCCAGGTTTCTTCCTCCACCATTAATACTGACCGCCATGTATAGCCTATCGTGTGCTGAAAAATGGCGTTTAGCCCAACAACAACAACAATTATTGTGATACTTGTCAATGAAAAACTAGTCTTTCTTGTTCCAGGAGCAGCACGCTGTGTCTACACCACCTGGAAGAAGAAATCGAGCCCTCGTTGCTATAGAAGGTTCTATACAGACGACTGAATGGGGACGATAGGCGGTAAGATGTTAAGGGCGTTATCCAACATGGTATAAAAACTACAGACTAGCACAAGTTACTGTTCCACTTTCACTCTATACCTTGCAGAGGTTGCTGGCTGCTCCAGAAACTTAAGCCAGATATTGTTTTTGACCTTGACCTGCTCAAGTTTTTGCTTTATTACGTGAAAATCAAATTCAGTTTTTGATAGGACTCGAATTAGTAGAAACAGATGTGTGGACTCGACTTTCACAAATTAATTACTGGAGATAAAGAAAAAAAAATCAACGTTTGGTGTGGGTGAAACAATATATTAACATAAATCCAAAACCTATCAATGTCCGAAACCAAAATTTGAACTGTTGTACCAAGATCCATACACTTATCAACATAAACTTAATTTTATGACAAAACCTAATATTATGATAAAACTTCACTTACGATAATACACCATGAAACCTAATTTATGGTAATACCCAATAAAACCTAATTTTATGGACTCTGCTTGTAATACAAGGATAACGATAGAGACAAACAAACCAAAATCTTCACAATAAAGTCACAATCATCAAAATCTATTGTTTAGTAGGGGGGGGGCGCTCACCAGTTAAATAATTTTGAGATAGTAACAAAATAAGGTGAAGAAGTTATTTGCATTTAAAACATTAACGTGCTACTTTGATGTAATGTGTCTGACATTTCTTTGGATATTGTACTTTCGGAAATTGTAAATGATCTTAGCACACTACTAACTAAAATGACTGCTCCCTTGAGCTCCAAAAATCATCATGAATTTGTCTAAAGTACACTATACTTAGCAGCTATTAAAATTGGGAAAATTAATTTTGCCAGACTAGAAAATACCAGCTATTGAAAGTGCAATAAATGAATTACCAAACATATAAAATGTAAAAAAAAGTTATCGGCTCTATTTTTTTACAATTTACCTCTGAACTTCAGTTGAGGAAGTAAAATTGCGCGAGTGGAGCTAGCACTTTTCTGAAAGATGCACATCTGGAGTAAGGCCAAGCTGTATGCTCTATAACCCATATTACACTCATCAATTATACACCAACATAGAAGGGAATTAAATGTTCTTTGAACAATATCTAATATACACAAGGTCCTTTTTAAATAGCCAGTATAACCAATGAGGAAATCAGGGGAAGCTCTGCTTCTTTAAAATTCTAACCGTATGCAAAATACAAAACCGTAGAGCGCCACCGTTATGCTCAAAGGTAAGTTGGAGTGTTCTGTCGTGTTTCCTCATCAATGATGATCACCCCCACCAAAGCAATGTCAACTAAATCCATCCATGTAAGAAGAGCGTTTAACGAAAATAAAAAAGTCATCGTTTTCTCATGCAAACAGTCATTATTTCGACCAATTACACAATCTGAAGCATTTCCTGTCAAATCTAACTTTGTATAAAAGGAAGTTGATGTTCTACAATTATCGTATAGTTTTGGAACTTGTTTTATCGATGTTGTTGTTGTTGTTGTTGTTGTTGTTGTTGTTGTTGTTGTTGTAGGGTTTAACGCATTCTCCGGTGAAAGATAGGCTATATGTGCGCGCCAGTTTAATTGGTGACTGAAGAACCCTGGAAAACCCCGGGAAGAACCACCGACCTACGAGACGTTACTGGCAAGCTTTCCCACATTAGCTACGCCTGTGACTTGAACCCATCAGCTCTTTAGACCACTCGGGGCTACTTTTATCGATGTAGTAATGCAGCTGATAACAGCATAGATACAAAATCGATTTTAAAAAACATCCATGCAAATCGAAGACGTTTGCGTTATATATATATATATATATATATATATATATATATATATATATATATATATATATATATATATATATATATATATATATATATATATCTATATCTATATATATATATATATATATATATATATATATATATATATATATATATATATATATATATATATATATATATATATATATATATATATATATATATATATAAATTCTACGGTTTTTCATAACAAATAAAATCAACTATTTCAAACAGTGAAGTGGAAGCATTTTATATTGCCAACGAAGACACGTGCAGTATACGGCCCGCAAACAGGATCTAGCTCGCGACTTGGATACATTCACTTATTGACGTCATACTAATTTGAGGCTTTAAAAATCCGGTCCCAAACTTCGCAAGTTCCTGTGTTTTCCCAAAACCGATCTCTTTTGTCTGCAATCAGCATGCAAGATTTACTTGACTCAGAAACTGAAGAGCTTAGCAACTGATGTACGCACCTCCAAAACTGAAAATTCCACTGCGCACGTGCTCCGAAATGCATGAGCAATATTACTTTTTGCAAAAATACGTGTTTAAACATTTTTACGAAGAATTTTAATTAGTTTAAATTATAATTAAGGGATATACTATAATGTTCTTTGCCAGTCATGATAACAAAGTAGTGGGGTCAAATGTTTCAACTATTTTGTTACTTTTAACATGCATACGTGTTCTCAGAGCTAATGGATATCGAAAATTTGAAAGTAAATCGACTGACAGCAGTCGCATATTTAGCACTACTGCACAGAGTGATCCGGTCCCTGGAGGATATTGCTCATGCCAGCTCCATGAAATAATAATGGTTTCGATTATTATTATTATTATTATTATTATTATTATTATTATTATTATTATTATTATTATTATTATTAATGGTTTGCATGGAAAAACAAACTTTTACAAATCTGATGTAGTTGAATTATTTAGAGAAAAATAGGTCAACCAAAAAGGTGGACAATTACTTCAACAAAATATTAAAAACAAACTTACAAGGTGTATCGGTGAGATAGTTGTAGACATCATACCACGTCACTTTATACCACCTTATTAAATTACTCATCCAAATATCAGGTGAAAATTTAAAAGGCCATTCTTTAATTTCCACGACATTAAGTTTCTGTAAACAGAACGCATTAGCATCTTTATTTAACTGTAAGACATCGTTACGAATGACTGACCTTATGATCGCTGCATTTATGTCATTTTATTAATGGAAATTATACAATATACCAAATAAAATACTAAGTCTTCAAACTGCCGTGACAATTTGCGGGTATTGTGTACACACGTGCGCGACACGCAGTGGCGTAGCTAGGCGGGTGCGAGAGGGGGGTGCGGACCGCACCGGGTGACACCATCTCTGAGGGGTGACACCAAATGAAAAATTGCAAATTTTACAGAGCAGACGTTGCTCGGTCCAGTCGTATTTCATAAGCGGATAACCAATCATAGTTAAATAAATACATGACTAAAAGGCAGAACAGGGTCAGGGTGCCACCAGAGCATCTGGCCCAGATTCACGGTGTCACTCCTCCAGATTTCGAAATCTGGAGGGGTGACACAGTGAGTTTACCGCACTGGGTGACACAAACCCTAGCGACGCCACTGGTGACACGCTCACACTATGTAAGTAGAACCTTCTCAACTTACAATAAATTAGACAGACACATATCCTGCTGTTGGAGACGAATTTGCAGTAGTTCATAACTTAAAACATCAATAAACATAGGTAACAAAAACGATTTGCAATATGGAACATATATAACCCTACAATAGTGTTACTAAGAGATTTTTTCACACTTACAACATAGCGGAAAGTAGATCCTTAAGCGAGTGAGGTCATCCCGACAAAATCTATTTGCTTCGAATCATGACGGTATCAAAAAGATACGTTGTTTGTTTCCACATACTGCAAAGTAAGGTAACACATTTTTCATACTAGGAACTCCCTTATGTAATTGTTGAACCCTTCTTTTAACCAGAAAGCAAAACCCAAAACTAATAACTTGACCAGTGAGCTTACATTAAGAGTTAACCTTTATTAACTTTTAATTTCAGTGTCTCAGACTGAGTGTGCATAGTCCTTGTTGACTCAATAATAATTAGACTGCACATGCACGTAAAATGCAACCGCGGAACAAGTACTGTCGTGTACATGAAGTGCAATAAAACAGCATTATGGTATAAAACGTCAAACCCAACTCGAATTCAAACACAAAGCATAATAAACATGCACGGCAGTTTTAACCATTCAATGCGGTTCCACATACACGACCAAAACATGGATATGCATTCCACAATACGCTGCAAAATGTTCTCAATCAATTTTCAGAACAGAATGGTTATTTACAGCTCACGATCATTCAAAATATTGTTCAGCAGCCACTTGTACACTTACTTACCTTTTGATAAATGAATCTGCAACAAGATTATAAGAATTAAAGATGCAGATCCACCAGCTAAACTGCGCATCGTGTTTGTTTTTCACTGCAAATCCGTTTCGTATCTCGAACAAACCTTGTGTGAGCGAATGCCAATCGTGCAGTTAATAAATATATACATGAAGGCAAGTTAGAAAGGAGGCGCTCGAGGGTTGTGCTTATTGGACGCCAAATGTGAAGTCGCGTTTATATCTACCCCGTTTTATAGTACTAGGTTCTAACTGCATGGTTTGACCTTAGGTCACTCTGAGATGTTATGCATTCGATTGTAGTGGTCATTGCTCACTCTGCATTGGTACAAACTTTTACAACCAGGGCTGGCTAAGGTTTCAGATCGCTCAGGACACATATATAGTGAATCTATATAAATATATAAATACAATCTAACACCATGAGTATAGTTATTATAGCTATATAATGCTTGGTATTAGACATTTTAGACCTATATGTGTTTATTTCAACACATGTAATTTAATCCACGGCAACTAGATGTTTTTATAATTGGTAGGGAGGTGTTCCCTATGTCCCCCTTTACAATGCAACCGATCAGAATGTACATTTCACTGCGTGGCATATCGAAAAAGGATGCGTATATGTGTTTAAGGGTGCAAGGGCCAGTTTTTATGCACAAATTTAATGTTGCAAGGATATAAAAGATCGTAAGAAATAAAATACACAAGTGAGGTCAAAGAGGTCCATATTTTTGGATAACTATATTAAAACAAAGCTGAATATTATCAACTTGACCAGAGAAGTCAATGGTAGTTCATAGCAGAAAGAGTTTATGCACCCCAACCCCAAATTTATACCTGCAATTTTCATGTCCGAAGGTCATTTTTGATGCCATCACAGTGCAAACACAAGCCCTTTTTCCAAGATGATAATTTTGCAAAACGTTCAGCTGATGCAATTGAAAATAGTTGTCATCTAAGCAGTTTTTGAGATGTTCTGCTTGCCTGGAACCCACGTGTTTACTGCAGTAGGAGGCTAGCTCTTCTTTCTAGCCGTCTATTGGTATTTTGCTATCTACATATTGCAGAGTAACTATGGTTGTAGAGGCCAGTTTTTATGTACACATTTAATGCCGCAATCAATGACCTAGTAAAAAAAAAAAATCATAAAAAAATCAAATACAAAAGTGAGGGCAAGAATGTCCATATTTTGAGATATCTATATTAAAACAAAGCATGCAAATATTATCCACTTGACCAGAGAAGTCAGTAGCAATTCATCGCAGAAGTTTATGCACCCCAACCCCAAATTTATACCTGCAATTTTCATGTCCGAAGGTCATTTTTGACACCATGTTGTGCTCACAGGGCAAACACAAGCCCTTTTCCTAGATGACAATTCTGCAAAACAGTATGTACTAAACAGACTGATGCAGTTGAAAATAGTTGTCATCCAAGCCGTTTTTGAGATATTCTCCTTGCCCCAAACCCACGTGTATGAGAGGTTAGCTCTTCTTTCTAGCCAATTTATTGGTATTTCACTATCAACATTTTTGCAGAGTAACTCTAGAAGGTGTACATGCATGACAACAATTTCAAGAACAACACAAGCCCGAAACACCTAGTTCACAAATATATCCATATCTTTAATTAGTAGACCATAATTGCTGAAAGAGTCACCTCATAGTCTTAAGTTAAGAAATTTGCCAGGGGGCCAAATTACGAAACTGTACCCTGCTACCTATGGACCGTGTATACATGCCTTACAACAGTTTCAACAAAAACACAAGTCCGAAACACCTATTCACAAAAATACGCATATCTTTAATTAGTAAACAATAATAGCTTAAAAAGTCACACCATAGTCTGAAGATATTTGCACCAAGTTACGAAACTAGTTCCTGCCACCTTAAGCTGAAATACAATTCTATAGCAGAAAAACTTTGAATTATCGCATCTATTAAATGATCATAAGGATACTCGAATCAAAATAGTTGAGAATGTATCCTTCCATTTGGTTTTGGGCTACTAAAACATCAATGCTCATTGAAAATTAGCTCGAAATTACATTGTCAAGTGGCCAACTTCATTGGACGAGATAATTACGTTGTTTTGTAATCCGAGTTTCCTCCGACATTTGCCACCCCATTTCTTATATTAGGACATTTACGTTGGGTGTAGGGTCAGAGCCCAGGCATGTAGGTTGCGAGATTTGTGTATTCCTTTGACTGGGAATGCAAGTGGCTACATTCAGGTCAAATTTAAACATATATAACATAAATATATAACAAATATTATGCTCGCAATTTCAGAGAAAATAAATCATATTCCTATCGATTTTATGCAGGAATATTTCGTTGAAGGTCCTTCAAGTCTGCTAGGCCAACTAGTAAGCGGCAACCCTATGCCGACTACCCACTCCCGGCGAATTCTAACTTTTCGATAGACAATGGAATCTGACCCTACATCCCCACGAAATTGTCCTATATAATAAAAATGGGATGGCAGGGTCAGATAAATCTTGGATTAGTTGTTTTGATGTTTAGTTTGAGTTGGTGGATGAAAACCTTTTAACGCCTTTTCGTCCTATTTAAATACCACGGAAAAGATCAAAATACGAGAAATTATTGGAAATAATTGAATATTTCATAGAATGGGTAATTTCAAAACTTTCAGCTGTCAGGATTTGGAATAAACTGTTCGATGAACTGCAGTACTAAGAGCCGGTGACGGGGGAGGGAGGATCCCAAAAGATCATTGTGGGGACGCAAATAGGCGATGGGTCTGTGTGACCAAACTCCCAGTGGGGGCTCAGGAGGGATAGCCCACACAAACATCTACATCTTACATGTTTCCAGGGCACAATTTTAATCCTCTAACAGTAAAAGAAAAAGACTATTTTAGGAAACATTCAAATTCTTTCGTACTCGGTTTTATTTTGGGGGGAGGGGTAGAGATCGCCGGCCCTCACACAAATCCGCTCATGGAATCGCACGACCTACCAGGTAAAATTAATGCCAAGACCTATATTACACAAACGATGGAAAATGGTTTGGAGAAGAAAAGTTTTACGACGTTTCGGCGTAAAGTACTGAATACCTACCTCATGGAATGATGAAGTACAAAATACACAGATGAAACTCAAAATAATTATACATTGGCATAAAGAAATAAAAATAAATAACAAAATATAGAATATTCAATAGATGTGAATTAGATTACAAGAACATAATAACAGAAGATAAGCAAATACATATTGAGATTGAACAGTGTATATGTGAATAATGAGAATAAGTATGGATGCAAGCTATATGAACAATATTTGAGACATACATACATACATACATACATACATACATACATACATACATACATACATACATACATACATACATACATACATACATACATACATACATAATCCCATCTTCAGAGTGCAGTTCTTGGCACAAGTTTGATGGCATATAATAGAAACTTGTCGAGTCGGCTCTACCCCTCCTCTCTCTACCACCCATACTCATTCACGTCCAATAAACTTAAATTCCGCATTTCTTTTTCGCCACCATCACCATCTGCCAAGCCTTCTTATTGTACAAATTATATGCAAAAAATCGTCACGATGACCCCGGACTCATATTATTTTTCACGTATATTATTCCCCATTGTATTTGGAGATCAGAGAGTATGTTATTTTCATTACTTCGTTTACTATTGCACAGCTAAAAATATACCTATGCACCAGAAAACTTCTATCATCTACATCCACTGATCTGTAACTCTACGTCCCTGTCTTAATGACCCAGTCTTTTCATCTCAGTTAATGCCCAAATTACCTACATAATTAACTTTGGTCTGGGTCACCGTGACCACCAAAACTTTCATAATTACCTTGTGGTACCGTGGCATACTGGTTTTTATAGACGTGGAACATCCGCCATGTTTGTCTTACGAAACGGATTCAATACGTGCATTAATTTACGGAATGCCTCCATCAAAGGGTATAATTATTATATCAACTTCTGTTCTACTTACCGAGAGATACCGGTAACGCGTGACCTAGTGGCAGCTGTTAATAGCATTCAAAAGTATCGACAGTGTAACTTTAATAAAAACAACAAAGGTCACTGCAAGTTCAATCAAATCCTCGAGAAATAAAACATAAACATTCCAGACCCACTAGCTAGCAGAATGCACGTATCGCAAAGATATTTGCGCTGATTCCATCGCTTTATCAAAATGGCTTTGAGCTGTGTTGTACTATGACGCTGGCTACACCCTAGAGTTATTCCTATCAAACCGCAGTAATCTGGTCCGGCATTTTCGAGGAAATTCAGAAACATTAGGTGGCTCTCACCAGTTATTATGTACTTTTGAGAGAATGATGTATGTAAGGTGTAGTTGTTTGCATTTTAAACATGCACAGTGGAGAGAACGTTGGCATACCTATATGCTACTTTCATGGTAATGTGGCTGAAATTTCTTTGGATATTGTACTTTTGGAAATTTTAAATGATCTTAGGACACTGCTAACTAAAATGACTGCTCCCTTATGCTCCAAAAGTCAACCTGAATTTGTCTAAAGTACACTATTCTTGGCAGCTAAAATATGGAAAATGAATTTTGCCAAACTAGACAATACCAGCTTCTAAAAGTGCAACAAATCAATTACCAATTACATAAAATGTAAAAAAAAAAAAAAGTTATCGGTAACTGAAGTTCGAGAAGTGAAAATGAGCAAGTAGAGCTAGCACTTTTTTGAAAGATGCACATCTGGAGTAAGGCCAAGCTGTATACTCTCTAACCCATATTACACCCATCAATCATACACCAAAATAAAGGGAAATATAGGTTCTTTGAACAATACCTAAGATATACATATTCTTTTTTAAATAGCCAGTATAACTAGTGAGGAAACTGGGGGGAAATTCATTTTCTTTACAATTATAACCCTATGCTAAATACGAAACTGTAGAGCACCACCTTAATGACTGCGTGAAGGAACTGGACAGTGATACAGTGCCGTCTTAACAACATTGAAGGCTTTGGGCAATGTAATGCGCCGGAGCCTCCTACCGACCGTACATTATGCTGCCATTAACAATAAGGCAGTATAATGCTCCGAACAGAGCGAGGTCCTGGGCAACTGCCCACTGTGCCCATGTCTTAAGAAGGCACTGTAGTGATATATTAATTGAGAAACTGTAACCCTATCCTTCCAGCATCGCCGCTAACCACTGGAGTCTATACTTAAGTGCAGTGAATATTCACCAGTGGCTTGCGACGCTGATTATGTGCACTAAGAGGCGGAAGCGAAAATGGATCTAAATATTAGCTTTCGATTCTTGAGACTCTCAGGAGTTTCCGGATATGCCCTCATCCGGCTAAAAAAAAAACAAAAACGTACGCCTTCACAAACGCAGTTACTTGCCACTTGAAATGTCACCATTGTTTTATTCATGCACACGTTTAAACAGACACGCATACATTTGCTTTGGTGCTCTTTCGAGGAAAGCAGGGCCCATTTGAAATTTTGAAAATCCATACCCCATCACTTGATCTGATCCGGCTGTGAATCCTATGAACTTGCTGAGGAGCATGGGGTCAACATGCACAAATGGAGAAAAGACTGAATACCCTGACTTGACAAAAGAGTAATCAAGGATAAGAGATTTGTTTGTATCTCATAAGTGCTATTGGCCGAAAAGTCAGTATAACATAGTAAAATATGATTTACTTTTAGTTTTAATTCGTACTGTAAAGAATTATAAAGTGCATGTTTACATTAACTCGCACCTATCCATAAGTTTTACATTGTGAGGCATTCTGAGTCAGCAGGAAACCCTATCAAAGCTATCCACATGTTTAAAATTGTTGGTCTTTTTGGGGTGTAAGATAAATATATAACGTTAACATTATATATCCTATACAACAATTCATGGGTACCAGAGTGGCCGAGTGGTTTAAAGCACTCAGAGTTATGTATCACTGCCATCTCACCTCTGCGTGGATTCGAATCTCGGGCTCGATTAATGTGGGTATGTAAGAAAGATTGCCAGTAATTTGTCGTGGGTAGGTGGTTCTTGGCAATTAGAATCGTGTATGTTATAAACTTTCATATACTCGGTGTATCAAGGGCACTCCAGTTCTAGAAAAAGAAAATAGAAAAAAAAAAGAAAGAATCTGGAGAGAGAGAGAGAGAGAGAGAGAGAGAGAGAGAGAGAGAGAGAGAGAGAGAGAGAGAGAGAGAGAGAGAGAGAGAGAGAGAGAGAGAGAGATGCTGATTTTTGCTTTTTCAAACGATGAAGGTGACGCTTAAATGACCGGAACTCCTTCACACCATCTGTAAAACAAATTGGAACCAAATCTCAAATAATTATTAGTGACAGGTTTAAAACCATGTGTTGGTTGAGTGACAATTTGCTATGTGTAAATTAACCAATACGTTCATGAATGCTTGGCCAACTCATTAATCTCCTGGATTCTTAAACAAGAATACATAATATGCATTAAGACTAATAGTGAGGTGTACTTTATTTTGCAGAAGTAAAGTTTGAGAAGTAGTGCGATGATGTCATTTTCGTATAAATCAAAAGAGTTTAATTCCTTCTTCATCTTCTGCCAACAAGAACTCAAAAATGACACAACGTGTTTAACTAAAGTCAGGCTCCATCCCAAGGTATTCTTGAGGAACTTGTTCTTCAAACGAAAAGGATTCTACCCGAAGTTACTGCAGTAACGTGTAAGCTAATGCTAATCGTTGTAACACCAGATTACTCGTTGTGTAAGACGATCAAACGACAGTAATTTACGTTCAACGAATTCAGTTTTGCCTGAAGCGCTAGGGAAAACAATCAGCATATTAAAGGCATGACTGAGATACATGGCCGTCCAACTTTGGTGATCTAACTTTATCTTAATAACTCTGAGAACGGAGAATGTAGCCATAACTATAGAGATGCGTCTGAAATTCTGTCATTCCATAAATCATGCATCGTGTTGTACATTATATACATTCAATGTTTCCTAATGTAGCAGCAACAGAATATATTACACATGACAAACCAACACAATTCATGGGGATTTGTTAAAAAAAATTTTATTCGTCAATTACACATATTGTCTTTCGCATAATTCCAAAGTTTGATATCCCCTACGTCGTACTTATCAACCATAACGATACGACAAAATTCTGGACTTTGTCTTAAAACATCAATCTTGGTCGTGTTCCGACATTTCTATCGCATAGTTTCAATGAATTATGTACAATACAATGCATGTACCTTATTGTATATTTAATCGAATAATTGATCCGGTTTCGTTGTCGCGTACAGTGATGCCCGAAGATGGTTAGTTTTTGCCGTGGTTATTTTAGATATCAGATAGTCACACATATTTCGCTTAACGCTTGAAGGCCACTCCGGTGGCATAAGAGGTTAAGGCGTCGGCTAGGATTTGGGAGGTCGCGGGTTGGAACTCTGGCCAAGTCATACCAAAGACTTATAAAAATGGTACTTGCAGCTGCCTCACTTGTCGTTCAGCATTAAGAGGTTAGTGCTATGACTGGTCGGCCTCGTGTCAGAATAATGTTGCTGAATAGGACAAGATGTAGACATCGTAGCGATATGACTCGTGTTGTTAAAGTTACGTTGACAGCAGAAAACCCACTAAAACACACTATCACTAACACATAAGTGCTTTTCTGTTGATGAAACTATTTTATGCTAAGTCGCTCGTAAAATGTTCGCTTGTAAGTAGAGAAATGAATCTTTTCTTGTCCTTCAGGAAGTCTTTTGGATTTTAAATATCTACGCCATATCTCTCCACCAAGAATATGTGGGTTTGACTGCAAAATCTTTGGTCACATTCGTAATAATAGCAACTGTATGCGAAACACATTCCTCTGATAGCTGTAATAGCATCGAAATGATTCATTGATGATAAACATGAATGTATTTACCGCCTGGAAATTAGAGCATAGAAACATGAAATCTCAACGACGTACTTGATGATACAGTTTCAATGTATAACGTGATGCCAGCACGTCTTTAAGTTTTTGCATTTCAGGAACTCCACCAACAATTTCTCCGAAAATGCCTGCTTTTTCCAGAAGGAGTAGCATCTCTTCTTTGATTCGGGTCTGTCAAATTGTCTCATACTCTCTAATAACGATTCCATTCTAATGTATCGTTTTTTTCTGCATACATTCGAGCTACGAAATTGATCCAACGATAAAGGTGCCTGTGTCAGCTTCTCCTTGGAGGTTTAACATATGTAATATGAAGAGTCGTGTCAAACTAGATCATGTCAAACTTATCATTGGTCAAGTCAAACATGAGCTTGACAAACTTATTATTGGTCATGTCAAACATGAGCACGACAAACTGATTATTGCTTGACGTTTCCAATTAGTTTTGATCTGGCTATAGATGTGTAGCCTATTCTGAATATAACCCAGGCTTAATAGACTGGTGTGTCAACTCTGCTGTTAAATCCAGACTACCTACAATATGTCAAAGCAATTCGGGCGATCACACGAATAAGAGATACATGTGGAACTCATCATTGGTCATGTCAACCTCGATCATGTCAAACTCATTATTGGATTTTCGGAAATCCACATATTCGAGTATATTCCAGAGGAACTCAGCACATTTATGGAAGAATACCAAGTGTTGAGATTTTGGAAGAAGTTGCATGTGTATTAAATTCAATCCCCACATGAGATTTAAAATTTTCGTGAGTAATTGATAGTCTTAAAAGATCTTGATCTTGGCACTGTCATTGGCACTGTCGTTCCTCTGCGAGTGATTAGTTTTAAATAAGACGGCTGATTTTTGCTGAATTTGACACTTGAGATCTCTAAATTTGACCATATGCTGTCGTTCTAAAATTTCTAAAAGACAGTTTTGGGCTAGATTGAATGTGAACATAAAATCTTCTGTAGCTAACGAACGACTTTATTTCTAGGCGGATCCTGACTGTTTCAGTCTAGTTGTAGAGGTAGATGGTATTTAATCACAATCATTCATATCTTCTTCAAAATCGTTGCCGGGAACATCCGACAACACTTCTTAACGTATAAGAGGACATAGAACGTCCTCGTCGTTCAGCTTCTGATTTCTTCTTGGAAAGATTTGAACATGTCAAACTTTAATTTTATTAGAGTACATAACACCTCAACAGCATAAGATAATACACCCATTCCGTTCCAGTCTGTGAAGATCGATCGAAGAGTCAAAGAGGATTATACTTTTCTTCAGAGATTTACAGAAACCCATTCTAAAGTAAATGTCCAATAACAGTTCTGACCAGTCTTCTCGACTCGAAAGTCAAGATAGCAAATATGCGTGTCAGGAAAGAGAACTATGGGCTTCACAATTACCACAACGTCACAAAAAAAACCCTTTAAGACAGGAGCAAAGAGAAACAAAACAAGAGACCGTCTATGTCAAGAAAAAGAGACCGGTCTTCAGAGCGTCCCAAGAGAACAAAAGAAAACATATTCAGAAGCAAAAACGAGTTATGAACCCATTCCAGTAAAAACAATTAAAAAATGTGAGAAGGAGAATCCATTCCAGTAAACAAATTAAAAACAAGAATAACACTCGAATGCACACACACGTGCACATAAGCGTTTTTATAAGGTTTTTGTTTATAATGGAGGGATCTGAGTCTTTTTTTTATTTGGCATTCATTTGAGTATCATCTCATTTCTACGAGATTTGGGTTGGCCCTGAATATGGTCATTGGGTTTTGAATAAAAGCAAAGAAACTGCCTGAATCGTTATCTGTAACTGTCTTAAACCTTTTCCGCGTCCACGTTAACTCCTGTTACTGCTATATTTGCAGTAGTTTTAGTAGTGGTGGTGGTGACTACTGGGTGGTGAACGTCGATGCAGTCATAGAAGGTTTAGAAATCATAGATTGTGAATGACTCTTTCTTTTAGATTTCGCTAAAGAAGATTGATACGTGTGCCTCGAGTGTTTTAACTTCACCAAAATATCTTGTAATACATTAAGCTTTCGCTCTCTTCCTTTTGCTCACTGTTCAAAGTTTCTCCACTTGTTGCTTTCTTTTTTCTCATTTGTTGTCATCATTTTATCAACCATGCAGATTGCACATCAGAATCGTTAAATCGTACGAACACTCGTAGGTTTGTATAACGAAAGTGACATCATGTGTACCTGCATTCTGACTGGTTGATGTTCCCAATTAGTTTTGATCTGGCTATAGATGTGTCGCCTATTCTGAATATAACCCGACAGGTTTAATCGACTGGTGTGTCAACTCTGCTGTTAAATCCAGACTACCTATAATAGGTCAAAGCAATTCGGGCGATCACACGAATAAGAGAAACAGCAGTTTTGGTAGAGAAAAGTCATGTTGAAACACATGAGTGCTTACAAAGAATAATAGTCATTGGATAGACTCTAAGGAGAATCTCGCAGAGAGAGGCGCCACCTGTGTTAACCATTTTTGGTACACCACCACCAGCTGGTGATTTCATTCTCCTTCTTCATATCCAGCAACCCTTTTGTGAGTGGATTTGTGTGTTTGTAAGTATAATGTGTGCAATCCCTTTCGTTGGTTATTAATTGTAAGGGTTCTTGAGAACTGCATACGGCGTGTTGATGATATATCAAAGTAGGTGCAAGGTAGTAATCAAATAATGAAAAAGTGTGTGATGTTTGGTACTCTAAACCCAGAGTGTTGGATAGTACTCAAAAGATAGGTGCTAAATAATAATAATAATAATAATAATAATAATAATAATAATAATAATAATAATAATAATAATAATAATAATAATAATAAAAATAATAATAATAAAATGAGTGTTGGATAGTACTCCAGAAATGGGGTGTTGGATAGTATATGTAGTTTTAACATTACACCTTCCATGTATGCCCCAGAACTACCTACACTATTAATCCCAAATATATTTTTAATTAGTATTTTTCATTTGAGCCCTTAATGCCTGATATTATTTTCTTTTTGAGAACACAATTTCAGTGGACTAATCGCCACGATACAATTGTGATATAGAATATCAACGACATCCTTTAATAATAGTTGAACTTATCTTTATAGATTTGGTACGTACAACTTATGCAGAGCGTCCGAAAGTCACAAGAATATATGATTTCTACATCACTGCTGCCTAAGTGCTTAGAATCAATATTGCCTTCACTAGCTGATGTTATCAATATTTTTCTCTAAAGTGCTAAAGTGCTTAGATTCAATATTGCCTTCACTAACCTAAGTTATCGATATTTCACTCTCATCTGGGGAATTCTCATGATTTTTTTAAAACTGCCATTATATGTCTCTGTTTAGGAATCCGACGCAACGCACCATGACACTTTAAAAAACCACCGTCCTGTTTCTAAACTCCCATGCATGTAAAATATCTTAGAAAAAGTTGTTCTATCCCTACTTGCATCTCATCTGAAGTTTAAAGTCTTTTTAGCAAAATACAGTCTGCATATCACCATCACCATAGAACTAAAACTTCCCCTCTGAGAGTAGGTAATTACCTCTTTGATTTGGATAGCTGAGAGATTACAGTCCTCACTCTCTTTAACTTGCATGTGGCATTTGACACAATAGGCCAGGATCGGCAACCTACGCATGTGTGACTCGAGAGGTTTGGTGTGGCACGCGAAGGGCAGCTAATAATCTCGATTCTAAGTGTTGATCTCTAAATCTTTCATTTTGTAATTAATCCAGAAAAAGTGGCACGCTATGTAGATTAGGTTGCCGACCCTGCAATATACCACGACATACCTCTTAACCATCTCCAAAAGTATATTATCATTCGGGAACTATCTGTATATATCTGATTTGAGCTGCCCCCTCCCCCTTTTCTACCCTTGCGTTATGTCTGTCTTCCACATACTCCATATTATTAGTTGGTTAGAAAGAAAGAAAAAATTTTTATTCTCACTTACTGTAAAATAAATTCTGTGTTACCCCTATCAACACCCATGTCTTATGATATTTCACAATCCATACTTATATATCTTTGTTGGTTGATAAACGGACTTTCTGTATCGTATAACTTAGACACGGGATGATTTGAATATTTGCGTTACCAATTACGACCTACCTAGGGGCTCCACATCAATATAGAAATACTTGTAACATAAACTATACATTATTTTATCAACTTTACCCTCACTCCCTTAAATCGACGGTCATTGATAGGTATCTTTCATAAAACCATGTTAAAAGGTCCGGGTTCAGCTTATTTTCAATGTTATTTTGTGGTTAGATTATTGGAGGACTAAAATCTATATGTGAGTTGTAAAGTGGTCTTTACTGTTAAACTACTAATTGTTTCAGAATTCTGAAAAAGTAGGAGATTGAGTAATTCCTTTGCATCACGCTTCCTTAGACTCTCTCTCTCTCTCTCTCTCTCTCTCTCTCTCTCTCTCTCTCTCTCTCTCTCTCTCTCTCTCTCTCTCTCTCTCTCTCTCTCTCTCTCTCTGATTTTAGGTGTGTATACAGTGATCATCATTTCCCCAGTACTCGTCTTATTTTATTCTCCTGAACAAACTGGCATTGAGTTTATTCACTAAAGTGTGAAGGTGTAATATGTGTTTTACAACATGATTCCTATCATGTGCCCAAGAATACATAGCCTTAGGAAGGTACGGGCGCACATCACCACAACAGAAAACAATAGCAACAAGAAAATGCAAACAAACAACAGAATAAAGTAAACCAAAACATCAATAAATTTGTTCTTTTCTTAAGAAAATTTCTTGCTCGACCTAAAGATTTTTGACATGTGAATGTTGTAGCAGTGTTAATATTCAGACTATATATACAAATAAATATCTTGGATTTTGCCATTAGGGATGAATGTGAACCCGTCAAATAATAGTTTCATTTATGTTTCACCAGAACAGCAGCAGATTTGTCCAACTGAAAGTCATAAAATGTTCACCAGATCTGCAAATGTTACAATTTATATATTGCCCCTTGAACTATGCTTATTTAACCACGATATTTTAGACATCGTGCACCGTAATAGTTAGTCCGATAAATCACACCCCCCTATATGTGTTGATACTGATAGACTATATGTGGGTCAGATTCATTAAAATGTGCAATTTTGCTGCATACAAATCTTTCTGGAACAAACATGCGCGAACTTTAGACACATACCGGTAACTGGCAACAGCCATATCAAGCGTGAAATTCAAAATGGTCACAGCACTGATGGTTGTGCTATTCCAGGAGGATTTAAAAGTCACCAAACATATGATACGCTCCGGAAATATAATGCACATGTCGCGAAAAGAACTCCACTTCCGACGGTAGCTTCTCAGCAATGAGAAATACCGTTAAGTGTGTAAATTAGTTTATTAGTTTAAAATACACGCTGATGTGTGCAGCCAAATTTGGATGCAGATAATTGCACATTTTAAAGAATAGGTGATATCAGCCCCTTACCCGAAAATCCACATGATCACGGATGAAGGACTGATTTATCGACCTACGTAATAGTTTGCATTATTCTTTGTTTATATTATGATGCACATTCTACCTATCTATGGAATTGAAGAGTTTTATCCTTCAGAAGCGACACGATGTCAATACCACGATATTTTAAAGATTCCAAAGATTTAGAGATCGTACATAATGATAAACATTTTAAAACAACAGCCATAGAAACTTACGTGAAAGCCTTGACACGACATATTTTAAATCGTTTTCTGCGCTGGCACATCGTATTCTGACCTGTTAAACATATTTTTATCATAAATGATGATATTTAAACAGCAGAGCCTCCCTTTCCCCCCTTTGAAAACATAGAGACGATATGAATAAAAAAATCTAATTTCAGTTGCATTTCTATAGAGAGGGCCGGGGTGGGGATGGGCTGGCTTTGCGTTGCCTTGTTTCTGAAAGCATTAATATGGGTTTCTTCTTTCATAGACGTCAAAATTTCATTCTCTAAAATTGTCCTTGTCCGTAAATTTTGTACTTTGTTTTCTTATTATTTCAAAGTAATCAACAAGACTTTCCCGAAAATGAAAGACTTCGTGTTCTTGTTCCCTCGACACCATTTGAAAAGGGCTTCGCTTATAAAGACACATATTTCTTAATTTGCCATGAAACGAGAGAACTTAATACACCTGTATTTGTTAATGATAATATTGGGATATAAAATTTGGGTAGAGAAATAAAAAAAGGAAAGTATTTAGGACTATGTTGGTAGAGAAATAAAAAAAAGAAGTATATAGGACTATCTTGGTTCATATAAAACTTGGGTAGAGGAATTAAAAAAGTATATAGGACTACGTTGGTCATTACAAATTGGGATTAGTTACAAATTGAATAGCTTGGTTCAATTCAATGACTGGAATGACCTGGGGACAGACTTACCTTGAATGCCGCCTTTTCACAAATTTAATACTAAATCGCCTGATTCAGAAGTATAACAATAAACGAATCACTCGCTTCTTTTCAACTGAACGAATCATTGTTCCTTACAGATTGAGATTAGCTACAAAATTGGATAACCTTGTTCAATTTCATAGCTTGGAACCAACTTACATTGGGAACTGCTTTTCACAAACATAATCCTAAAATAGCCGGGTTCAGAATTCATAACAATAAACGAATTACTCGCTTTCTTCACTGTAACAAAATGAATTAGCCGAACAAATCGGGTATTGCTCAATGTTACGAGTGGTAATCGATGTTGCGAGTGGAACAAAAAGACGATTTACCAAATTATCCATGATCCATGTTAAGAGTTGAACAAAAACAATAACCTCTTTACAATAAATAACTTAAAATGGACACGTATGTTATTGAACAAAAGCGACAGTCTCTTTACGATTCTGATTGGACCACGTAGTCATTCCACGCCATAATGCATTCTGATTTAGGGCACGTAGTTGTTTTACGTCATTTTGGAATATAAAAGGCCGAGCCTATCTAAGAACTCAGATTAATTAAAGCCCCAAGTCAGAAGTCTTGTTCATATTTACAGGAAAGAATTTCCTATTACTTACTTTAATAATTTTTGTAGTAACTTGTATATTTTTTCTCTACTATAATGTTATGGAATTTTTTTATTGTTTCTATGTTCATTTGTATGAATTCGCTAGCTTCATAGCATTCTTTAGATGATACAGTATAATGTCCAGTGATCGTTTGCAGGTTATTATTCTAAACTATATGAAACAAAATATATTTCTTGAGATGATTAAAACATCAGTCGTGACTATTGAATTTTAGGCTTTATGAATTCAAGCAATAGTTTAATTACGTGTATCGCATTCTAAAATACAGATAATTTTTACAAGCATAGATAACAGAAATTATTCAAATGTATTGTAATATGTATTGTATGAATAAGTGTATCTTTAGAATATAGTTTCACATATATAAATAAAGATTAATTAAAGCCCCAAAACAGAAGTCTTGTTCATATTTACAGCGATTCCCGCTACCTCTTGCTACCGGAAATTCCCCAAAGATGTACGACTGTTAAGCGACCTCACTCTTAAAGGGATCACTCCTCTCTCTCTCTCTCTCTCTCCTCTCTCTCTCTCTCTCTCTCTCTCTCCTCTCTCTCTCTCTCTCTCTCTCTCTCTCTCTCTCTCTCTCTCTCTTCTCTCTCTCTCTCTCTCTTCTCTCTCTCTCTCTCTCTCTCTCTCTCTCTCTCTCTCTCTCTCTCTCTCTCTCTCTCTCTCTCTCTCTCTCTCTCTCTCTCTCTCTCTCTCTCTCTCTCTCTCTCTCTCTCTCTCTCTCTCTCTCTCTCTCTCTCCTCTCTCCTATTCTTACTTTAATATTCTCTTGTAGTAACTCTTATTTCTTTTCTCTCTCATATGTTATGCGTTTTTCTTCTTTCTATCTCTTCTATTGATTCTCTAGCTTCATTCTATTACATTATCCATCTCGTTCATTATATTCTACTCTTACTGCAATCTCATTTCATCTTACTCTCTCTACATTCATTCTCTTAGCTCTTCTTCTTCTCTACTTCATCTCTATTCTTTCACTCTCTAATACATGTTTCCTTTTCCTAATCTCTCTAACAGTCTGTATTTAATATTACTGTCGAATAATCGTCATCTCTTAGAATTTCTCCTTCTACATAAAGATTTTTCATTTTCTCTCACTCTTTTCGTCCTCTTCTCTCAAACATTACATCATTAACGTCTTCTTCTTCCTTCGAGAACATTTCCTCTCTAAGACATGAACATCGTAGATCAAAGTTCTCGTGGTTTCATTTTCTCCTGAAAATTCTGTCAAATTCTGACATAGTTGAGCACAGGGTGAACTGGAGCACAAATCACGTAGTCGAGCATTTGTGATCTTGAATATATTTGTGCATACTATCAGAGAGGCAGAGGTTCGTGTCGATTATCACGCACTCTGCTATCTAGACGTTACGGTTAATTCGTCACAGGTGAAAATTTTGAAAATACTTTTCTATTGAATCGAGCCATATCTTCATCTTTGATGACGTAAATTTACACATCATGAAGACAAATGGATCCAAAACGCCTTCTTGTCCTTGTTAGTTATTGTATTATTTTATGGTTGTCTTTAATTTGCATAATTTTAACTTTTTCTCATTAAGGAACAGCAGGCAAACTATAATAAAAAAGGTCGTCATAAATAAGTGACTCAGACACATAGATCAGTTTTAGCACCACTAGAACTTTAAAAGAATTTCGTCTGTTTTTAAGTGAGTTGTGTTGTAATTTTTGTAGAGAGGAATGGTTAGACAAATTGAAATGATGTGAATAACAGTAGGCCTACTATTATGGGACATACCTGCAAACATGGACGGGCAAATTTCGACTGAAACAAAGGACAATGGCTGTTTGAGATAAACTAATTTATCAGATTTAATCAATATTAATAGACCAAAATAAAGCCATACTAAAACTAGAAATATTCAGACCTGGAGCTTGTCTATAGAGTTATACAGTACATATCTACCTTGTCATAAAACGTATCTCGTTTGTAATACAACATATTTACTTTGTCATGGAACGTATCTCTTTTGTAATACAGAATATCTACTTTGTCATCGAACGTATCTCATTTGTAATACAGCACATATCTACTTTGTCATGGAATGTATTTCTTTTGTAATACAGCATATTTAATTTATCATGGAACGTATCTCTGTTGTAATACAGCATATCTACTATGTCATAGAACGTATCTCTTTTGTAATATAGCATATCTGCTTTATTATAGAACGTATAATACGCCACATATCTACTTTTTCATGGAAAGTATCTCTGTTGAAATACAGGATATCTACTTTTTGTCATGGAAATACAGCATATCTACTTTGTCATGGAATGTATTTCTTTTGTAATTCAGCATATCTACTTTGTCATGGAACGTATCTCTTTTGTAATACCGCATATCTACTTAGTCATGGAACGTATTTCTTTTGTAATACAACATATCTACTTTGTCATGGAACGTATCTCTTTTGTAATACGGCACATATCTACTTTGTCATGGAACGTATCTCTGTTGTAGCTGACCCTCTACTTTTTCGACCCTTGCGTTATGCCTGTCTTCCACATATCTACTTTGTCATGGAAATACAGCATATCTACTTTGGAACATATCTCTTTTGCAATACAGCATATCTTTGTCATGGAATTTATCTCTTTTGTAATACATCATATCTACTTTGTCATGGAACGTATTTCTTTTGTAATACAACATATCTACTTTGTCATGGAACGTATTTCTTTTGTAATACAACATATCTACTTTGTCATGGAACGTATCTCTGTTGTAATACAGCATATCTACTTTGTCATGGAACGTATCTCTGTTGTAATAAAGCATATCTACTTTGTCGTACAGCCTCTTCTTATCTTAATATAAACCGTTGAAGATAAATACCTGACGTAAATTTTGTACATGCAATTTTTAACGGATCTGCTGACTGCCAGGAGTGGATTGTTTAAACCTCGATGACTCAGTATTCATTTGTTAATTCAAAAGCTGGTCACTTGAAAAGTTACAGTTGAAATTTCGATGTAGTATGTGGAGAAACCTAATATCACGTGTTGGATCAAATTTCATCTATTTAAAATTCCATTTTATAGATCGAGATTTTTGATTTTATATGTTGCATTATGCAGTGGCGGTTTAAAGTTCTTTTTTCAATGTCGACGTTTTACAGGGTATATTTTGAATTACACAGCAATGGTTGAAATTTCAATATCAAATGTCAAGAATCCCTAATTCACACGTTGAATGTAACTGTTTGTGATGAAAGTTCAATTTCATATGGCGGGAATTAGATTGTTAAGGTAGACTTTGTGTAACGTTACTTTTAAAACCAACACATCATTTCACCATATAAAAATATCGACAAGCACAATAAAATGTCCAACCACCGCTCTGTAAGTCAACAGACATAATCTAAAACTTGAAAACGAAATGTAACTTTCAGCACAATCAATGTGATGTAACATGTCAAATTGAAACTCTCGATATATTTATTATATTAACAGTTCAACAACCGCTATGCAATTCAGAAGATGCAATATAAAAACTCGACATTCAACATCGAATTTTCAATCAGTGCTGTGTAATTCAACACATGAAACCTAAATACTCAACATATGAAATGGAACTTTCAGCGCAAACTCTTTGACCAATACATAAATTAGGAATTCACGACGTATAACATTGAAATTTCAACAACCGCCGTGTAATTCAAACGACACAATCTAAAAGCTCGACATAGAAAATATGACTTTCAACCTCTACTGTTTATTCAACATATACAATCTAAATCTCGACCTTGAAAATGGAACTTCAAGTACAAGTTTTTTGTTGTTGTTGTTGTTTTTTTTATTTATTTTTTTTTTAAATACAACACGTGAAACTGGAATTGTCGACATATGACATTAAAATTTCAACGGCAACATTCTGTTTGGACCAGCTTTTGTCCGCTACGGCGCCTTATGGCGCCTCGAAAAGTCAAACGTATTCTGTTCACCCAGCGTGATGAAGACCCGCTGTGAACTGAGCATTCTGATTATTGTCTGTAATATGGGCTCAGTTAGTCTTAAAGCAACTAAGCTTTTTACATCATCTCGTCGTCATCATCATCATCATCGTCGTCGTCATCATCATCACCACTACCACTAACACCACCACCACTATCACCACCACCACCAACATCATCATCATCACAATCATCATCATCATCATCATCATCATCATCATCATCATCATCTTCTTCTTCTTCTTCTTTCATACAACTTAAGCCAATAAACAGCGTCGGCGTTTGAATGAGCTGCAAAGAAGAAATGCAGTCAGTAAAACGTACCTCTCTTAACAAGCTAATTAAAAAAAACCCAAAAGTCAGTAAGAATATTTGCAATGTGTACCATACAATATTAGTCTATGACAATAAAACTTACGCGTCATATTAAAGACTAAAAAATGGATACTAACAGCTGCCTCGTTTGGCGCTCAACATTAAGCGGTTAGTGTTAGGACTGGTCGGCCTGGTGTCAGGATAATGTGACTGGGTGGGACATCATGTCACATGTCTGCGGCATTATTCTCCAGTGCTAGATATCACTCTAAACTGTCACACTGCAGACATTGTAGCGATATGACTAAAAATTATTAAATCTACGTTAAAGATCTAAATCATACACACACACACATACACACACACACAACTGAAAAAAGAAAAATGGAGTTGTACTACTTTATTTATTGTTTCAGTCCCCTTTTCGAAAATAGGACAAAATAAACAGAGGAAACAAAGGAAGACAAGAAATAACGTTTGGGAACAAATTTACGACTAAGCTGTCAAAAAATGTATAAAGAGAAGATGGTTGCTTGCTCCGAGTGAATAACGGATATATTTCATTTTGTGGGTGAAAAACTCGACATTTTCTCGCCTGACAAAGCCACGAGTGAAAATAACTGAGTTTTTCACACACGAGAGGAAATATGTCCGTTATT
Source organism: Potamilus streckersoni (assembly GCA_016746295.1). Lineage (NCBI taxonomy): Eukaryota > Metazoa > Mollusca > Bivalvia > Unionida > Unionidae > Potamilus > Potamilus streckersoni. The sequence goes on along the minus strand of JAEAOA010002189.1, from coordinate 72,088 downwards.
TACTGGTTGCAAGCAAATGTTCCTTTGATTTTATTCTCAAACGTATTGTTTAGCAATTTTCATAACTGATTGAAGAAGCATATCTCTTAATGGTCGAACGCGATGTCAGCTATTTCACGTTATGTTCTGCTATGCTTTGTGAATATTCGCATAGAAAATATAAACAGTAAAAATAAATTCTTCTCGATTCAAACTAAAATAGAACATTAGGAAAAGAAAACGACGTGTTTGCACCTTTTGGGATTTGAACTCGATTAGTCTTCAAAACGAGGCGGCCATACTCACCGCTATTAAATAAAATAAGATTTATTAATCATATTATTACCACTGTCTATTGACCGGTAGTGATAAAATGTTTATATTATTTCACTCCAGTGAATTATCAAGATTATTTTCCTTTGAAAACGCAGTAATTCACGACCTTGCGTAAGATAAATAACGTTCTGATTTTGTAGTAATTGTAGTATTGAAATTATATTATCTTTCTGGTGACAGTATAATGTTCGAGTGAATTCGGCGGCTTTCCATGTGCAGCTCATATTTTCCTCTTGTTAAACATACTTGTCACAAAACAAGATTAATATTGTTACTTTAGAGCTGTCCCAAAAGAGGCTGTGAGTAAAATTAGTTGCCACAGAAATGTTACTGTAATTTCCGTAAACGAAATGGATCCACGAATAATGCTTTTCATCTCTTACTTGTTTATAATATATGGCAATTTTTAAAGTGAAACATAATTGTTACTGTGGTTTCCATAAACGAACTGGATCCACGATTAATGATTTTCATCTATTACTTGCTTATGACTTATGGCAATTTTAATGCATGTGTTAAGCATGAACACAATTTTTTATTTTTTAAAATGTGATTTCTCGCATGTTTCGCGGTCTATGGTCCAAAAAATGAGCATAGCTACTATATAAAGTAGGCCATTACAACCAGAATGGACTTAAATACGCAAGGGACAAAGAAGATTACACATTTGAAGTTCGTCATAAAAAGACAAGCAACAGTGTTTTGAATGTTATCGACCAAAAATAAAATAAATAAATGGAGCATGAAAAGTGATATTTCTAATTTCGTCTTTCCTGTTCCATTCCGTTTTAAATGTTTGGACTGTTGTTTTATGGTGGTCAGTTAGTGCTGACAGGACCGAATTAGGTCAAGTGTCGAGGGTGGGGGTGAGGGTGCAACGGTTTAAAAATTTTCACAAGTTATCTGACTTTCCTCAAAAGGGCACCAAAGCAGAAGGTCTATGTGTCTATTTACTCAAAGTTTGCATGATACCCAATGTGAGCAAGAATAAGACAACGGATATATTTCAAGTGACAGCACGTTTGTGTGTGTGTGTGTGTGTGTGTGTGTGTGTGTGTGTGTATTTTATTGTGTTGTTCTTTTTTTAAGTACTGGGTCCAGAAACCCTTGAAACTGTGCAGTAAGAAATCCAGCGTACACATCAAACCATATATTGTAACGAGCTGTAGCAGCCTGTTCTAGTTACCTGTATTTTCCGCCTGCGGTGATTTCAAAAGTAAACAGTATTAAAATAATAAATTTTAATGACAACATATATAAACGTGTCAAAGATCACTACGGCCTACTTTTGCAGATGGTTACTAAGTAGCAGGAAATTTGGAATTTCACACAATACCGTACGATATCATTTAGTCTGAAATAGCCGCTCACTAGAGTATATGGCGTATTATGCTAAAGTAATCATAACAGATGAATAAATCTAACTCTCAATATATAATTTCCCCATGCTTGTTAATAGATCTAAGTATTACGTGATTTTGCATTTTTTTTAATAAAAAATTGTGGTTGTTTTTGTGGGGGTTTTTTTCTATTGAGCTCGATAACTTAACCGAATTGTTTTAAAATATTTAACTAAAAACATACATTCTCCTCAGTTTGGTTGAGTAGTTTAATCTCATAACTACAGATCTCATTCTCACTTGACGGAACGGGAATATTATATATGGCCCTTCTGCCATACTGGACTTTTCACATGGAATATTTCACTTTACTCATTTTTGATAATTTTCTTAAAATGAGAATAATCTTTGAACAAAAATCAGGCTACTGTCAAAATTTGCATTATTGCTGTGAAAGGGCATATTTTCTTTTTTTTCAGCTGTTAAACATTGATACATTTTTAATTCATTTCCTTGCGTAACAGTAATACGTGTCTCATTCCTGCTGGCGAAATAAATTAATACCGTCCATACGTCATCTTACGTATCTGTTGGGCACTTCGGTAATTTATCGCAGCACCTTTAACTGGTGAGTTAGTGTCAACCAGAGGGCTACCCAGTCACGATTATGCATTTAAGACCTACTATATTTATAACCAACTACTTATCTCTACACAAAACAGCAGAGCAACGGGAGTACAGTTGCCACCTGAAGAGCTCTAAAATAGGGAATATATATAGTCTTCTCTTAGGAATGGGGATTTATTACAACACTGCATTTTTCTATTGAGTTTAGTATGGAACGGTTCCTTTAGTAACTTGTAGCAATCCTAGAGAGGAGGTTGTCTTTGTGATGAGGAGGAAACCACAATGCCATCGGAGGGAAGGTTGACCCTTCTAACGTAACGCAGTTCACGCTTCATATTTTGGTTGCTCTTTTGCTATGGTTAATTTTATAAATTACTCATTATCAGTTTATTCCAACAAGATCTACTCTCCTTGGATACATCATCATGCCTGGGGAATATATCTGAGGAACACCGTTCTAATTTTTTTGTTAAACACATAGATTAATGTCAACATTTTTTAATTGCCGTGAAAATGTTTTTCTTTTATTTTTTAAAAGTATAAATATAGTGATGGATTTTATTTCCTTTTTTAAGGGGAAATGATCAAAACCAAATATTTGTATCCTCAATAATCCTGTATCAGCGACGATCTGTGTACCAGAGAGAAAGGGACGAAAAAAATGGAATAAAGAAATAAATGTATCTTCTTTTTAATTTAAATAAGTTGTTTCTTGCTAGGATTCACCCGAACTTTGTAAAGCTTGATGTAAGATGTAAAGGTTACATACTATGACGTCACAAATGTAAACATCTTTAGCATCCATACAATTAGAGCAACGATTAAATAGATACATAACCGACCTACTGGGTCTGCCTAGTATATTAAATCATGCATCATATCTTGAATGCATGTACTCGAGCCAGAATTATTACTTCCGGTTTAGTACTCACGAATGACGTTCAAGTCTATTTTTAGAGCACTTGTTCTTCAGGCATTTTGGTGGTAGTACAAGAAATAGATTTAGGCATGCTTGGTATTGATTTAAAGGCATTAGTTCATTCTTTAGAATTTGAGCATTATAGTGTGGTATTCTGTGTGTATTTCGGCGACAGTGCACAGTGAGTAATGAGGCAATGATGCTGAACGGGAAGTGAAATCTGTGACACATTGCACGCTGCTTTATTTATAGTCCAGCCGCTCCAAAAAAAAAGATGCCACATAAGCTAGGAGAAGAACTTTACAGTGAGTTTATCTTTGACTGTATTTTAGATAAACAGAATTCTTTATTAGGATTTGGACACAGTGGAAAGCTCTACGAAACAAATGTTCAGAACATAAAGGAAAAATAATTATGATCTGATTCCTGTATGTCGCTCGCTGCCATTTGGATGACTTCGGCTATTTATCACATTATGAAATAAGGATTGACAGAAGTTACGAATGATCGAACTTTATTCCATTTATAACCTTTAAGACAACTAGCCAATTAAATAATACTAATAGCCCAGGTGGTCAGAATAGATTTGGTTTCTTTATTTTTTTTTGGTAGAGAAATTTCCGGCGAACAATATGTGTTTATCTGTAAATTACTGCGCCAACATACATCAGAGTCATTCTTTTATCAAGCAGAAATAGCCGAGGTAGACATGAATAAGTTAAGATTATAGTCTGTTGCTACCTTTTCCCCTGCCTTTTTAAAGTTCGTTGTATGGCGCATAGGTAAAAATTGTTGCGTTAAAATACAAAAGTTTTCGCATGCATACGACCAGAGAGACTATTATGTCGATACATAACGGATGTACCGAGTTCGCTCTATATTATAAGTTTACAAACTATAGATTCAATAAAGAGCAAAGGATCAAATACTTAACTTGTATCCTCAAATCCTCAGTGATGGTCTTTATAACAAACAGAGAGAAGGGGACGAAAAAAATGGAATAAAGTAATAAAGAAATATCTTTCATGGAGGCATTAAAAATAAACAGCTAGAATTATTATACTTTTCTTTATAAAGACTGTATGAATAAATATCACTACCTAAACATGATAGATATATTTAATATGAAAGCCCAGACCAGAAATTGTTAAGAAGGTCTACAGTTTATATGTCAGTACTAAAAAGATCGCAAAGTGTGACATCTCTACTTAGGAAAGATCATAGCATGTTTGCATAGGAAACAGTGTGGCATGCTTACATAAAACAGAGCATGACATGTCTACCTATGAAAAAGATTATATTTATCATAAAAGAACAAGTATAATACAAGCATTGTCAAATAATCTAAGACATTTACATTAGTATCGATACGTAAATCTCTAGTATTACGAGAAAGGCTAGTCCTACAATATAAGACGTAGCACATGTTGTTATTAGGGTGTTCTGTCTTACTACCCAAATACATAGCAAGTTCCGATGTTTACATCGGAGCGAGCAGTAAAATTTTCAGGAATATCTCACACACTTCGCAGCCAATATCGACACTCATCCACTAATTTATGTGTAATTTATATACTTACTTAGCTGTCTTTATACTGGTGAAATTAAAATATGACACTAGCAAATGTACACATTTTATGTTCCGTTTTACATACCTTTGAATTTGTTGCAATGCGGGGGTAATCAAGGTATGCCGAAGTATGTTCCAGTAGGTTCATGTTGGAGATATATTTCTTGAACGAAACGAAACGTGGCTTATATTTCCAACAGGCATAATATTTTTTTCGTTTCGCTAAGGAATAATATTTTAACCTAACCCGATTTCGGCGTTCGGCATTTCGGCATTCCCGGTTTTAATCGCTTTCCAACCAATTCAAATGTAGGCTAACGAAACTTTAAAACAGGTCATTTTTTTAGTGAGAATCTAAATTTATTAGAGAAAAAAAAAGAACGTGGTAAGTAAAGTCTGACAAAAATACTATAACTTTACTTTGTAAAAAGGCGTTGTTATTGGCTGCCAGTTGTGTGTGATATTCCTTCAAATTTGACTTTCGTTACACTGTTAATCGATATCAAAACACACTTCTTAAAATTATATTCCGGTGAAATTTGTCTCTGACACTCACAAAGTGTAGTGAAAACATACAAGCATTGACCGAAAAGTTCTAGAACAAATACAATATCTTCTAAGCAAAGCAATCCAATTTCATTGAATTATTCTTTCTAGGAAAAGTTTTCAATTTAGAACCTAACGCCATTTGTAATTTACTGATGCTATCTTTTCTATGACATTCATGTACATCCGTTGGCAAAATGGCAGATGAGTTTTTTTTTTTCGGACAGAGTGATAAAGAAATTTTACGTAAAATTAAACAAATCCTTTACAGGGATAAAAAGCTGAATGGGATGCTGCTTTGAGTCCTAAAGCAATTGCTAAATTTGGAATCAATAGGAGGATGAAACGTATTTTTATAGTAGGGAGATTGTTAAAGATAAAATAAGAAAAAGTAGGCCATATACATCTCTTTCACAGCAAACAATCGATTTTGTATAAGCATATGTGTGAAGGGAGAGAGACTTGTTTCTGTCCGAGAGGTAGCTGGCAGACTTGACATTATAATTAAGTGCATAGTAAATTTTGATCAAAGATTTAGGAACACACAAGGTTGTGCCCCTTTGGGTGCCCGAACTGCTTGATAAAGAACACATGGATTTATGGGTAAAGGATTACATTGAAATATTTGACAGGTACATATTAACAGTCTAAAATGTCTCCAAAAAGAGTATTAAATGCGATGAAACTACGATACACTACTTTGTACCAAAGAGCAAAAGATAAAGGACTCTATAAAGTTGCGGAAGAAATCATTATGAAAGCAAAGAAGAACTAAAGGGATGCAACTCACTTTGCAACTACGAATGCAGTTACTTGACAGGCTACGAAATGGCGGAACTGCATTAAGTCAAAAGAAAGTTACGTTGAGAAGGACTTCTAACATTGCTGTAAGCACTTAAGTAACTTTTCTTTACAACGTTTGTTATAGAGCTTTTTGATCAATCCTGACAGTATGCAAAATGTTTTGAATTTTTTTGTAAATCCCTTCAAGATGAAATTTATTTTATATTCAAAGTTAAATGACTCAGATTTACAGAACTTCACATGGTATATCGATTTTTAAATGACAAATGCTACTTGATAAAGAAAGAATAGTTATAAATTTCCTGATCTTCCTCCATCTATTTTCTGTTGTCAACCATACCGAATATAAGCAGATGACCCTTCAATATCTGTATCTAAAATGAAAGCCTGTCCAGCATTGGTTACAACAATAATTTGTTCGATTTAATGGCCATAAACACATAATTAATGTGAACGGAGACTTGCCATTGATATCGCTTCTGTACCCCCACAAACCCCACAGGCGAGAAAATCTAATCATTGATCATCCTCTGTTTGCCCATATTGATGCCGGCTTGGGTGGCTCCTTTATTACTGCCATATTGAAGACTGATGACGTTCTGACCCGCACGAAGCTGGTCATCTGTAAAATCGCGATGCTGAGCTTCTGCCATCTTAGGCCCCAGAATCGGTCCGCTGTAGTCTGATCGCGTCTGAGCCTAATGGAAAAAAGAAAAATTAAATAACATGGTTCCAAATTTTTTTGGGTTGGATAATCAATCTAAGCTTCTAAAGAACTTTCATTTTGGTTGCATTACTTTAAATGAAACGTGGTAAACAGTAATTTGTATCTATAATTTCATTGTTAACACTGGATTGGCATTGCCCTTAGCATAAAAATAACTAGAAGGAGGAAACTTTACATTAAGAAGGTTTTTAATTCACGTCTGGACTACATTTTGTACATTTTAATATTCATTTCGCTTTAATTTATGGGGTTTTTTTTGTATATTGACCAAATTTTAGAGCAGACTAGGAATATTTTTGGAGAAAGATAAAGAAGGAAAGATGCAAGGAAATAAAAAGACTTTCTTAAATGAGTTTACTGTAACTGATCTTGTTACTTACCACTCTTCCCAGAGCGTGAATGCAGAGCGTAACCTGGGGGATGTTTTTCTTTTCCCAGAGGTCAACTGTCTGGAAGACCTCGTTGACTGGGACGCCATATTGCTTGGCTGCTACCTGGAAACGTTCGATGTTCTGCATCAATGCAAAGCCCCCACCTTTGGTGTCGATCTTCTTGATACAACCTGGCATAAGCTTGTTCATTAGGCTGCAGAAAAAAAAAACCCATAAGGGATCTATGCATTAGCTGATGTAACGATGTAATAATTGGAATCTTTAAAAATGCTCATTTAAATATTTTGGACTATCCATCAAAAATAGTCGGTAGAAAGAATAACAAATATAAACAAACATTAAACGATTAAACGATTTCTTCCCACAGAACGCTAAACATTGGTCTAAATCGAACACAAAACCAGACTCGAATCACAGCGAAATCCAAAATACCGTAAATTCTGCATACAATGCAGATGCTGATATGTAACATCGTCCCCTCTCCAAAAGTGCCCAACACGATTTGACGTTAGTCGACACGACGTATTCATGCATCATCTTGTACAAATGAACTGTATTGTGTATCACGTATCATTCCTGTTCCCAAAACAAACTACGTTGGATAGTTTCCCGTACCAAAGTTGTGAATATATAATTTACTAATGTATCCATTATCTCAACATTAGTAACATTAGCCTAAAACCAAAAAGAACAAAAATAAAATTACGACAGACTTATCAACATAGAACATATTTTAGTTCCTCCACAACCTTTTATGTACATGCGTGTTCTACGCTCGTCATCATACTAACAGTGGGACAGCTTGAATGATTTTGGACACCTCTTATCATATCTAGTTTCACGTTCTTAAATATATTCGTTTTAACGCGCAATACATATATTTCGAAAAGTAAAAGCACGTTGCTCGAAAAGCTCATTGCGCAATACTTTGAACACAAGAGAATTAAAACTTTTTTCTTGACATTTCCTCCTTTTCTAAGAGCGGCATATATTGCTAGATTCTACTTAGATAATTATTCAGATTTTCATAAAAGAGTACAAAACTGATGACCTTTATATATAGAGAGAAAATAATAAATAGTACCTGATGAATAATGTGTTTTGAATCTGCTAGCTAAATTGCAAGAAAGCAGGTCCATTTTACTTTAGTAAGAAAAAATTGGATGAGAAAAATAATCTGTATGTCTGTGATTGCACCAAGACAAGGAAATCCCAGACGCTGGGTTACATTAGTTGTATCTCAACGAGGAATAGTCTAGTGGGAAGACAACTAATATAACCCCTTGACTGTAATTTCCTTGCCACAGTCTAAACCCCATGATAGATTTTATTTGTCTGCTGCATGATGCCCCAGTGTTAGACGTCACTATAAACTGCTAAAATGCAGTTGTTAAGGCTACGTTAAAAAGAAAATAATTCAAATCCAAATCTAAATCCTATTTTATTGTAATCATGGAACTTTGAAATGAACAAATTCAATAAAACATTAAAGCAGTTTGTATGTGTCAGTCTATGAAACATTTGCTGGTATGTGGCCGTCTATGAAATATATGCTTTAGTTCATTCATAAAAATAGTTTACGTTAGAAAATATTTCCTTTGCACGTGGGATATAGTATGAAGGTGTTCAATATCGGTGCATATTGCACGATTCTGACAATGTAAAGTTAACGGAGAAAAAAGATGAGCATGTAATAATACCTGATATAAGGGTTTCCAAATTAAGGGATTCGATTTCACTGTACTTGATTTATACTCATTTGACGGCATGATAGTGGTATAACGGTTACATGATTTGCATCTTCATAAAAAACGTATGTTAAAAGTACCAGATTTTGAAGAATAATTATAGGTTACTGCATTTGTATGGAAAAATATAAACGAGTTTTTTGGATGAAAATACTGCACGACCTTGAGAGTGCAGCATATCCATCGGACAAACCGAGTTCATATTTTTCCTTACAAAGTAATCTTTTTATTATATACTCATTTGCTTATTCTATCGAAGGCTTAATTATATAAACAAAAATACACAACAAGAAACAAAGTAACTGAATGTATGCCGTATTCCAAACTAAATACACAATCGCAGATTCATCATTACACAACAAAATTATTACAACATTATTAACGCGCACCTACTTCGCCCAGATAAATTTGAACTTGATCTCGCTCTAGTTGCAAAAGAAAATGGCGATTTGGTCTACTTAAAATTGAAATTTTAGAGTCATATTGTGAATGAATGCGCATTACAACAATTTTTCCATTTGATCTGGAATGAATATATTTTGGTATTTTTGTCGATTCAACGAAATTTTTTTTTTATTATAAACTGGATTTATCTACATGAAGTACGTCTATTTCAGCAGCGTCTGTGCCAGTTCTACATGAAATACATCTGATTGAAGCAGCGAGGGAGAAGTGTGTTGACATCGGCATGCGTGTTTCTGTTCTGTCATTGAATGATTCAAATCATAATGTGGGAAAATATGAAATCTTTCAATTGCAAGTTTGGAAAAGACGCTGTGGAATTTAGTTTGACGTTTCATCAATAAAGTACGACGAAATTTTTGGCAACATGAAATCACCGTATCGGTATCATTAATGAAACCGATAAGGTGATTTCATGTTGTCAGGAATTTCGTTGTACTATTGGTAAAAGCTCAGACTACTGTGGCAGAACGAAAAAAGTGCATTTTGAGGAAAATTCAGGATATAAAATTGTAAGTATATTTTTTTTGTCATTCTTATTTACAACTAAAGAAGACAGTTTATGCCTTGTCATTTTCAGGTTATATGTAAGGACCCTATCTGGCGTCTATAGCTAGCCTAAATCTGAAATATTGTATCAAAAAAGTTAACGCGTAATGTGGCAAAGCAGCTGGTATGTGGCAGTCCACGAAACATTTGCTTTAGTTCATTCAGAAACAAATTGTTTACAATAGAAAGTAGTTATTTTATTCACGTGAGTGCAATATGAATTGAGTGTGCGAGTTCAATATCGTAAAATACTGAACGATTCTGATTAACGAAGAAACAAAGAGCATATAATAATATCAGTAACTTACTTTCATGAACTTGCAGGAAATGTGTTGTTTCGCAATTTTGATAAAAAAGAAACAAGGATGTATTATCACAATATAACTTTCGTCAGGTTTACCATATTTAGCTATTTATTGGTATTTTATACTTTAATTTTAAATTATCCTTCATTATTTAGAGAAAACAATAACAGGATGCTGTACTTTGAAATGTCTGAATGAGGGCACCTACTTGCAGAGCACGATTCCATCTTTCAGAACGTCAGCATAATCTTTACTCCTGTCCAATTTAGTTCCAAGATTTTGTTCAATCCATTCAAGGGCCTGTTCCTCGAGCTCCGGTTCTCTCTGAAACATATTAAGATAAAATCAACCGCATGGTCCCATTGGCTTTAGAGTGGTTGCAAGGGGAAGATAAAGGAATATAATTTAGTATCGTTTAAAGGAAGAACAAAGAAGTAGTCGAGCAGCCTGTAGGACGTAACTCCAAGCGGAGACCTGGGCCACGAAACTCCTGCATTATATGTTGCTTTGCGCTGGGATATCTTTGTTGAAAATTGTACTAGATCAGCCAACAGGGTCAATGGAAAACGTTTTGTTCAGACTACATGTATAGTGATATTTGAATTAAAAGTCACACTGCTCAGCTATAACCTCATTTAAAATCCACTTACTGCTTTATCTGTTACACTAAAGCTATTTTAGAAATAAAAGCTTAATTTAGGAGCCAACAGTCTTTCGTAGTTTTTATTTTCACACTTCCCTGACGTGGTTACCAAAGACAGGTTTGACTGCAAAATGGTGCGCAAATCAGTAGTGATCCATATCAGGTCCTGATCAGTTCAAGTGTGTGGTGATGTGGGTGGATGGTGGTGGTGGGGAGGTTCCAAAATTTCAAAAGGGCCAAGACATTCCTCCAAAGGGCTCCAAAGCAAATCTCTATGTGTCTATTTACTCTTAGTATCCATAATACTCACGCAAACGTTCTATGGTCAGATTTCAAGTGACAAGTGACTCTGTGTGTGTGTGTGTGTGTGTGTGAGAGAGATAGAGAGAGAGAGAGAGAGAGAGAGAGAGAGAGAGAGAGAGAGAGAGAGAGAGAGAGAGAGAGAGAGAGAGAGAGAGAGAGAGAGAGAGAGAGAGAGAGAGAGAGAGAGAGAGAGAGAGAGAGAGAGAGAGAGAGAGAGAGAGAGAGAGAGAGAGAGAGAGATTTGCGGGCTTTTTGGTCGGGGGTGATTGGGTTGAGGTTCTGATCCTTCGTCCACCCCCACTACCGATCCAGCCCTGCAGTGAAGTAACAATCTGGATTCGAAAGATCCCCGGAAGAAAGTAAATAGAAGTTTTGGATGCATTCTCGATCGATTGAAATCGCAGAATAATGCAATCAAAAGAAAGGAATATTACTAAGGAATAATGTTATAGGAAAGTGATATTTTCAAATATGTATATGTAGAAGTGTTTTACGCAACCTCAACGCAAAAGTGGCTATCGGTTGCAAGAAAGGTTCTGTGCCTATTTTCTGGCAATGAAATACAGCGCCATTGATTCTAGAATAATTTTTATAATCGATGCTTGAGAAATATAGACGCGGGGCTTAACCACTTATGTCTGTGTTTGAATATGTGGTAAGGGATGCGATTGCGCTCAAAATCAAAATGAATAAATTACTAGACCAATAAGTCATGGAAGTGCTTTGAAAATCAAACTTAAAAATCACTAGATCAGTCCAGTTTGTTGGGGTAGTATCATCTCCTCTATGGCTACAATAAAGTTAAAAATCAAAATAATAAAAAGATAATTTCTAGATCAGGTATACACTAAAAACAATTAGTTAACGTTGAATATGTTTTTGATTTTTTGCTTTGTGTGTTATGTGTGGTTTTTTAGGGGTGTTTTTCCAACAACATAAATGATGCATAAGCTATATTGTATTGAATTTAACGGTTTTGGGGAAGATGATAGAAATACTACCCAAAATTAATAAAATACCTGTTCGAGGTCGGTAGATACACAAATCTGCATTCAGTTATGTTTACAGTATAACTTGAATATATCGTAGAACTGATAGGATCAATTTACAATTTTCAGATATATAATTTATGGAAAACAATGTCGGATTTAAAACAACACATGATAACCTGTACATGAAATTTAGGAACATTAAAATAGATATGAATTTATTCGTATCTTAGAAATGATAGGAAAAATATTGCAAGCTATGAAAAATATTAAAAAAACCCAAATGCATGAACGTCCTACTGTCTTGCTTAGAACACTTAAACACAATTTATAAACCATTACGATTTCTCTACGTGCATTTATATCTCTTTATATGACCCGGAAAGAACATTACTTACCTACATTTCATAAGAAATATACGTCATAAAATGTGTACTGATGAAATAGCCATGTTGAATTAGCCATTCATTAAGGAGGATTAGAAATAGCAATATTTTAGAGATATGACTTTTCGTTCACCAGTATCATTAAACAGAATTTCAAGATGGCTGCCATGGCGGCCATATTCAGATTGGCGTCATTTTTATTCAAGACAAACGAGAAAGAAAAAAAAGAAGACTCCTGCAAAATCCTCATACTGATTTGACGATACGCTCAGAGATGGTAATGCTAACAATATTTTTTAAGATGACCGCAGTGTGGTGACCATAATGTATGTTAGATCGGCACTAACTGGACACCATGCGACGTCTCCTAGTGAGAATCAAGCATAAATGTGAATTCCTATTCAGGTAGAATTATGATAAGATTTTCGTTATGGCTGCTATAACGGCCATTTTGGATCTATATCTGAGGAGTAGAAATTAAAGTATTGTCAAGATGATCGCCGTGGTGGTCATATTGGAAGTTAGATCGATACCATTTTATTTTATGATCGACTAGATCTCATTGCAAGTCTGTAAGTGAAAACTCCAAGTTTATATGACCATCCACTGACGACGAGCGTTGATTACAAGATGGCTGAAGTGGCGACTATATTAAACGTCCGACTTATGCCATTTTTATTTAGGAGCAAGTGAAAATCGCAAGAAGCTTTTAGTAAAACACCAATGCTGATATAACCATCCATGTAGAACAAGCAGGGATAGCAAGATGTTCAAGATGAATAGCAAGATTTTCAAAATGGGAAAAAGGCGGCTGTTATGGCGGTTATATTGGATGCAAGCTCGGCACTTTTTGATTGTGACAAGCTAGACATCTTAAGAAGTCTTTTAGAGTAATCCCTTTGTGGATATGACTATCAATTCAGGAGTAGTTATAACAATATAACAAGATTTTCAAGATGTCTGCCATGTCGTCCATATTTGATTTCAGATTGGTATCAAAGGACCAACTTGACATCATAAGTCTTTTAGTGAAAACCCCATATTAAAATGACCATCCATTCACAAGGAGTAGCATGAACAAGATTGGATATCTCAGCAGATTCTCAAGATGATCACTGTGGCGGCCATATTAGATGTCTGAGCAGATTCTCAAGATGATCACTGTGGCGGCTATATTGGATGTCCCAGCAGATTCTCAAAATGATCACTGTGGTGGCCATATTGGATGTCCCGGCAAATTCTCAAGATGATCACTGTGGCGGCCATATTGGATGTCCCAGCAAATTCTCAAGATGATCACTGTGGCGGCCATATTGGATGTCTCAGCAAATTCTCAAGATGATCACTGTGGCGGCCATATTGGATGTCTCAGCAGATTCTCAAGATGAACACTGTGGCGGCCATATTGGATGTCTCAGCAGATTCTTAAGATGATCACTGTGGCGGCCACATTGGATGTCTCAGCAGATTCTCAAGATGATCACTGTGGTGGCCATATTGGATGTCTCAGCAGCACCATTTTAACCGAGGACCAATTGAACCAAGGGACAACTATGGATGTGTACAATTTCAATGCAATCCTTCAAGTAGTTTTATGATGAGTAGCGCTAACAATCTTGAACTGTCGGACGGATGGGCGACGGAAAACAGACTATCCCATAAGTTCCAGTGGGGCTAAAAATAAACAATGTAAGGACAATACGCTTGTCTAAGAGAGTTTGAACTAGACAATGTCATGAGAATCGCATAAATGATGATGGGATCATAGGGACATGAAAACTTGTCTTAAATGTAATACAAACATATATCAAATGTGTCAACATCACCACCACCATGAACACTACCAACAACGCATTTTATCATTAAAAGAAAATATTTTTCATGGGCATCTATAAACCCTTTTCTAACAAAGAATTACCTCAAAATTACTTCACAAACAAGAAAGCAAAACCCATGCTATATGGCATATTTACACTATATAGACGAAGTAAGATCCAATAAAATATTCAGTGTATTAATAACTTTGATTCAATGTTTAGTAGTAACTAAAATTAGACGACACAAATGATTTAATCAATATGGCATGTTGGGATCGAAGCCAAGTCGCGGCGTGAGTGAAATATTCGGGAGGAATGATGTTTCTAAGGCAGCGTTTTTCAGTTGTAAATGTTATAAATATAACAGAAAGAAACTGACAGACAAAACATGAAAAGGCAAGACAAAATACAATACATGCAATGATTACGTAAATTATCGAGGTTAATGGTATGACAGTGGGTGAAATCAAGCGATAAAAAAATCATCATCATCAAAAAAAAGAATTACATGAGAATGTAGAAAAATCCCAATAAATAGGGACTCAATGTATATGCAAAAGAACAGCCAAATTCACATTAAAAATGACTGAAACTGAAATATTGAATTTGGGATTACTCGCATACGTAAGACACTATACCTACAGCACATGTGAAGAGCGACAGCACTGGAAGACTCTAGTCCTAAAATAATAGGCTCTAACTGGCATATGATTTTATCCTTAACTTAATTAAGATAGCAATTATATTAAGGGATGTCAAAGTTTAGTATGCTTAAAGTCTAAATTTTGCACAGACACACAAGTAAGCATTTTGATGATTACACTTTATTATTTGAACAGAATATAACAGAAAAAAAACTTTATTTTACCCACCAATGCGACACAGAAATCTAGCTAATTTGCTAGCCTTACTGATTTGTCTCAGTTACACTCTCCTTGAGCTAAAAAAAAAAAAAAAAGAACACAACCCGTTGGCTTTTCTCAAGGGAGGCAACTCTTATTATCTTCTTCTGTGCCTAATGGAGTTGTTAAAAACTAACAACAGCAACAACATATATAACCACGAAGAGATAGAATAAAACGAATTTCACTTATAAAGGAACTCCAACTGGATAACATATCAAACAAAACATTTTGAGAGAGACATACAGACCACACATACAAAGTCTTACTACTTGGTCACTAATAATAAATGAAGGGGTGTAATACAAATATATAGTTTTGTTATTTATATTACTAAAACTATCCCCTGCTACACAGACTTTACGCTGTTATGCTATACGTATGATGGGAAATTTGAACGGTACGTGAGACGACACAGATACACCCGCAACTTGGTATGTAGTCCTGAAATTTCCAAACAAGAGTGGCCTCATAAGGATAAAAAAAGGACTTAAAGAAGGAATGGAAAGGTAACAATCCCATAACAGCTTAGTCTGTCAGTAATGATGACATCAATAGACTGTTTGAATTCTCGCTGTCGGGCCGTTATACACCATCAAAGTTAGTTTAGTAATAGATTGCACTTTAGGATATTGGGAGGGGTGAAAAAGTTCAGTATTTTTTGTGACTACCTTGTAGGGGTAACTCAAGAGAATGCACATTGGCCAAATGAGTAATGGTTTTCACCGGCAGAAGTTTGGGAAATATAGCTTATTGCCTTATTTTAAAAACGAAAAAAAAAGGTTCTGAAAGCAAGCGTGCCCGAGTTGGCTTATAAACACATTGCAAAGTCAAGCGCGAGAAATTATTTATGTCAGCAACTAAAAGAAAACAATGTTCCAGACATACAGGCTATATACATCACTGGCCACAACAATTCTAGTTTCTCTCAACAACATCCGAAAACTTGGTAACAACCAGAAATTTGTTATGTCAAACCAGCTGTCCTGTAACGTTTCCAAACAACTACCCAATCCGCGACAATTGAATCAAACATGATCATGGAATCAAAAATGAAAACTTATGACTTAGCAATCAGGGTGGATCATTTATCAGTCCCCACGTTATTTCATAAGTGCAATAGCAACACTTGCCATATTTCCAGGACAGAAAAATATAAATATAAAAAAAAAATCAAAACGTGGAAAACTTCTCAAGTACCAGCTGGGTACTATTTTTTATTTGGGGGGTGTGTGGTGGGTGGGAGGGCGCATTCAAGGGGAAAATTTTACAATCAATATCAAATGCAACACCGGTATATCACAGCTTCCTCTCTTCCAAAGAAAATTAGAGTTATATATGATAGTGACACGGGCTTATAATTCTCCATAAATAGTCGAACACATATTAATCGTTCTACATCATACTCTTCGTCAGAGATGTGTGCCCAGTATCTTATTGGTATACACTTAATGTTTACCATATCATATCGCTGGTTACTAAAATCTTGGAGGTCCTCTTCATCCTCTTCTTGACCTGCCAATGAAATTATCTTTTATAAAATCACAGAGAACATCAAGATTATGATATGCGATCTCTTTTAACAGACTTTGTAATACCCGAATGACATCAGCAGCTGGCACAAATGCTAGAACGAGTATTCGTTAGGTATGATGTGTGAAATCAGGATCATCTCGATAATGTCTAGATAAACCTTCTATCTGCAATTTCCACTAAACGCACTGACCGATGTTAAACATACAACCGGTGATTGCTGCTCTTTGGAACGTGTTTTCGAAAGCTCGAACTACTGCTAGTCCAAAATCTACGATAAGATAAAACTGAAATTAGACCTGCTTTCAAGGCGATAATTTCTTCGAGGAGCCATTGATATATTGTTTCAGTTCTTGCACTTAGTAGTGCATAGACTGCGGGAAGCATTTCACTGTTGATAAAACCATATATCGTATATATTTGATCATATCCACTTGGACTCGCTCTGAATGTCCGTCCGCAAAACAATGATCTCATCGAGAGAGGAGTTCTAGATCATCATCGGCTGAAAAGATCAGCATGGATTGAGATGTCTTGTTGATCGTTGGTCCCGCTGTAAATCTCGTGCCAGTGTTTTTCTTTTCGGGAGATGATCGGCTGTATCCAGAACACGCATCTACTTATTCTGAACAACAAGTCTTGTTGAAAAAGCCAGCAAGGAAAAGAGAAGCATACTATGAGAAGGGTATAAGCAGTTTTAGATGGAATAATATGTCGACAGAATATTTACAAGTCAACTGTTCGATCCGCCAAAAGGAATCAAACCGAGATTATTTGCATTTATCTGCAACATTAGAGCATGTCGAAAACAAAATAATATTTGATATAAATAAATTAAATTTTAATATATATATATATATATATATATATATATATATATATATATATATATATATATATATATATATATATATATACCATTTTGTAAGTGACATTTTATGTGTGGCATTTTGTCTGTACCACTTTGTCCGCTACCATTTCGTCCGGCCACCTAACAATACTGTCAAATGTTTCAAGCGCTATTTTCTCATGTTTGGATCTTATGCACTTCGGATCACGCCACTGCCTTCATTGAGATATTCATATTATAAAACAATAGCACGTGTCTTGAGAGCTCTTGATGCAATGCTTACGACACGTGGCAATTATAACTGTTAAATTGAACCTCATGGGGAGACAAATGGTTTATAACCCTTCGTCTGGGATTTTCTTGTATCGGTGCAAACCTTGGGCGCAAGCAGGATTTTTGCAAGGGGGAAGGGGGTGTCCAGGATTTATTGCGGGGGTAGTGGTCAGGATCTCTCTCTCTCTCTCTCTCTCTCTCTCTCTCTCTCTCTCTCTCTCTCTCTCTCTCTCTCTCTCTCTCTCTCTGTGTGAGTTAGACATTCTTATTACATCAAAGAATCGCTACTTAAGAAAGGCTGCGTTGGTAAATGGTGATATGAGATATGTAGCACATTTGGGCATATTTCGAACGAGGCAGTGTGTTGGGGGTAGGAGATCTTTTCCTGTGGTGTCTAAAAATATATATTTTAATTTAGTACATGGCAAAATTAAGAAGCTAACGTAAACTCTCTTGTTTATAGTCTCTTAATAAAATCAAAAGAATTTGTCTGATCTTTTCTTCGCTATATTAAAGAGAAACTTTAGGTTAAAAGTAAATTATTTCTCGATATTGGAATGAATATATTGAAGTGACAGCAACAAGGTACTGCAATTGCTATGAAACCAAAACTCATTAGCCTTTTATAGTTAGTAAGACAATCTGCCTCTTAGTACAACCAACGCTGGAACTAAATGTGCAATTACGTAATAAATTACTTAGAATCGGGATGGAAACCTGTTGATTGTTAGTGTCAATTCCAACAAACAATGGTTGTACAACAATTGGTGGTATAAAGAAAAGCGGAAAGTTGGCGATTCGTAAATATTGCAATTTTGATCTTTTGATCAGTCAATTTTTATGTAGTAGGAACATTCCAGAGATATATTAATAGAGTGAGTATTGTCCAAGTAGATGATAGTATAAGATATGGCTGGTCGGGAATAAAATCGGGCGCACAGTTAACCATATATTGCAACAACGATTCGACGAATTAGTACATCTGGTGTAAACAATGTTCTGTCGCGATTACACGAGTTCATGAAAATACGTGGATATGTCATATAGAATCACGAAATCTGAAGCATCATTGCCAACGACTGAGTATGGCAAGAAAGTATGCGGAACAAAACGAATAAGGATCAACAGTTAAAAATCTTGTCGATCTTTGTCTAGTACTAATATTAGTACCTTTAGTACTGCGTTGTTGACAGGACAACCACAGCACACCAAGTTGAGGCTACAGCATCGTAGCTAATCTTTTGTCCGTTTTTTTTTTCTTTTTTCTTTTACATCCTGATATGTGAGGTAGTAATTCTTTATGCTTCCAAAGATCATATTTGTTTGACTATAATGTACATATAAAACGAAGATATGTTGACATACTGTTTCGAAAAAATACCTGAAAATGCATTTTTTTTAAAAAAAAACTTTTTTATCAGTATAGTTTTTCGCATTTCTTACATTGTAAATATAATAGGTATAACAGAAAAGACAAGTCCGTTTCTACATCCAATATGGCGGTCATTTGCGAGGAAAAACAAACAAAACAATGTATCATGTCACAAAACACAGTTCAGTATAGATAGTATACAGTGAATCGTCGTATGATATAATTACTGTAGAGGTTTATAGTACTAGATTCATGCCAAGTGATGGATGCTTTCCAATAAATACCACCAACTGCGATGTTGATTAGAAAATATCCAAGCCGTGAAGTCTACAACTGTTGCTTCCAGACGAAATGTGCCTCTTATCAAAATGTAGCAGACGAAATTTGATGACAATCAAATGCTTCATGTACCTATACATAATAAGTGGGTTGTTGAGAATATTTATACATTGTATAAAAGTCAATTAGAATACCTTGCATTGTTAAACAGGACTGTTTGTTTTATACACAAGATAACACACACACACATCATGTTTCTATCAATATAGAAGAAACGAAATTTGACAGTATATGATGATTGACAAATGCATAATATATATATATATATATATATATATATATATATATATATATATATATATATATATATATATATATATATATGTGTGTGTGTGTGTGTGTGTGTGTCTGTGTGTTCTTTTCAGAAAGAGAGATACATTACATTTGCACCAATAAATTAGGCAATATTCTGAAAACGTAATTTCATTACGGTATACTCGTTTATTTAGAGATTGGTTGATAAACCTACACCGGAAACTAAGCAGGCTAGATCCGTTTGATTAGTTGAACCATTGAAACCGAATATATTTTCTTTTCGCGCATTTTTATGTGCATATGTTCAGTGCCATTCTTAATCCAGGAAGGGATTATTATATGAACATTGGTATAACGAAACTGAGGTACCGATATTATATTATATTATATTATATTATATTATATTATATTATATTATATTATTAACAATTTTCAAAATAAGGACCCGAACATCCACAAGCCACCATTAATGGAGCTCCTGTATTTGTCTTAAGTTCCTTACTACGATCGCGATGGTACTGAAAGTACCAACAAGGAGATTGCTACATGCTAGAAAGGTTTAGGAAAATAAATTGGAACGCATTCCGTCGATGGTTATGATTTAGAAGACCCAAAGATTGTTAATGGATCTTAGGGGTGTTTCTTTCATGGGTGCCTCAAATGTTATCCTCACAGGGACATGAAAAATCCTTTGGCAGGGTTTATTGTTGAAGATTTGTACGGCAAAACTTCTATTAAAAAAACCCTCCAGTTTAGAAGGTCAAGGATAATAACTAATAGAAATGTGGGAATACGAATTTGATAGACGTTTTAAAACAAATCCAGAATTTCGTCGCAACATCGAAGACTATGATATCGGAATTCGAACCTTGTAGTCTGCGTGACAGTTTGTTTGGAGGGCGGAGCATTGCTTCACATTGATTGTACGAAGCTGACGAATCTTACGGAGAGCAAATTAAATAGACGTATATCGATGTGTGTTGGTTGTAATCTTGGTTATGCAAAAATATAATCGATTTTCTGTTACCCCTAAATTTTGACAGAACACATCGACATGGAACATAACGATGAATTTGTATAAGCTCGTGTTCCCCATCATTCCCACAGAAAATTGATGTTTACTTGATATCGTACGTGTGCTAAAGCGTGTAATCAACAGCAACATTGTCGTCACGGTGACCAACAAGAGTTCCTCGAACGGATTGACGCTGTCGAGCGTTTAAACCATCTATAATATTCTTCAACGTTAAGAAGATTTTCAAATTAGCTTCTGTCGTACACATAATGGATCTTAGATTGGATCCGTTTTTACTTAGGACAAAGTAGACATCATTAGAAAATGTTTGCTGTTGTGAAAACTCCATGTTATAATGATTCTGAATGTTGTTGTTGTTGTTGTTGTTTTCGGGCTTAACGCCATTTTTCAGCACACGATAGGCGTTACATGGAATATAAAAATGCCAGTATTACTGGTGAAAAAAAGAAACCGGGAAATCTGCGGAAAGAACCACCGACCCACGAGAAGCTGCTGGCAAGTTTTCTCACATATCCACATTCGCCGAATCTTAGACTCGAACCCACGCAGACAGAGGTGAGATGGCAGTGATCCATAACGGAGAGCGCTTTAGACCACTCGGCCACTCGGGGCCCCCAAAATAATCGTAATAAAATAGGGGTCTGTCAGACATATATAGCTGGAGGAATTCTGAATGTATTCTTCTAAACTATTAACTCAGAGGAATGCCATTTGTTTATGTAATTGAAATACATGGACGGAAGGGATCTACTGGTAAACCAGGAGTGATGACCTTTCACATGACACGTTGTCTTCTATAACTTATTTTAAACATACATGGTAATCCTCTTAACGCAGATTCTCTTCCTCCAACGGAATTCCGTTTAGCACTTTAATGCCGCATTCGAAGCCATGGCATTCAAAGTTTCACAACATATTGGATGTTGATCAATTGTTGACCATTTGAAAATGTTCAAAATAATCCACATTTCCATAGCTTTGGAAAACGAATCAACAAAAACTTTTTAACCATAACGAAACGACAACTAAACAGCTATGTTTCCTCTTGCAGTGCAGGTAAATCCGTTACGTCAAAAACGGGAGACTACCACAGTACTAACTATTATCTCCATTTTGATTGGTCTGTCGAACTTAGCAACTTAAAATTTTGAAAAAGTTGTACCGAATACACGCAGTTGGGATTTCATTTTTTATTCTAAATACAGGTAAGTGCTTTACTTTGATATTAATCTACAAAACAAGAATAGTATATGCTTATTTAATATTAAATTCATAATCAAGGCCCATGTACACTTCCGCCAGCTGCAATACGCGGAACGTGTATAAAGAAAATGGCGAGAAAAAACATCAGACTTCGCACTCCTACCTAAATTTAAAATGAAGATATGAGCACAGCAACGAAAATATTGAAAATTTGGAACGCGAAGTCTAATGTAACTGCACTAATCCATATGGCTAAACAAGTCTTAAAATATGCAATCACTGTACATGTATATAAGAACTGAAAGGTGTTATACACTAATATTTAATAAAAATATGCAATCAGTAGGTATGAAGTTTCAGTTCATTTAAATTAGTACAAACTGTACAAATTGTTGTTGAATGAACTTCGATATTAAATGTCACCCATACCTTATACAATGTACACTCTACGACAAACGGTAAACGTCTGTAAGACATAAATCTGGATTAAATATATTATTAAAATTAGGCGAAACTAATTTCCATAAATTCAAGAGGTCATTATGTTTAACTGCTGCGTATTCAAACTAAATTTTTAAATTAGCTGTGGTGGTGGATATATTGAATGTCAGATTGGCACCACTTTAGTTTATGAAAAGTTGGTATCATTAGAAATCTCTTGGTGAAAACCCCCATTTCATAATGTTCATACATTCAGGAAATTGTGACAGCAAGGTTCAAAAGATGGCCACATTATCAGCGTCAGATTAGCATGTTTTAATTTAGAATTAACTAAACAGCATAAGAGGTCTTTTACTGAAAACCACATGCTGATATGATCACTCATTCAGAAAAAGATGAAATAAGAATATTTTGAAGCCACGTTGGCAGATATATCTGATATTTGATCGGCGCCATATTTAGGCTAATTAGACAACGTAAGAATTCATTTGGTGAGAAACGAATGGCAATATGATCTTGATTTTGAATTAGGACAAACTAAACATAATACGAAGCCTTTTAGTGCAAATCCCATGCTCATATGGCCATCCATTCAGAAGGACAGCTGTTGCAGCTATTGTGGATGTCCGAGCAGCACTATTTGTAATACAACCAATGAAAGAAAGAATAAGCACACTATTCATCAAACCTTTGCTAATATGAAATACGTAGAAGCAAAAGAAATGGAAGCTTTTTACCACTAACTTCCAAAGAACATGAAAGGGGCACGTATTCTCGCATAGGCACTAAAATATTCTACTGCCTGTAAAATCCATTATATATGTTTGCAGTTATCGCTTATGCACACATCCTGCTGATATACGTTAATGTATATATGGTGCATTTTCGATAGAAAAAAAAAAAAACAAACAGCAATAATAGCACTAAGAAAATATAACCAGAGATAAAAGAAATGAGCGACATCTACCGGTAACAACTGTACAGACCTACTGACCTTATGGTTGAAAGAAATAAAGCAAATTTCTGCACGTTAACACAGAAGTACACGAACGCAAGCACTTTCATACATATATCCGATTAATAATGCCATGTTTTCGATCCATCAAGAGATCTAGATAGAATAGGGCCGACGGACGCTCTACTGGGCGAAAAGAATTTCCAGGAAGATAAGAGCATTTCTTCCTTTTAACTATCGAGTGTTGAAGCCATCAGTGATAACAAGATTTTAAAATTAGCTGCTATGGTGCACATATTGGATGTCTGATTGGCACCATTTTCATGTAGGACAAAGTAGGCATCATTAAAAGTATTTTTGGTGGAAACATCATGACATAATGATCATCCTTCCAGGGGTAATAGTGACATTTTAAGACAGTCATCGCGGCAGCGATACTGGATTTGCGACTAGTGCAATGTTCGTTTAGGACCAACTAGGCACCATAAGAAGTCTATTAGTGAAACCCCATGCTGAGATCCATTTGGAGAGAAGTAGAAATAACAATATTTTGAAAATAGGACGTTCCACTCAGCAGGAGTAGGAATGACAAAGATTTTAAAATTGGCTGCTTTGATGGCCATATTGGACGTAAGATCGGCACCATTTTCATTTAAGACAACTGGAGAACACAAGAAGTCTTCTCGTGAATACCCAACGTCAATATGGCTTTCTGTTAAAGTAGAGATTCGATGACAATATTTTCCAGGTGGTTGCCATGGCCGCCATACTGATATCAGATCGGTACCATTTTTTTACCAAGGACCATTTAGACATTAGAAGAAGTATTTTAGTAAAAATCCCGTGTTGATATGACGATTAATTCGAGTGATGCAGCGATAACAATATTTTCAAGATGGCTGCCATGACAGCCATATCTGATCAGACATCGGTAACATTTTCATCTAGAGCCAAATAGACATTCATAAGAAAACTAACAGGGAAAATGCCATGCTGATATGACCATCCATTCAGGAGGAGTGGTGATAGCAAGACGGCTGCCGTGGCGGACAAATTGCACCAGGTCGACACTTTTTTATTATATAGAACTAGCTAGACTTAATGAGAAGTCTTTTAGTTTATACCCCATGTATATATGATCAAAAATATAGGAGTTGAGAGAACAAGATTTTCATGATGGCTGCCATATTGGAACTGACATTAGCACCATTTTCATGTTGAACCAGCTGGTCATCAAAAGAAGTCTTTTAGTGATAACACAATCTAACATGACCACCCAATCAGGAAGGTAGCAATAGCAAGATTTATGGTTGCTGTGGCGACCATAATGGATGTTTGAGGAGCACCATTTTCATTTAGAACCAACTGGATCATTGCGCGAACATGCGTATTTACTAAGATTCATGGCAATCCTCCAATTAGTTTAAGAGGAATAGCTATAACAATCTTAGCTAAGAGACGGGCTGACGACGGACAACAGACCATCCATGAACTCTTGTTGTCAATGACAAGTAGAAAGATGGATTGACTGCATGGATCTTGGGGAACAGCAGCTTCTAATTTCGTCAGTTCACCATGATTGAAGGACATATTTATTTCTCTTCAGCAATCCACTTTGTTTACAGTTCGCAAGTTTACATTAAAATTGTCTAACTGTGATTTATGATCAACCCTTATAATGCAGATATCGACACAAAAATCGGTAACTTCAGACAGAGAACGTACATCACTATATGCATAGGAGTAAACAAAAAGCGTAATTTTTTTATTCAATCTTTTTACCCATCATGCTTACAGAATTCCATATAAGATCCACTGAACTCACCCACACAACATTTATGTAGACTGTGTGCGTGTGCGTGTATGCGCCATGTGTATGGTTCCGTTTCAGAATATTTGCAAATGACAAAGGCTTGTGAACAGACATCCGGTTTAGAAGCCATCTAACAACAAACTATAGTTGAGTTTCGTTTAGTTTTCATTTACAAAATCTCTAACTGTTTGTGAGAATAAATAACAACCTTTCTCGATGAACCTGCAAAATATCGAAAACCTCAGATCAAAACTTCGATTTATAAAGTTGTAATTGAAATGAAATAGTTGAAATAATTATCAGTTCTTCATGAATAACAGCCTAGTCTGAATTATCACATTTTAAATTATCTTGAAAAGCCTAATGATTCAAATATGACCGTTGTAAAAAAATGGGCATTTAGAGATGCCATACATTGCAATTATTACTTGAATATCCATCCAGACAATGAAACCTCTCTCTCTCTCTCTCTCTCTCTCTCTCTCTCTCTCTCTCTCTCTCTCTCTCTCTCTCTCTCTCTCTCTCTCTCTCTCTCTCCAAAGGACAATCAAAGCATCAAAAAATTTGATTTTTTTTTCTACAGAGATTGAATTTAAAAGACTGATTACGGAAAAAAGTCTCCAGATGTTTTCACTTTCTGCTTTGCTGACCATCACAGAAATATATATTATCTAAGCAAAGGCTCGAATGTATAACAATTTACCGGACATCAAGCCTGGCAAACAATTTTGGTCAAGCTTTGGTCAAGAGAATTCCTTTCAACACACAGATTCCCGTAAGCTTGTTTCAGTAATCAACTTGGCAAGGGACTGACCCAGTGAATGATTTCTTATAAACAACCAAACTTGTAATGATAAGGACCTGGTAGGTTTCTCCTCCGAAAACTTGTCGATGCGATTTATCTGTCAGCTCATAGGGAGAAGAGTTATTGAAATAGTATATTTTTCTGTAGCTTTAATTGATCCGTCAGGTTACACGTTAGCGTTTGTGAAGAAACTTGAAACAAAAATGTATGTGCCATGACGTACAACCAAGACCATAACATGTAGTAGATCCTGGCTAGGAAAATATTATTAGCTTTATCCAAGAAGGTTTATTTCAAAGCAGCGAGATTCATGCTACACCTGATCCTGGCCTATGAAGTTTGGTTAGGAGTAATCAGTATATGAAACAAGATAATGACCTGTCGGCACATTATGCGACGGTAGATCTGAGTCTTTATTCAATAACCTATATTACCTGTGAATCTTGTTTCATTTTTCTTGCATTAATATAATTTAAAATTCCAATTGTGCTATGACATACAATTTTATATTCAGGATTCGTGGAGAAATAGCAGATCTGATATTAGATGATTCATATAAACATTCTAACAGCGTTTCCCTTGAGCTTCTCTCTCTAACGTCATTAATGTAATTTAGCACGAATCCTTCACTGCCTATTTTGTGCGTGGTTTTCTGTTACATGGTCGTTTGCGATTTTATTATATTTTACAAACAATTCAGCTGATACGACGTACTGACTTAAGTCTGCGTTTTTAAACACAACACAGAGTGCTTCTTAACTGGCGAATATCTATAAACGGCGAGTCGAGTTGTAATGATTATCAATCCGTTGCAAATAGTTTATGAAATCCCCAAAACGCATCTTAAACAGGGAAGAAGACGTTGAAGTCATAAGAACCTTGGATTTAAAAAAAATCGAATATCTTTCAAACGTAAAAGCCTAAGAGTCTCAATGTCTTTGAAAGGATACATTTACATCTATTTTCCAGTATTTGAAGAAAAAAAAAACTAAAACCAAAATGAAATTTTTATTTGCAAAATGTGCTTGCATAAAACAATTATGTTCAATTTTCGAAAAAAATTTAAACAAAATTCAAATTTTCTTAAAGATTTCAGATCTGTACCATTTTTTTTTTACACTACCTAGACATCATAAGAATTCTTGTGAAAACCACATGTTGATATGTCCATCCGTGCAGGTGTAGCGATAACAAAGAATTGCAAGATAATGACCATAACCGATGTCAGGCAGCATCACTTTCATTTAGAAGCAACTAGACATCAAAACAAGTCTTTTAAGGAAAGCCTCATTCTGGTACGACCATCCAATTTTACTTAGAAGCAATTAATAGCGATATCAAACTTGTGCTTATGGACGGATGGATGTCGAAGGACGGGAAAAAGGCGATCTAGCAAGCTATAGACCATTCTTAGCATGTATTCACGTGACCCTGGATCAACGAATCCAAAACGAGGCTAAGCTAGGTGCCCTCTTATAGATTTGTTAGAGCCAGGGGTCTAATTATGTCAGATAAAGGTTATGTTAAAATTAAGGAGAAAATAATTTTAAAAAACAGATTAACAGAATATCCCAAACATAAAATGACAAAATTTTGCATTGTTAGGCAGGATTCTTCCCTATTACGTATACTTTCTCTAATGTCTGCATGTACATATTGGATATTAAAATTCATGCATCTACTAACTCCACAAAAATAATAATTATAATCAATGAAGAAGTTCAGATAAATAAGGACCAATTTGTTTGTTTGGGTTGGGTTGGGCAAGGTATGTATATATATATATATATATATATATATATATATATATATATATATATCTATATATATATATATATATATATATATATATATATATATATATATATATATATATATATATGAGAATGGCATTCAAACAGCTTTGAACAAATAATCCTGCTGTTTTGTGGGTAAATATATAACTGTCAGTTTGTTATTGAGACCCAAAAAAATGTGTTTGTATGAACAAAATCGTATATCTGTATTGTCAGTTGACAAATGATTCAGAAAATAAAAAATGTGTCATTTAAAGGGAAAATCCCAGTCCCTTCCTTCCCCATGCACTAAAAGCAGCAAACACCATAAAACCAACCAGATTGTGCACTTTGATATAAATTAAAATGCAAGCATACCCACATGTACACAAAACAATTTAAAGCACACCACATAGTCTCTACTGGTTTGGGGGACGTGGTTGGCTAAAAGGGCAGTTTGTGTCACTATGCACATTTTGTAAATGTTTCATTCTGATCGCGTCTTTTGACCGCAGTATTGATTGATCATAGCTGTACATTTATCCCATACCTAATCAGAAACAAAATTCATGCTTTAAATAGCTTCTTTTCTTTTTCATTAACTTGTATTTTGTTTGCTGTAGAGAAAAAGGATACTGAGATAGGACTTAAATCAACTTACGTTTTAGAGAATGGATATATAAAGTTTTCGCCACTATCATATATACAGCTGTAATTCTATAATATAAACTATTCTTGCACAAAAGGAGACAATCTCTTCAAAATACATTACATCCATTACTGCAGCGATCAGTATAATGTATTCTCTCACAAAAGGAATCTACATAATATATATGATGCAATATAGTCGCGATCTTCGTAGCTTAGCCTCGTTTTCGCGAGACATTAATATGCATGAGGATCTCATTAAGAATGGTCTATTCTGGTCGAAGTCCAGTAGAACTAAGAACATGACATATCTAAACATTCTGAGAAGACTCTAAATATTCTAAGTGGAAATAACTAGACATTATGCAACTGTATTCAGGATGAAATTAAACAAAGTCCTTGTTCGATAAATTTATATGGCGTATGGGTGTATAATACTTAAGACCTCATCAACACATTACTCCACTAGATGGCGTGTGTGTCCTTTCGAAATTCTGCTGCACGAAGAAGTAACCAGAGTAAACATATTTTATTAATGAAGTGACGTTTTTTCACGCCATTTTGCTACCGACAAGAATGATGGCTGTATGCAAAATTAACTGTTGTTTGGTGTACAAGGGTACAGGTGAGACCAAATGCAGGTACAACTATGTTAGTTACGCTGAAAACGAATGCACTCAACATTATATCTGACTAGTAGATCAATTTAGGATATTCCCAGAAGAAAAGATGCTGCAATTGCCGAAGAAAAAGAGATATAATTAAAACAAATATATTTTTGTCCATGGCCCCTGTCGAAAGGCCTAGATCATGGATGAAAATCGTTCCATTCTCCACTTAGGTTTGAAATTTGTTTTATTTATTTCTTTGCGTTCTCCCTATTTTATAACTTTATTGTACAAGTTTTTAATTGTTTAAAATCCTCCAAAATGTTCAACAGCGTAAAACTGTAGCTTCCTGATTTCTTTATTTTTTAAAACCAATATCTATATAAGCTGGTGTGATCCGGGGTTTCATTATGCTCGTTATAATTTTTTTGAATGCTTTGTTATTTTTATATTTTTTCAAGAAAATGCCCAGTGAAGGGCAATGTAATAAATATGGTCAAAATTATTTTTGAAAAACAGGCCTCTTAGAAATATATTCTTTTTTAAAATTCAGTGTAAAAATTATTGTGAAGTGTCTTAATTTGTCATTGAAATTTACAAACAAATCCTTTTACTAATCATTTGTCAAATTATGCCTGTTAAAGCTTGATAATTATTTTTATATTATTATTATTATTATTATTATTATTATTATTATTATTATTATTATTATTATTATTATTATTATTAGTAGTAGTAGTAGTAGTAGTAGTAGTAGTAGTAGTAGTAGTAGTATAATGCTTTATATCTGTTTGCTATCCATAATATGTAAGAAAATTATCGTACGTATTGGAATACGTCAAAATTCTTTAAAGAATACAACCCAAAATAATTTAAATTATCTACAACAAATTTAGTACCGGACTTCCGGCATTTGTTCTACGAAAATTATTCTTGTTTGTATATAATGAGAAATATTGCATGGTGAACATTTCTGACCCAATGCAAAACATTTATAACTGGCTTTGAAAACAAAATAGAAGAAAAAACACCATATAGGGTTTATAATACTTAAAGTAAATATTGAAATATTCGAATGATACACCTGCTTCTTACACTATTGTTTTACATTTATGACTATATTTGGAGTGTCAAAACTTAATCAAAGAATAAAAAAAAAACAATCATCTGGGCTAAGTCTATGTAAAGTCCATGAAGGGTATGTCCAAATGAGTTCTTAGATCTCTAGGTAACTCGATGCTTTAATTGCCAATGTTTTCATCGCTCGAAGTATGTCGACTCCATTATCTTTTCTGGTTGTAAAGTTTTGTACCAAAGCTCAATTTTGGTGTTCAGTATGCTTCCACTGCACGGGATATAAAGATATACATATTTTGTTTTTTGTAGGATATATATATATATATATATATATATATATATATATATATATATATATATATATATATATATATATATATATTTAGTTTTATATATATATATATATATATATATATATATATATATATATATATATATATATATATATATATATATATATATATATATATATATATATATATATATATGCATACATACATACACACACACACAAGGTTGAAACATATTGTTTTATTACTTAGTACCTTACAAAACACCGCGATCTAACCTTCGCCCAGTACGAAACAATCTTACAAGCCGTATTAAACATGGCCAGGATTAAGAAACAAACACTCTCAGCAGATACTGCTTATAACGAATCGAGATTTCCAACAATTTGAGCCACACTCGGACCATGTTGAGCCAACAATCTTCGCTTTATAATGTTTGTTTAGGAACTGTAAGCAACTGATTTCAGTAATAGAAAATTAGTCGCCCTGGCCTTGGCTCAGCAGAAGTTCTGGTATTTGGAAGGCCAAGTTCGATGCTGGTCAGTTTGCGAGTACAGAAGTACCATTGAAAACAAGGATATGGTTACAGTAAAGACGTATCACTGTGGATACAAGACATAAAGCGCATGTCTGAGATTTTGTTTTTAAAAATACCACGTGGCAATGCAAGTGAACTGAATACAAGATGATAAAAGATGTACTCGCGAAAATGTGAAATTTTAAAAAAAATGAGACACCCAAGGAGGGCATCAATCTGATGATATATCAAAATGATAGTCGTGGACTTCTAAACGTAAAAAGTCCTTTTCTACCGCATGCAATGCGTAAAGCGAGGCTTTTTACCAAATAAGAACAAAACTGCTGCAAAAAAAGTTACCCAAAGCGGAAACAAAAAAAATTGCAAAAGCTATAAAGCCAATCACTGGCAACTAGGCAGACGATGGTGTTTCAATTAAAGTTGTGTGTGTGTGTGTGTGTGTGTGTGTGTGTGTGTGACTGATAACAAGGATACCTGTATAAAACAGGATATTAATGATTATAACTAAATTACTTTTTTAAATTCTACTATTTCAACTAAAACTGACAAGTTCTTTAAAAGTACCCAAGGCTAGTATGGAAACTTCCCTTAAAATTGTAGTTATTAGCTGGTAGTCTCACATCGGTGGAGTGCATCATGGGAAGGAAATGTGGCGATTCCGTCATTTTACTAAGATGGAGAATGACAGTTATCTCAAGTTTCGCAAGTACAGTAAGCGTGATACAGTTGCTAAACTAGGCACCCAAAAGGAAAGCAATGGTAGCCACCAATTCCACCTACAAACAAACAAAAAATCAAAAAAGGGACCGTCAGGCAACCTATACCAACAAATTATACAAGGAATGAGTATACAAGCCATAAAATAATTATTGCACTCTAAGGAGAAATGCTCACTCTATGTCATAGTGAAATTTAATTACCCACCATTTTTTTCGGCCCAATAAAGGCGAAATGGTAATCCTTACCGCTTATACATGAACTACATAACAAAACACTATTCTTTAATACTTCACAGAATCTTCACCTTTAACCATTCTATACACAATTACACAAAAACATATCTTCCATATATCCTCTTATCTCTGTCTTTATCATGCCAAGGAAATGGACAATGAGAAGATGAATGACGCTTCCAGACGCTTACCAACGCGATAGGACCCAAAATGGAACTGACACGGACGCTAAACTATACAAATAGAATTAAATAAATATTCCTTTATACCGACACAATTCCTGTATGCAACGCACCAAATCCCAGACCAACCCCAATCAGGATGCTAAGGTATCCACCAACTAAAACTAAAAATAGACACAACAACAGTACCCATAGGAATGTACTTTTCATGCACACATGAAACAATAACACAAAAAAAAGAAAATAGAAAAACGATAAAATATGATTTAAAGCCGTCTGAACACAAACATTATACACGACAATCTCAACACACAAAGCATACACAAAGGACAAAAAAGACTGGCGAAGTCACTCAAATAAAAAATTACTAATAATAGAGGGAAGGAAACTGGGCCGACCGGGGGAGGGGGCAACCGGAGATATATCCCAGGGGCCTGTAAGGGTGCCCAGGCCAAACAATACTTTTTAATTTGATAAAAGACAAATTTTGTTTAAAGAAGAACTAGATGAAGCCTGGGGGTTTCTTACCCGAGGGCCCGTGATCGCTCTCTACAGGAAAGTAAGTTCAATTTGGTGTTGGCATGAAAGATGAATAGCAGAGCTAACATTGGTCATATATTTATTACACTTCTCGAAATGATGTTTGGAATATTACGGTCTGTTTGGAAATCGGCCGTAGAACATTTATGAGTAGTGTCCTTTGAAAAAATCTGTATATTTTGTTATAACGTTTTAGTTTCTCTGAATCCATCAACAAATTTAATGACGATCGATATACGAAAAGAAAGTACTGTACAAGTACGTCAGCACGCCCGACATCCGTGTGTGTGTGTGTGTGTGTGTGTATTCTTTATCGGCATATTTTATCAACTTTCGGAAACCAAAATGGGCTAGCAATGTTCATGTTTTGGTCATCACATTTATACATGTGAATATTAATATAATCATTCTACGCATGCAGCTACATAGTAACTACAATAAAGTACCTTAATAAAGCTATCAGTGAAGTAGGCACACCTTTAAACATGTATAGATTTTAACAATAGTTAATTAATTAGTTAATCACCTCGCTGGTGTTCGAATGCATCAAAATTAAATATAGAATCTGATGAAAATCGGGTTTTTATTTATAACTGGTAACAAAAAAGACATTATATTCTGAGATGGCAGTACTGTGCTTCCATAGCACATGGCCCTGATATAACAAGTTTTATCGAAGCAGTCTGCCAGATTTTCTCCCAAACTTCGTCTTCATAGATTATCCTTGACATGGGTGTTTAACAATCCTTTAGTGTTCTACAAATAGTACGATTTAAGGTTATTATTTTATACAGAATAGTCTTGCCTACAATTCGGGTTTCGTTCTAAACAACAGAAATTCCCGAACTTCTGTTGCATAATGGCCCTGCACATCAGGGTCTTTGTTGTCTGTTTTACTGATTACTTCTAACAAACTGCGTAGACTCATATTGGACTTATACGACGGCCTTTACAGTTTACAACAGCAATATATAATGTATATTGTTCCTATATGTAATCCTGAGGACATAATAACCAATACAAAATGTGCAGTCGTTTGTCACGAATTAATTTTTATCTGCAAAACATATATTTCGAAAGAAACCATCTTTATAAGTAGAATAAAAACGCCAGATTAACATTTTTTCTCCAAATGACGTTAAAATAATGCTTTGATTGTGATGATTTCATCAGTATGTTAAGATATGGTTGAAGAACCACATTCATGTGCTATAATATATATATATATATATATATATATATATATATATATATATATATATATATATATATATAGAGAGAGAGAGAGAGAGAGAGAGAGAGAGAGAGAGAGAGAGAGAGAGAGAGAGAGAGAGAGAGAGAATATTCCGATTAATTTAAGAGTTTTCCCTATGACACAGGTTACACATACTGATACTAATAAGTAGGTCTATATAGCCGCCAGCAGTAAAGGCAATATGACACACAAGATCTGCTGATTTTATGAGATTGATTTTTCACTCAGCCGAAAAGTTCTAAAGACTTATCGTTTCATAAATCTTTGAGCTGCATCAGCTAAAGCAAATTAAACTGAAAATAGATAGTTTGGCATATTCCAGTATTGCAGTTCTATGGAAATAATAGTTCAGTCGACTTAAACTGAGCGGGATGCTTCGGATTTTGCTATCATCATCCTGTTAAATAGATAGTTCAGCTATCAATGACGTGTTCCTCCGACAGTATTTCAATCAGTATCTTCGCTAGCCAAGGTTCCCATAAGATAACCATATATACTTGGCGGATAGATCAGATATATCTGTTCTTTGGGTCTGTGAATTTCATTGGATGCGCATCCAACAAAAATCAAGTTGTTCAAATCTCAGCACTAATTCCATATGATTGAGACAAGGCTACACATAACTGGAATGAACTTAAAAAAAGAAATTTTCCACTGCCAGTCCGTGTTTGTGCAAATACCTCTCACTCAAATACGCCTGTAATGGCTTCCCTCTGGTATATAGCCATACTTCCGTGCTAAACTTACAAAATATCCTTTTCAAGTCAATTGCCACTAACATTTTCGACCAATATACATACAATATCTGATCGATCCGCCAAGGTGTCACTAGCGCTAACATATCGGAACCTTGGCAAGCAGAGATATGCAACCAGACACATCCACTCATGAGAGAAAGACTGTTAACAATTTGCATTTTGCATGCATTGAGAGAGAGAGAGAGAGAGAGAGAGAGAGAGAGAGAGAGAGAGAGAGAGAGAGAGAGAGAGAGAGAGAGAGAGAGAGAGAGAGAGAGAGAGAGAGACTTGACAATGTTCATTACAAAGTGTTTTAAATGTTTAATTGATTTGGCGGTCTGATAAACTTACTTCCAGAGATTATTGAATTTTTGATCAACCTGGATTGTCTGATAGAGGGGAGTGACCCAGACTTACCGGTATAAGGAAGACAAGATGAACAGTCTGAGTGTACATTGGACGGAACCAATACACCAGGTTATGAATTGGTACAATGCAGTGTTATTCGATCTCTCAATTTAAATGACGATATTATTCTATTGTTATCGGCTACTTATATAATCTTATTTCTATTTTGAATATCCTTGAATCAGTTGATTGAAAAGAGAAAGAAGTGCATCCCTCAAATTGTAACGTTTATATCAATTGCTTGTGAAATTTTATTGTTTTGAATTTTTTTAATTAAATTTTGTCTTTATTTGTAACGGGGTCTCGTGTTGTTCTGTCCTATATATATATATATATATATATATATATATATATATATATATATATATATATATATATATATATATATATATATATCTGTTCAGATCATTATTTATTCCACCTATAAGTTTCCATTTTTGAATTGACATTTACTAGTTTCCGGACAAATCACACCGTCGGCAATCACCTCTAAATAACGATAGCCAAACCCAGTAAACCAGCCACAAAAACATTGAGGAGGGATTTACCACACCAGTGGTGGTATAAACCACATTCCTCAAAAAACACCCCACCCTACCTAAAAAAAAACAGGAAAAGAAAATAACCCCGAGATTTTCTTTATTTGTAAATAATCCTAAAGTTTCCTTATTGAGTTTACATAAGTGTACTGAAGTCAGCATATTCGACTATGTGTTCCATTTTTACAGGACACGGACATGGTATGCTTTCTGGTTCCGATTTGGCTTAGGAGTTATGCGTATATCAGGTACATATGTCTCTTTCATACGATGGGAGCCACTCTCCAATGACGAGTTTGATGTTCTAAAGCTTGTTTGTGGGGTTTTTCATTCCACATATTTTACTCTTGTACTTAGATAATTAAATATGATGATACTTTAGCTAGAATATATATATATATATATATATATATATATATATATATATATATATATATATATATATATATATATATATATATATATATATATATATATATTGCAGATGCGCATTTGGTTATAGCGCTCCGTTTAAGCAATTCTTAGATTTG
Organism: Potamilus streckersoni; assembly: GCA_016746295.1. Lineage (NCBI taxonomy): Eukaryota > Metazoa > Mollusca > Bivalvia > Unionida > Unionidae > Potamilus > Potamilus streckersoni. The sequence continues at coordinate 35,789 of JAEAOA010002189.1, read as the reverse complement.
TGTAAATACTTGTTTGATTATTGGAATTCCGTGCAATGGGAAATATTCCTTAGCCCGAAATAATTAGCCACGTACAAGGAGCAAACGTCACGGAGAGAAAGTGTTAGTGAGTTTCCATGATGCCATAGTCAATGAGTAGTGAATTCAGACCTAAACGACATGACTGTCCCTGTCACAATATAGTCCCTATTAAAATCTAGTGGTGTACATTGACGTTGTGACTGTATTTACGGTAGGAAACCGATAAATTACACAATGGAATAAACAAAAAGGGACTCGGCAGATACCGTTTATGTCGCAATGGTTGCAAATGTGATGCAGTTGTACTGGCATGATGTGCCTTGAAACCATAGATTGACTGGCCTAAGGTGGCGTAGTTAAAATAGTTCCCTGTGTTAGAGGATAGTTGTAGAGTTTCTACGGCGTGAACTGCTGAGGGTACGGAAAGTTGATGAAGAGAAACTATGCTGATGTACAGTTGATAAATATTTGGCAAGTTGTAAAACCTGTGGTCTTGCATTGATTAGAGTAAAATTTATGAATAGAATGGACACATCGGGCTTTCTAATTTAAAACTGAAGTTGAATAAAAATCTTTGGAAATTTTGGGTAAACATATGACGTCTAGTGGGAATCGCGCCAGTTTTGACAACGCTTGGTCAAGCATAGACCCTTGGCTTATAACGATATAAATATGGGTTGTTGTTTGTAATATGTCACCTGTAATAGTGTAACTCATAAATGATGCAAGGTTTCAAATGAAGGCTACTTGGTACCTTTGCATTTTTTATTTACATTTTTATGAACAGAAATTTAGATAACGTTAAGTACTCTATAGTCATATTTAACAACTGAATTTAAATTGATGACTGATGTCCGTGGGGCTAGATCAGTCTTTGTTATGTAAGAGACATAGTTTCTCCCTTGCAGATCAGTACCAAAAGGTGGAAATGGGTGTGAAGAAATTTGGATAACTTTGTCGTGCCCTGCGTAGACTTTTCGGTTAAACACATTTCTCGAACTGCTACAACTATTTCAACTATTACATTGAATTTGATAATCAATACTTTATTGACGAATGTATAACCATCAATATCTGAAGTGTAAATCTTGTGGCAAGTATTTTTTAGAATTTTCTTTATTCTATTATTCTCCATGAATTTAAATTTGTATATAGTTTATATCTTTTTGGTATCCAGAGTAAACCAGAGTCATTACAGTAAAAAAAAAGATAATTTTTAATTAAAGGACTTTTTGGAGTCCATCCCCACATATTTGTCTCAGTCAACACATGCACACACACACACACACACACTCACGCACGCACACACAATAAAAACACACAAATAGATGATGGACTTTTAAGTCATGTGCAATATTCCTTAAAACAAAGAACGAAATGTCTGTGCAATTCAGTTGTTCAATATTCAAATTTATCATTAAACTGCCTCCAGGCAGGTTTATATCCTATGTTTCCACAAACGTCCGATGTTGTTGAAAGTGCAGCTAGATGTGCATCAAACACCGTTAGGTTTTGTATATTGTTAACATTATGCATATAGCCCGATAAAACTTTTCGAGTTTATGAGCATATTTTAACTCTAAATTACTATATGATCTACTAGCGTATAATCTATTTTACTTTTTCAGTAAGCAATTTTGGATATGTGGTGATATTCGTTTATAAATCTTGTTAGTACTGATAAACATGCCCAACACTTCATTGAAAACCTGCTTTGCTACATTCCAGGAGACTCTATACCGTACAAACTGCAGTCAGTTAGTGGCTAAAAAAAGTCCACGTTGGACGAGATTTTTAACTACTCCAAAAGTGGCGTTCTAACCAAAATGTGCTGAAGGAGTATATTGAACGTGATTTGTGTAAACGACTTCATATTGAGATGTATACGGTATGAGATTACCAGTCCAACACAACTATTCGGTGTACAAGTATAACTCATGAATATGTACAAGTATAACTCATGTATAAGTGTGTGTGTGTGTGTGTGTGTGTGTGTGTGATTTGGATTTTAATTTTTTTTAGTCGTATCGCTACGATGTCTGCAGTGTGGCAGTTTAGAGTAATGTCTAGCACCGGGCATCATGCCGCAGACTTGTAGCATGATGTCCCACCCAGTCATTTTATCCTGACACCAGGCCGATCAATCCTAATACTAACCTCTAAATGCTCAGCACCAAGTGAGGCAGCTGTGGGTACCAATAGTATACGTCTTTGGTATGACTCAGCCGGGGATGAAGAAGAGAGATGTTACTCAACATGATATCTCTAAACTACGGTGTGACAAATTGGCGGCGTGCAAAACACACCAACCTCTTTCACTACGGTTCGTTGCTAGGGAATGACCTCCGCGGTGTACTTTACCCAGTGTGGATAGATGGAAAGAAGAATGCAGATCACTGAACAAGTATATTGAAGAAATAACAAAACGAGCACCCTTTCAATGAACAAATATAAAATTTAATCAGTTTATCAACAGAGTTTAAAATGAAAAGAAATCAATGACTTGGTTACAAAAGAAGGAAAATGGTAATAACATGTACTCAAATAAAAAGACCATAAAAATTTCTTTAAATGTAAAATTACTTTCAACGTTAAATTACTCTCTTCATTGCCAATGAGATGTGACCTTTGAGTGCAACGATGAGAGACTTCATCACCTATTTTATGCGGACATCAAGACTTCCGTTCGTCCCTGCTCTGCCGATCTTTGTCTAGCTGTTTCGTCTTGGACTCTTGTCCGTCGAACTCTGACTTAACAATTGTCTCTGTACTTAGATTTCTGCGTAGAACTTGTTCTGGTCCTGTGATTGTTCAGGGATTTCTCATGTGAATCCAGGAAAGCTGTTTCCTTCAATAAATAAAATGTCTCGCAATAGACAATAGGTCACATTCTCAGGTATATCTGTATTTTTACATTAATTCGGCTCAGAAAACAAAAGGCATAAATTCTGCCGCAGTAACTCATTGCTCCCTAACTGTTATGTTTACATAAACGGTCAATGCTAGTCCTGACCTTAATTCGGATCACGCTAGGGATGGTCAATTAAATTCAACTCAGCCGTATGAACCCGTATGTAACCCCCCTTGACTTCTTTCTCTGTTAAGTTACATATGGCTTAGACCTCCAGATCTATCCATTCTAAAATAGTTTACTCGACCAATTAAATATTACAAACTAGTATATAGATATACACTTAAGTGATAAATTAAATATTACAAACTAGTATATGGTACACATGTAATGTTAGGTCATACTCATTCTAAACATAGTTAATCCATAAACTATGAAACATTACCCATCATTCCTTAAGCTTAATTCATTTAAATTCCTAATCACTCCTATGTATTCAAGATTCAATTACATGCAATCTTTTCAACTAATCTAATGAAACTTTAATTTCATTCAATCTTGCCAATTCTCCAAATGAATTGATAATTAGAAAATCAAAGAATAAAATGTCATGACTAGCATTTCACTAAAATCCTGCAAAATGAAATCATACATACATATATCATATCAAGAATACATTTGAAAAAAAGATCAACAAATGAAATAACATATTAAAATCGGGAAACTAAGATTGCGTACCTTTTGCAGTTTTCTTTATTCGTTTCCACGAACCTCACGTATAGTCCGTCTCCTTACTGAGACAACTATCTGGCTCCTTACTCAATAACGAAAACGTACTTGCTACGAATTCAGAGTCCACCTAACTTTCCTCGCGAAAGATTGAAGACTGCTGAATTTTCCTAAAGTAAAACCTTTAATTTCTTACAGAGTAACGCCCATAAATCCATATTAACCAATCGGAATAGACTGTATCCTAAATCTGTTCCGTAGAATTTTTGGATTGACAAGACAACTAAACAACTAATCATGCCGTAATTAACCTTACTTTGAACAATCAACTATAGCCAGCTGCTGCCCTTTACCCGGTCGATTTTGGGAAAGGTCTTATGTCATTCTCTTGTACCATAGCATCTGACTCGGTCAAGTTACGTCGGCTAGAACGAATTCCCTTTTGCATTTCAGAGATGAAATGGAAATAATCATCTAACTATCTCTAGCCCTTTCTACTTTAACTAAGTTGACTTTGATACAATTCCTTTAACCAAAGCTTCTAAGAGTTTTCAAAATTCGACACATCACATACGGTAACCTGCCCTTGAAGTACTTCAACTTAGTTATCATAAATATGAAAGTGGTATTAATGTTGCATTAATTAATGTTGCATTATAGCTTCCACGAGAGTCTGCATGATCTGAAAAGATTCTGCCTGATTTCAATAGTTCCTCCCAGGGATTTGATGTGAGGTGGGGTGGAGGGACTAAGAGACATCAAATTTTCAGAGAATAAGGGAACAGTGATTATTATTTCCAAGCAACAAAGGGACAGTGTGCACATTTGAGGAGGTATTTAAGGGGATAATTTTTTTTGAAGGAATAACGGTAACTAATGCCAATTCTTTCAAAGTAAAAATGCATACAATATACCCCTCATGCGAGAGAGGGCTTCGTTTAAAGTTAACACGTCTGTACTTGCTAGAACACGTTGGTATGTTCATGTTAGTTTCAGACCATTTTTTTCTTTTTCAAAATTTAGATTGTTTGTGGAAATAGAGGGATATAATTAATTATACATTTACATAAGTTGTTAACGTGTTAATCAAACAGAATAAGTGTGAATATCATGTTTGTTTAACTATTATCTCTTTGCATAATTAAAAATATTTAGCGACCAAATGGATGGTCTGTTTATATCATCTAGCTTCAAGTACCTTCATGATATCTGTATTTTAGAAAAGATGAAAAACTTTGATAAAGTTTCGGTAGTGATTCTAGAATAGACTTTACGTCACTGATTGAATTTTAGTTTTGCTTTCCTTCCATAACTTTGATTTATGCAGTTCGCAATCATCTGAGCATAATGTTGGTCCTATTTACGTTTCCCTCTCAAGCAGTTCGCAATCATCTGAGCACAATGTTGGTCCTATTTACGTTTCCCTCTCAAGCAGTCTGCAATCATCTGAGCACAATGGATGTCCTATTCACGTTTCCCTCTCAAGCAGTCTGCAATCATCTGAGCACAATGTTGGTCCTATTTACGTTTCCCTCTCAAGCAGTCTGCAATCATCTGAGCACAATGGATGTCCTATTCACGTTTCCCTCTCAAGCAGTCTGCAATCATCTGAGCACAATGTTGGTCCTATTTATGTTTCCCTCTCAAGCAGTCTGCAATCATCTGAGCACAATGGATGTCCTATTCACGTTTTCCTCTCAAGCAGTCTGCAATCATCTGAGCACAATGGATGTCCTATTTACGTTTCTCAAGCAGTCCGCAATCGTCCGTTCACACTGAACGTTCTGCTTATGTTTCCATCTAAATTCCACTAATCTGATCACATTAAATTTCATAGTTAGGTTTTCTTATTATGCCGTCCGCAATCGCCTGGTCACACTGGATGTACTATTAATGTTTCATCCTCATATCATGCAGTCCACTATCATCCAGTCCACAATCAACTGGTCACACTTGATGAACTATTGATCTTCACCCTCATGTAGTCCATTATTATTCCGTTCGCAATAATATCGTTACACTGGATATTCTATTTATGCTTCCCTCTCATCCAACCCACAATCATCTTGCAACATGGAATGTTGTTCTTATTATGTTTCCATCTCAAAAAGTCCAGATTGTTTTGGACACACCGAGTGTCTGTTTCCAGTTCATCAAGTACAATATGGTTATGGATGCACTGAATGTCAGTTTCCATCATTAAGTCAAGAATTGTTTAGACACACCGAGTGTTCTCTTAATCCTCCCTCTCATAAAGTCGACAATTATTTGGGCAGGTTGAATGCCCTATTTATGTTTCCCTCATATAGGTCCCGTATGCCGGAAAATTTGCTACGAGCTTCCGGTCGGTCGGTGATATTTCCTCCACCAAACATAACTGCCCACATATTTAACCCATCATGTGCTGAAAATGGCGTCAAACCGACAATAACCAAACCAAATCTAATAATCCATAGTAAATACCACTGGTGCGTTTAGTTTCTTCTATAGTAATATAATGAAGAAGCTGTTATTTATATTTTATGTGTGTTTTATAACGGTGGAACTATGCGAAAGGTGTGGTATTATTGATAGAGAAACATTATTTCTGTGCATCAGAAAAAGACAAGACCATTTCTGGTTTGGTTGAGCTAAGTCCGCTTTATTGTGTTTTGACTAGTGAATTCGATTAACTTTTGTTTCGTAATCAAATCAATGTGTCATGCCGAAGGACAAAGCACGTCAGCCAAACCAGGTTTAGTCTAGGAAATGAACCTCCGTTTCCTTGGTGGAAATTCAGGAGGCCAATGCTGAACTACTTCAAAGAGAATAACTCAAGTCCAGATTTTGGCCAAGTAGGTGGTATCGTCACCTGTTAGTGAAACAAGCTGGCACAAGCAATAGCAACAATCGAGCTTAGACATGGTCTTGTGATTTACTGCTCAGGGCTCTAACATGTGCGTGGAGAGTGTATCGTATTAATGGCTCGGTTGGGACATTTACCATATTGGAAAATGTATTAAATGACGACTCTTTCATTCACCCGTCCGTTCTTTAGTCCAAGTAAGTCAATGCGAAGTGTGTTTGTTGAGAAATCGGTTAAAAGATGTTAAGTATTTTGAAAGAAACAAAGCTATATAATGAAGAATTACACTATTAATATATTTTATTCGTTTCGTTAAAGAAACGCTCTTCAACTTAATCCGATTTCGGCATTCCTGGCTTCAATCGCGTTTCAGCCAACTAAAAAGTAGGCCAGAGAAACTTAAAAAGAGGTCCATTTGCGTGTGTGAGAATTTGACTTCATTATTTTTTTGTTATAAAAGAAAAGACATTAGAGTAAATAAGTCTGACTTAAACATTATGACTTTAATTTGTATAAAAGCATCAATATTCTGAAATTTTCAGTAACACCTCGATCCCCAAAACACAAATATCAGGGTTGATGTCTTACATTCTTTGACTAGTATATAATGTAAGGGTATTGTCTCATGGAGGTTGTTAAGTGGATATCAGTATTTCGAATTACATTTACCCGAAATAAGGAGGCACATTGATTGGTGATACATTTTCAAATGCCACTGCAATATAAAGGAGCAAGCAGTACGAGGCTCTGTAGCGGACAAAAGCTGGTCCAATGAGAAAATTGCACTTGAAATTTCTCATTCGATACATTTTCAAATGCCACTGCAATATAAAGGAGCAAGCAGTACGAGGCTCTGTAGCGGACAAAAGCTGGTCCAATGAGAAAATTGCACTTGAAATTTCTCATTCCTATATCGAGAAATCCAAAATAACTTGCTGGATCAAATTGCATGTCCTTAAAGTTCGTTTTCTATATAGAGATTTTAGATTCAATAACATTTTACAGTGCATATTTGGCTTACACAGCGGTGGTTAAAATTTCAATATTATATGTCGAGAATCCCTAATTAACACGTTGCATGCAACTGTTTGTGATGAAATTTCCATTTCATATGGCGAGTTTTTAGAATTCATCTGTTGAATTTCACAGCAACGAGAAGCAGCCTCCTTGTTTAAAAATAACACGGTCCATTCACGAGTGCGACCTCTAGTAAAGAAATTCAGTCACTCTCGATATGTGAATGTTAACTTTCAAACTGTAAATGCAGGAAATGTAATGGCGCCTCATAATTGAATACACAGAAGATGTATCTTAATTCTCGATATTTTTTTGAATTGTTCCAGTGAATATTGTGTAATGTTACTTTAAACACCAACACGTCATTGCACCATATAAAAATAACAATTTGGACAAGAACAATAAAATGTCCAATCACCGCTGTGTAATTAATTCAACAGATACAATCTAAAAACTCAACATAAGAAATGGAACGTTCAGCACAATGAATGTGATTCAACACGTTAAATTGAAACTTTAGACATATGACATTAAAATTTCAACAACCGCCGTGTAATTTTGAAGATAAAATATAAAAACTCGACATTGGACATTGAATTTTCAAACAGCGCTGTGCTATTCAACAGAGGAAATGTAAATACTCAACATATGAAATGGAACTTTCAGCGTAAACTCTTTAATCAATACATATATTAGGAATTCTCGACGTATGACATTGAAATTTCAACCTCCGCCGTGTAATTCAAACGACACAATCGAAAACATCGACATAGAAAATATAACTTTCAACCAGTACTGTTTAATTCAACAGATACAATATAAAATCTCGATCTAGAAAATGGAACTTTAAGGACAAGCATGTTTGATACAACACGTGAAATTGGAATTCTGGACACTAGACATTAAAATTTCAACGGCAACGTTCAGATTGGACAGGCTTTCGTCCGCTACGGCGCCTTATCGAGGAACACCTGTCCGCATTAGAAAGTATCTGCAATATTTCTGAGTGCACCGCCATCAATCTAACCAACTTAGATTTTGACAGGTATGAATAGCACTCTTGTATTTCCTGACAGGCTTACATTTACATAGTTTTTATATTCCATTAATGTTCTTTTCATTGCCTTTTTGGAACAGAGATGAGAACCACTCTTGGCATTTAAAGTTCATCCAATGCATGTTGAAAAGCCCAGACTTAATTTTCGTTTTTAGTGCCAAAATTATCTTACTCATATGAGCCACTAGAAAGTCTGCAAGTCTTATCAAACATACACATCAACGTACATACATACGTACATACTGGCAGTTTAATAAGTGTGTTACATTGGAATGTGGATACTAGCCAAATGTTTCCCATTCATTGCTATTTTAATGCCTCCTCCATACATAGAAGCCAGATTGCATCTTCCTTGAAAACATGAAGTTTCATTGAAGTATGCCACTGGATGTACGCGCTCACTCTAAGTGATTTGACAAGGATCGCTATAGTTAAGGATCTGTGCTCTTGGTTGGAGATCACGAGGTACACGAAAGGCGTGTATTTTGTTCTACTGAATAGTGGTGCAAAATGGGGAGTTGTCTACACGCGTTTTTGATTTTTGTAGCACCTGATGTAGGTATATACTGTATTTATTTTATTTGTAACATTTGGAAGAATCTCTGTAAAACACCTTGGGGAGGTGTCTGTTATAATTAATTTGTAGCATTTTGAATGATTCTGACTTTTTGTATAAGTCGACGCTAAAAGTATCCGGTATGCATACAGATCGAAGAGATTTTACTGAGACCAAATTTAAGTACCTTCTTTTATTCTTACGGCTCAAATCTATACATGTTATAACTGGTGAAAATTTATTTTAAAATTCCATGAGCTAAGAACTATAATATAGTAAAATTTAAGCTTTCCGTTAGTCCCTGCTGTGATTTGCTGTATTATCAGCCTGGTGTAACTGTTTTTGAAAGCATCTAGATACGTTTGCATTCAGCCATAAAGAATCCACACCTTTCTTATATTACATTAAGTCATCTTAGAAAACGTGGGGCTATTAGTTAGCAAGCCTTGATCATTTAGATGTTTTGAAATACCGGTACATCAAAATCGTTAAAAAGCAACTTGAAACAATCTGAAGATGCCCTTTGTGATGAGTGTAACTTGTAGCTGTAAAAGAGTGCTCTAATAAGATGCGATGACCATCGAAGGCAGCAAACCTGAAAAATGATAAAGCTATGGCGGAATTGTGAATATAACTTTCATTGTCTCTTCAGTGGATCGTTTCCATTAAATAAAATTACTATTACATATTCATCTACCATATATACTCGCCTATGAGTAGGGTCCAACTGCAAAGAATATACACCCTGATCTGCCGTTGTAATGTGCCAGCAGCGCAAGGTCTGTAGAGATAGTACTACTGATTAGTCATTACAAACTGCATGCATTCCGACCTGCCAGCGCATTATGCGACTGCGTATCTGAGTGTAATGAGTTTACAGTTTGCCTTTTAAGCGACTAACCACGGTAGTTGTACGGTTCTCACGAATATACTACTTTCCAGCGCACAAAACTGATAAAAAAATATGTCACGACGATGTACTTGGTGTAAACATGAAGTACTTTTCTCTAATGTTCACACGGGACAGGGTAATATAACACTAAGCTTTAGATCCGTAATTTCATGTTTACAATATGTTTTAAATTAGTCTTTACCTGCTGCATTTGTTATATTCCGTGCAAGTTGCTTTGTATTAGTTTTTTTTTCTACATTTAATTTGAATACAAAATTAGAGCTTTCAAAACCATTAATAAAATGCTAATGTACCGTTTAAATCATTTGGAGGCAGGTCATAGTTTTAGGAAGGGGAGCAAGTACTTTAAGCTCAAAACGCTCGAGTATGACTCACCACCTATCCATTTGCTAAGGTTACACAAATTGTAGCGTTTTACCATAAAAAAATATTCTGGTAAATAGCAAATTTAAAATTGTATCCGTTTCTTCACAAGACCAAAAGCAAATTGAAAAATATAGAATTTTTTTTAAAAAAATTCTAATTATTGTAAAGAGTCATAATACATGCAAGAGACAGAAATCTAAATATGGGGCTATGTAACTAAAATGGACTATGTAACTAAAATGGACTATGTAACTAAATATGGGGCTCTGTAACTAAAATGGACTATGTAATTAAAATGGACTATGTAACTAAATATGGAGCTATGTAACTAAAATGGACTATGTAATTAAAATGGACTATGTAACTAAAATGGACTATGTAATTAAAATGGACTATGTAACTAAATATGGGGCTATGTAACTAAAATGGACTATGTAATTAAAATGGACTATGTAACTAAATATGGGGCTATGTAACTAAAATGGGCTATGTAATTAAAATGGACTATGTAACTAAAATGGACTATGTAACTAAAAAGGACTCTGTAACAAATTATGGGGCTATGTAACTAAAATGGACTATGTAATTAAAATGGATTATGTAACTAAATATGGGGCTATGTAACTAAAATGGACTATGTAACTAAATATGGGGCTATATAAGGGATTTTGTCATAACAATTTCTAATAATCTAATGCTAAGGACGTCACTTACTATTAATATTTGATTTAGTCAATACCGTATCATAAGTGTGGAGGTTGGTTTTGATTTTTGAAATGTTCCTGTTTATGCCTATCTGCATGATGTTATCCGCAACGTTTGTATCAGGTGTGTTTTTGATGGTATACATGGGTAATAACAGCAGCAGCAGCAGCAGCAACAACAACAACAACAATAATAATAATAATAATAATAATAATAATAATAATAATAATAATAATAATAATAATAATAATAATAACAAAGGCAATTCAGGAGGATCATAGTGTGATTGAAAACGGAAACTAAAAAGAATCACGAGCCATGAGAGAGATGAAAGTATCGTATTGAATTTTCTTTAAATCACTAAATGGCCTCTGTCTTTCTTTCTTTATTTATTTCTTGTTATATGAATCAATGAACGATCTCAACAGATTTCATATCAACAAGCATGTGTGGTTAATTGTAACCTAACTAAACTTACTGGAGAGCCCTACAAATCGATATCAGAACTATCGATTCTACACAAAATCGGTTAAGTGCAGTCGTAAATGTCGGAGGATGTTGAACTGAAGTAAAGCTAGTAGTGTATGATTCTAAGAGGTCTTATCGTCCTCAAAAGAGGTCTTATCGTCCTCAAAAGAGGTCTTATCGTCCTCAAAAGAGGTCTTATCGTCCTCAAAAGAGGCCTTAGCGTCTGGGAACTACTGTCTGCGGACATTAAGCAATTTGAAGATAAATAACGACCTTTTCATGACAGTTCTTTACCATTTGCCATGCAAGTAATCAGACAAGGATCACAATACTTTTAGTTGATGAGAGTTCAATAGCTTACTCCACATCCAATACCAACGTCGTCGAATATGTGCTTATCTCTGATCTTAAAACTACAGATCAATGGCCCAAACAATGCCTAGCACTTTTAAACTCTTCCAAGACAAAGGTTATCTATTTTTCCAAGAAATTACAATCCGTTTTTCCCAAGCTTGAGTTTCAAAGTAAGCGTATACATTTTGTTGAACATCACAAAGACCTAGGTCTGACATTAACTAACTCTGGTGGATTTTGGAAATGTGTTGATAATATCTGCCTGCGTGCATCCAGAAATACAGAATGTTTCAAGGTTCATTACATATAATCTAGGTAGGAAAACATCAGAAAATAACGTATCACTCTTATATACGCCCTCTCCTGGAGTATCCAATTATAATTGCTCTGCCGCTAACTAATTAAGACTCCAGCTTGAAGCAGAAAGAATTGTAAATGGATTTACTCGTAGCTCTTCTACTAAAAATATTACAGACAAATCGGTTGGCCCCATAGGTACTCGACTCGAGCTTGATGTAAAAAAAAAACCCCAACAAAACAATAATCTTTAGAAAAAAAGTCTTACAGAGTGACAAAAATATCTCAGATAACCCCAATGACCCGATCTGACATTGTACCCTCCCTGTCATACTATATAAGAGTCTCTTATATAGTATGACAAGAGAGGGTCCAATGTCAGAACGGGTCATGGGAATAATCTGAAGTATTTGCGTCACTCTGTAAGACTTTTCCTTAAGATTATTGTTTTTTTAACATCAAGCTCGCGTCGAGTACCTGTGGTTGGCCCCATTTTAATTAACGGAAATTTAAAAAAAAAAAAAAACACAAACTCTGCACCTTTCGAACTTCATACATAGTGCTTCTCCCTCTTACCTCTCCAAGATCTTGTACCTCCGTTTGTTGGACACACAACATAATATAATTTGCTAAATATAAATAATTTTCAACAACTACATGCTTGAATAGAAATCTCCAGAAATTCCTTTAAATCTTTTGGGTAATAAAGGTTTGAAACACTCTGTCGGATCCAGTACATTATGAAATGGATTATCTAATATACAAGCGTAAAATGTCACTTACTCATGATTATGACCCGCTATATTTTCATACTTGTAACAGAAAAACATCAGTTATTTATGCTAGGACCACCGCAATGATTTAACCAATAACTTTATAAAATTTTCTTACTGATGGCCCATTGTGCACGAGTAAAGGAACGATGAGACTGCCTCCCATTATATTTTTCAATGTAATAAATTTACAACGCCAAGAATAAGAGCAATACTAAAGTAATCCCAATTAGTATTAATGTCTTGCTGTTTGGATAAGTTAACCTATCAAATGTCCTAAACACCCGCATTTCTGAAATCTTCCAGTTATATTAGACACACTTAAAAGTGTCAGTATCATCCAATATAAAGTACCGACTGGCATGATCTCTCTAAAACATAAATCACCGAATCCCTCTCCTCATGCTTCCGCTTCCTTTCTCTTCATTCACATTAGTTATTTTAGACTTATTTTGTATTAATTTCACGATTATGATGAATTTATCATTATTCATTTCTATTAATGTACCGTTTTTCTCATCCACGACTATATACATACCGGTACTGTTTTGTTAGTCCTTGCCACTTTTAATGTATCTACTTGTGTATTTGGGGGAGAAGGCATTTGCTAAGTTGCGAAAACTTGTACCCCCGCCCTGTTGTACTGTAAATACGACATTAAAATATGCTTAAACCAAATCTACAGACATCGAGTAAGATGCTTACGATAAATTAATCTGGACATAAGATAATATGTGGATAGTGAGCTCTTTTTCGAGTCTTCCATGATGTCTGCGGTCATGAGATACAATTTAGAAAATAAATAAATAAATAAATAAATAAATAAACAGTTCAGTTTGTAACCTCGCATTGATTTATTTTATTTCTTTCTTGTGGAACCGGTGTCTGCGGTCATAAGATACAATTTAGAAATAAATAAATAAATAAATTACAGTTCAGTTTATAACCTCGCAGTGATTTATTTTCTTTCTTTCTTATGGAACCGGTGGAAACACTATTATTGGCTTCTTAAGCCGAGTACCCAGCAGGTTAAGTTCAAGATTGAAAGAATCCGGGAACAATTTGTTAATTTCATATAACCATATAGTCTGTGGACGTCAATATGGCTTCCTATGCATGATCTATTAATGGTACATACAGATTTTCTCACTAAAAAGCTTTGATGAATGGGACTCACTTTCTATGTATTTCTACCGACATGCTGTAATAATAACTTCTGACAAACGAGCTGAGAAGTAATTTGTATCTCATTAAGCTAGTACACCGAGCTTTCAAAAACAGTTGTGGTTGAAATCTACATGAATATAAATGACCAAGAAATCATAGGTGAAAAAGATATATCCCAACTAAGATCAACGAATTTGTGAAACACGCAAAGGAATCTGGTTTTGCTTGCTGAACTGCAATGTCCGTGCATTCTTTTTTATGTTTTGTTTTCTGTTGTTGTTGTGTTTGTTTTTTTAAATTACGATCACTACAACATAACCTGCTATGGAGATAATACAACAGTTGGTCTTAAGATCAAGCTGAGAATTCGCAAAGGTTTACTTTAGAAAAGTCAATTTTTACTGAGTGAGAAAGAAAATTGGAGCCCATAGTTGTATTCTGTTCAAATCTGGAGCAAACTCAGCGGCGTTTGGTCATGTACGGCAACTGTAAAGCAACTCCCTTATCTAGAATAGTTACCCCTGACTCTTTCTATTTACAGATAGATCATTGAGAAGTCAACATACAGCCCAAATTAAATTATGCCAGAAATAAACATTCTCGACTAATACAATTAATATAACATGTTGCGAACCCAAACTATCGCCACATGCCAATCGTATTGATTCAACAATTTAATCACTCGTGTGTTTATTTGGAAACTGAAGGCAATCCTGCTCTGTTTTGCTAATAGAAATATTCTGGTCACTTACCGTAGCTTATCCTAAATAAATCCGATATTCACTATGCAGAGTTCGTAGGTGGGATATATATGATCTTAAAATTACTAGGACCAAAAATAAGAAAATGAACAGAATCCCTAAAGTGAGAAATCATTGTTCCGAAATAATCCGCACAAGATTATAAAATTCTCTGGCAGATAAAACACGACATAGCTCAGAAGTATTTACTGAAAATACAGAAGACTATTGAGCAAAGTATGTTTATGTCGTTAGCAATGACACACACGTAGTTTGAACGTTTTTGGTATGCTAAGTATGGATAGCAATACGTTTTTTTTTTTGAAAATGAAGCAATTAAAACGCATGACAGTCTATTTTTAAAATAAGTTTGGTCTTAATGATTACAGCAATTCTTCCTTAACGAATCTTTACTGATATGTACGTTACATAAACAATATGTCCCAGGGTAAATGGATTGTCTTTGGGGGGGGTCAGTAGGATTCTTAGTTCTAGTAGACCTGAATGATAAATGGGCAGGGTCGGATCTGGGTCTATGCAATTTGTTAGGAGTAATCAGTAGAACAATCAACATAGACCCTAATCTGCAAGCGCATTATGCCACGCTATCAGTTATCTCTCTTGTTGGGATGAAGTAAAAGTTGGTTTTGTTGTTCGATTTATAATGACGTATTTAAGGTAAAGAGCATAACAATCTTTAGTAAAACCAACAGTAGAATATAGCTCTTGTGTTTAGAACCTCCATAACTTAAATTACATCAATCAAACTGGAACAGCAGAACGTAGATCTACTTGAAATGCTACAAAATCAATTCTACTACACTAGTACTGTAAAATATATAATATTACCGAACTGAACAACTCTTCAAAAGCGCAGTTTTAGTTGTCGCTTGATATTTTGCTGCAAAGTTATCCATCACTAGGTAGTAATACAATCATCAGACTAATTCACAGCTTTACGTTTAGTACCATTAAATCCATAAATACTCCTTTTGTAATCGAACTTTAATTCGGAGAAGCTATGTTTTGTTACGACGGTAACTGTTGACACAGTGTTTGAGTTAATAATATACCACCAATACCTTTCCTACCAAACCTTACTTACATAACATCTAAAACAGTCCATAGTTTTAGTTTTTTTTTAAAATTTGGATTTGTTTTGTTATTTTTTTTTTCTCCAAAATTAAAGTAAATTTCAATCTTTTTTTCTGATACTTACACCAAACGTTTCGCTGCTTGCTAAGCAAGACAAGACAATGCATTTGGGATTGATATTTCATTCTAAATGTCACTTCAGTTTTTAATGCACAAATTATATTTTTCCTGTTGCTGTTTTTCGCTCTCTTTTCGTGTACTTCAAGACTCATTACCGTTGTTAACAATAAAGCTTTTACTTCATCCCAACAAGAGAGATAACAGATAACCTTAATAACGTCATTAGTTACATTTTAAAGGCACAAAACAAGGGTCGGAGGTCAAGCTGGCGGGATCCAGGGATAATGAGCTTCAAGCATACGGATCAGTTTCTCAACGCATTCACTCAAACATGAAGTAAGCGATAAGTCTGCAAACACAAGAAAAACAGACGGCACACAGTTAATGTGCCAATTTTAATCCATTTCGTTGCAGCTAAGATAATCTTCGGGCCCCCCTTTCAAGTGTCTGAATTCTGCAGTCAAGATCGAAATAAAATCACACAGAATGTGGACCAGATCGACTTAAAGAAACCATTGTATTTAGTTATAGGGTAACAGCTTTGTCCACTGCAAGCTATGGTCACAACACATGAAAAATGCATTATCTTCAAGATAAAAAAAAACAGCAAAACTAAAATAATGACAAAAAAAAATTTTAAAAAAATATTTACACAGGTTGAGGGTCACCCATCTAAGATAAAAAAAATCACTTTTCTTTGGACTGCAAAAATATCGCATCATCCATTAATCAAACAAAACAAAAGGAATCGGACTTCCTTTCCGTTTTCAAAATAGCGATTTCAGCTTACTATTGCTAAGTACAGCATTGAATTTCTGCCATATATTGCGCAATTTTTTGCAAGTTCTTTTGCGACACAGACTGTATAGCACATTTCATATTCTATTTATGCATTGTACATAGCTAATATGAGACTGAATACGACAGTTTTCTAGGACTTCAATCACACAAATACACAAAGAGAAAATAGTGGAAATCGTGGCAATGAAAAGGATCGATGCTTGAAGAAACACAATGGACAAGTTCTTATCTTCATAAATTATGTTGTTCACGGTGTCCAATGACGTCCAGAAAATGTTTACAAGGTACGTAAATCAATCTTTTTGAATTACATGAGCTCTTGTATAAATTATAATGTTCAATTATCTTAAGAGTACTGATTTAATCTAAAACTCTTAAGATATTGCGTCGGTGAAAGATTTTTCTGCTGGTTATTAAACGAATAATAATTCCTACAAAGAAACTAAATATACCAAGGCAGGTTGTTTTTTCTTTGCATGTATCTAAACCAGAGAAAAATACTACTTATGTCTCATTTTTCTGCAGCTATTAGGAGTCGTGTTTCATATATGTCAAATATTATATATGTACATCAGGCTCATTATACCTACATAATACATTCATTAAATTACTAATTAATTCTAGTTAGATTCTACTCCAGCTTACCTTTGGTGGCATTTTGATGAGTCTTGCTCAGACTAATTATCCCACAAGTGTTCTCTGATGAACTCCCAGTTCAGGTTTGTTTGTAGCTATAAGAATGTTGAGGAGTGGGAGAAAAGTAGACTCGTCCAAAGGGGGAGGGGATAAGTAGGAAATCAGGAATGGTACCTGCTGAGTTGTCATGGATTTTCTCCTCAAACTCTTCTTCCAAATACTTGCTGTAAGAATCATTAAACTATGTTGCCCGCAATTTATAAGATTACGTTCTTAGAGCAAAGGAGATATGATTAGTTTATTTAGAGATAATCTGATGCAATCATTCACCCACCCACACGAAAGGCATAATCTTAGGGAAGGAAACTGATATTTATTTTTGAGAAGTGTTGAATGTAAAGGGGGAAGCTGGTTGTTGTTAGTAACGTGATAGAATATTCTAGTTATTAGAGAGGAACGCCACCAAAAACAACCAAGATAACACTGACAGCTGACAAAGGATTGGGATGAAAATTCCATTACCTCTCCATACAATCTGAAAACAAATCTCAACTTCTTTTTGCATTACCAACTGGATTAGAGGGTAAGACAACAAGCAGAATATCTTGTGAAAGGTCATGTGATGGGAGAGGCGGGAATCCACATTTACATACTCATTTCATGGCTTAAATTGACTGATCGGTTTATAAGGGCACACCAACCCATGAAAGACTAGAGCCGAGTAAATGAAAATAAAGTGCATAGATTAGAGACACATCAAGGCGCCCGAATTAGACTTGTCTAGTCAGGACCACGGGGGCTTGTATCGTTGCTGACATTTTACCGGTCATACATATTGTATAGTAATGTATGACCGGTAAAGTGTCAGCAACGATACGAGCGTCTGTGGTCAGACCAGTAGAAACGACATATTTTGTCAACACCGATGATTTGTTTTATAGTTTGAAACACGGCTTCTCGCTTACAAATGCAATAATATAAGCAATAATATAACCAAATTCGGCTAATACATTACCGCATCAAAGGAACATGCATTTGTACGACCACACGTTTTTAACCGTGGTAATCTTGCTTTACAAAGGAACGTTGATTGTACATGTTAGAGCTAAATGTATACATGACAGTCATGTATATCAGGGTGATAGTACATGTATGCATTTTGCTAAAACCCGACCATTATTGACTTCATACTCGTGTCGTTTACGACAGAGTTAACTCGGGATTTTCAGTCTCAAAAATGGCCAGGACTAAGCAGAGTTAACCAAAACATTCCCCTACTTCCATCGATAGTGAATCATGAACTAAAAACTAATAACTAAAACAGAAAAGGAGAACTGAACTACAACAGATGAAATAACAAGGACATTTGCAAAGCCGTTTTTAATAGGAGATACAGGAATATACAGAGAAAATGACCAGTGAACCCAACTCACTAGAAAAACAAAGAGCTCGGGATATCATGGAGGTGCATAAAGCCAATAAACAAGTTACAAGAGATCTAGAGGGATTTTTTAAAGTACAAAGAACAGAAACACCAGAAAGTTCTTTCATTGAATATTTATATAGAGAAGGGACACAAGAAATACAGCTGAAAAATGTACATAAAGAGAGAACACCAGGAATTGTCGATACAATAGTGGCACTCATGGTGTTAAATACATAAGTCAAATATACTCTATCAAATGGAAAGGGAATGAAGGACACTTACTACGACCAAGAGGAATTAAACCAATACTTCCATACGGGGAAATACAAATCAAAGGACTACAAGCAAGTGTCAAAATACCGACACCATACAGGAGAAAAATCAGAAAACAAACAGGGGAACTACACCTAACTGACATCCCACTTGAAAATACCATTAGAAGCCACGAAAGCGAAATTTGAAGAGAAATTAAAAAAAAGAAAAGGTTATATCAGCACGTTTGGATACCATACCAATGACAAGTATATACAACGGCACAAGAATATTTGAAATCGAAAAGAGTAATCTGGTAGAAATAAAAAAAGGCTTTTAACCTTTTTTTTTAACCAAATCATGGTATAAAGGATGTATTTATCACAGAACTTTTAGCAGATGTAAAAAAAAACGCCACATAAATGCATACAAAACCGAGAGCAACAACAACAGCAACAACAAAGCCCAACAACAATAAACTGGAATGAACAGCAGATAATAGTTCCAAGAAGTGAGAAACCTCAGCAACAAGTTGACTCAAAATGTTGCAAAAATCAAGAGACTTATGAAGGACTAACGATAAAACACAAATTAAATAGAAGGTGCCCCGAGTGGTCTAAAGCGCTGTCCGTTACGGATCACTGCCATCTCACCTCTGTCTGCGTGGGTTCGAGTCTAGGATTCAGCGAATGTGGATATGTGAGAAAGCTTGCCAGTAGCTTCTCGTGGGTCGGTGGTTCTTTCCAGGGATTTCCCGGTTTCTTCCTCCACCAATACTGGCCGCCATGAATAGCCTTTCGTGTGCTGAAAAATTGCGTTAAGCTAAACAACAACAACAACAACAAATTAAATAGAGAACCCTCAAATTTGGAGCAACAACAACAACAAAAAAGGTTGAAACTCGAAGCAACACCAAGAAGGAAACAACTAAGAGATTACCAAATCACACTACAACATCAACAACATGAGAATATTGAAGAGGGCTTGAATCAAAATCTCAGTTCTGCCCTAACACTAGCAACAATAGGAATGACCGGTCAGAAGCAGCAAATAAGGAAATCCAAAGGGAAAAAGGGGAGCGAAAAAGAAGGAAGATGAAAGAAGAAAACGACATGAGAAAATATCTCCTTAAAGGTGACGAATGCCTTTAATTAAAAAATAACAAACAAACAAAAACAAAAACAAAAACAAAAACAAAAAAAAAAACCCAACAAAAAAACAACAAATGCCTTAAGTTTGAACATTAAAAGAAAAGATAACCTTTACTTTATAGCACAATCACTACAAGTAAGGCAGGAGGGCCTCCCTAAATGGTCTGAGATCAACTAGGGAGAAAACCCTAAAAAAATAAAAATAAAAATTAAAAATGTGTCGACCATTCTTGGCTTCATACTCTTGAAAAGTCACAATCGACCATTAGGATGCGGGAGGTCACGGGTTCGAAACCCGGCCGAGTCATAGCAAAGACTTATAAAAATGGTACTAACAGCTGCTTCGCTAGGCACTCAGCATTAAGAGGTCATTGCTAGTACAGGTCTTCCAAGTTCCCCAGTGCTAGATATCACTATAAACTGCTAAACTGCAGACATCGTAGCGATATGGCTGAAAAACTATTAAAACTACGTTTAAACACACACACACACACGAGACTATTATTGACTTCATACTCTTGAAAAGTAACAACGTAAACTAATTAATATTCCTGACGCAATTACTAATTAGAACAATTAGAACAATGCAACTTCGAAAAAGGAAGGTTATAGTGTAGCTTTCTATATAGATGTTAATTATGTAATTATGTATTTAAAAAAGATTTTTATATATATATATATATATATATATATATATATATATATATATATATATATATATATATATATATATATTCTGCAAATCAACATTTTTAATAAATCGTTGTAGAAGTGTAGTTCAGGACACGTTCCAGCAAATTAAAATTTTTGTAAGATGGGGAGGCTTTCCTGGCAACCACTTGGAAAAGTTCTGAGCCAACCTTAATCAGACTTTGCATTCGCTTTATAAAACCATGCTTAGCCAAAGTCATGCATTTAGATGACTTTGCAAACAACTGTTTTTATTTTTTATATCTTCAAAGTGCTGCCTGGCTAGTTTTGATCACACTTTATGAAAATGTTGTACCAAGGTATATTCTGGGTATATTTTTAAGCAACCGTGCGGATTACAGGGCAACTGGAGGAAAATGCATTCGTGAATGACTTCTCTAAAACCCCGCAGACAGTTTTAACCAAACTTTGCATGAATGTTTAATTGAACATGTGCTACTCAAATTTAATTTTTGATCCCTAGCGATATTTTCACTTTTACGACAAGTAGGTTCCTTTTCATCTCCTCATACACTTGATGACAAGTTTGCAAGAAAGTATAGAATATTTTACGTGACGTATTTTACAGATGTTCGATCAAGGTTTACTTTTTTGAGATCTCTTTCCGCCATTTCCTTCGCAACCAGGTGAAAAATATCTGTCACTAAAATGACCTGATAACTGGTCTTATTTTGGCTTATTGTCAAGTGACAAAGATTAGCAATCTCAGATCCTCGCGGGTCTCTTGTTCTTTATTCCTTATATCTAAAATATACTCTGAACAAATCACTTCATCAAAATATACAACCGGAGTCGAAATGGTGCGGACAATTAGCGCCTCATTAAATCAAAGTACGATTCACTATGTCTTTACTCAGTGTTAGGCCAGTAGCGCGTCTCAGCAACTGTCAAATTAACATATTACACTCAATATATATTATGGTTGAGTTAGACATTGTTGACATAATTTCACGCATTGCTCTAAAAATAATCATGGAAATGCATCATTAGGAAATCATTTGTATTACACAAAAAGGCGATACTAACCTACAACTCCAGCTTCTATCCAAAACCATGATAATATCGCATGGCCAGATGTAACAGTATCCTCCAGTCATATGAATGAAGCAACACAGGAAGACATTAGCAATTTACAGTTTCTGTAGCACTGAGATGGCAAAATAACAGATGAGCATGCAGTACAATTAAAAGAGAAAGATTTTTGTTGCTGTGCCAACGTCAGACAGCGTTTTTGAGTCATAAAATAAATTATTACTTTAGAATTAGTAATGTCTGCCTTTTTCCTTTTGATCTCTGTTCAACAGCTTTGCCTGTCAAATTGCACTTGGCTTCATATTCACAAAACTCCTCAACTCAGGTGCACATTAAAACAACTTTATGTAGAAAATTTGAAAGGTTGAAATTTATTAAAATTAAATATATATTAAAAATATAATGTCAGGTAATTTGTTTCATAAAAAACTGAACAAATATTTATTTTTACCATAGATACAAAACTGAGTGTGGATATGCACGGAGGCTGTAGAGCTTTGCAAACGCAGTTCATGGTCCAATATTCAAGAAACTCAGATTTTGATATTCAATAACTACCAAATTAAAAATAAAAAAAACAAGTAAAGGTCTGTAAGTTTAAATTTATATGGTTTAAAAACATATTGCTAATTTTTGTTGGCAGAATGAATTAATACAATTAAATCTAAGAAAACAATATTTGAGTATAAGGATAGACTCATGAAGAGTTTTTTTTTTTTTAGCCTCGTATAACAACATATTCGTACGTCTGAAAAAGATTCCCGTGGTTGGATTGGATAAGTCTTCAGTAGATGGTTATTGACCTTTCTGTTGGACAGAAATAGTCAGTAGCAGTTGGTTAATGACCTTTCTGCTGGATGATCAATTACTTTTCTGAGGGGGATGCAGAAGCAGCTTCGGTGGATAGTTTAAAAAAAAACAAACATATCTATGTTCCATAATGAACATTGTAGGGAGATCATGAATCTCGAGAACTTGAGTTTAATATTGAGATTTATACTCCGCAAATGGTACGTGACTTTGACTTTGATAACACCAATTTTGATTTGTTGATTTGTTGATGATGGCGCACGTGTTCAAAGAACTCACAAGTTTTCTGATTTTCAGATGATTTTACGACATTGCGAAAACAACGTTTACTACATTTAGCGAATTTGTTTCATTGATGATACAAAATCTTTGTGTCGTAAGGTGTAGAAAAGAAAACTGTCACATCATGTTAGCCAAACCCTAATATTTCCTGATATCATGTAACTCGCCGACCAATAATATACGAATCAAAAGTATCAGACATTACTAAACGGTTTATGAACATGTATTCCCTTTCTTCTTTTCCTGCAAGTTTTTTTTTTCTGAGGACACATGGTAGGCCTACTAATCGTATGGAAAAATGGTATAGTCTGGAAATGAATTGAGATAAAATAGAGTATATATGTGTTTGGCCAGGATTGGTTGATAATGAAAGTTTAATATTAATAAAAAATAATCTTTTTGGATTTAATAATTATTTCCCTGGAAACTCAACAAGATGACTTTCCTATAAAAAAAAATATTCTGAAAGATATTCAAGGAAATTTATTCTGGAATTTTTCGGAAACAAAGACTGATTCAACTGAGGAATTATTGTTATTCATACATTGGACCACATCTGACGTTATCGCCTTCCATATTTGTACGTCGTCGGGACTCGAACCTAGATTCTTATAGTACAATTTAGTGATAGGACTTGTGTTTTCATTGTTAGGATCACATTTTGCATTATACTCACAAATTGTAAGTCCTATTTAACGATTTTTACATTCTTGTCCAAGGGGCCCCGAGTGGCCGAGTGGTCTAAAGCGCTGACCGTTACGGATCACTGCCATCTCACCTCTGTCTGCGTGGGTTCGAGTCTAGGATTCGGCGAATGTGGATATGTGAGAAAGCTTGCCAGTAGCTTCTCGTGGGTCGGTGGTTCTTTCCGGTGATTTCCCGGTTTCTTCCTCCACCATTTATACTGGCCGCCATGAATAGCCTATCATGTGCTGAAAAATGGCGTTAAACACAACAACAAACAAACAAACATTCTTGTCCAGGGAAATAAATTGTTGTGTTAAAATATACAAAGCTTGTTGGCTTTCACTCTTTTCTTTGTTACTGAGTATTAGTCCTTAATTGTCACGTAACAAAAGCTTATCCTGGTAGTAGTTGAAAACTAGAGACATTGTTTTATTGATGAAATTTCAGTCCTTTAAGAATCTTGAGTTTGGAACACTCATTACTGAAATTAACACCTGACTCTTTGGTGCGGAATTGAAATCACATGTTTAAAACAGATGTAGGTCTAGAAAATTCTGAGGCTCATATATTTTTCTCTATATAGAAGCTATTGTCCAGGATGCATCTATACTGATAAATATATGTTTGATCATGATCACTCAGAAATTTAAAGTTATTTAATTTTTAATATGCTGTTTTCGTAGGTTTACAACGGAAACTGAATTAGTACCGCGAGTCCTTGATACTGCTGCACGCACCTTCTGAGCACATTTTTTCTTCTTAATTTAATTAACACACGCACTACTTGCGCTATATGCCGCGCTCAAGTTTTTGGTAGAGGGCCATTGTTTCGCCTTATTTCGTATGTCCTTCAGTCATATCTTGGCTGCGATCAGGGTTTAGGTGGGTTTCTCGTGTTGGCTGCATGGGCACACATCTGTGTGCTTGTTAATCCTTCGTGACATATTCAACACAATACCCATATTGTGTGTGTCTTTACGACAACTAAACACTGTAGTATGTACTGTTTCAGTCACTAAACTCTATGACTTAGAAGATTACCTCACTATGTGCTACTACACACGTGTTTTTGGAGTGGGATGAGGGTGGCAATTGGTTGGGCTATAGTTGAATCCTTTTGGATACCAAGAAATGAGTTCAAGTTGAGCCTAATAAAAATTGCCAGAACTCACTCACAATATGTTTACATATACGTGTGAGAACAGGCATGCATGATCTTGACCTTTGTAACGAGTTACCCTTAATTTTATTCTTGGAATCAGTTTCTTTTCTGGATTGCTTTGAAATTACCGTCCTTACAGTCATGCCTCCGTGGCGAATGGACGATTTGCATCTATTCTTTTTAGGCAAGATAGGATCTGTAAACACACTTTGAATGCTTTCGAGAAAAAGGGCAAATTTGTAAAAGGCATCCCACCCACCTAGATTATTGACTTCCAACCGTTTCCCTTTTATATTTTCCACGATATATATATATATATATATATATATATATATATATATATATATATATATATATATATATATATATATATATATATATATATATATATATATATGTTTAGTTTGCTTTTAAATTCCTAATCGTTTTTGTCAGTTATTCTGACATTATGTTACTAAAGTTTCAAAGGCTTGTGGTATGACCTAGAGACGACTTAGAAGGTCGCATTCACAATGAATGCAGATACATTTTTTAATTAACAGATGTATATATCTAATAATTATCGTTGCTTGTTATACAAAGTACCGACCTTCATTCAATTTATCATTATATGCCCTTGTTATGTAAACTTCTAAGCTTCATTCAGTTCATCTATATATACCGCTTGTTATACAAACTTCTGGGCTCCATTCGACCCATCGTTATATATGCCTTTTCTTATACAAACTCATGGGCTTCATTCGGTCTATCATTGCATGTCACTTTTTAAATAAATACTAGGCTTCATTCGATCCATCACTGCATGCCGCTTATTAAACAAACTACTGGGCTTCATTCGATTTGTCATTGCGTGCCGCTAGTTATACAAACAACTAGGCTTCATTCGATCCATCATTGCATGCGACTTGTTATACAAACTACTGGGCTTCATTCTATTCACTTGTTATACAAGCTACTACTGGGCTTAATTTAGTCCTCATTGCATGCCGTTTGTTATGCAAATTTCGGTGAAACATTCGATCCATCGTTGCATGCCGCCTGCGTAGGTCGATGTCATCACTTTTTTAGAGGTCCCGGGACATATGAGGGGCAAATCGAATCAAGTATACCCATACGCGCAACAAGCAATGGATTACTTCCTTCAATAAGATTTTTTTTTTTAAAATTAAAAAAACAACCCATAATATACAATTACAAATTAGACAATTATTACCAAAATAGAAATGTATGGAAATCTACAATATATAACACTATAGACAAACTTTATCATAATATAGCAAATATAAAACATAGCACAAACTTTGAATGTAGGGAAGGAGGGCGTCTCTAAATGGTCTGAAAAGATCAACCATGGAGCACCCTCCAACCACCAACCCTCCGCCAATAAATACGTAATTCTATGTGAGTTACAAAACAGTAAATCGGCTTCGGATGTTTTAACAACTTACCGTTAAAGCATTTTTCCCTGATGCCAATTTGACAAAATATATCCTTTAAACTGTAATTGATTCTCCTTTGTGAATAGACTAGAAATCTTGGACAGAAGCACAACACAATTTAGGATTTACAAATAAGTCTTCAAGTTTTCAAATATTCAAGGTTCTTCCAACTCCCATTATTTTTCAATTATATACCGACTATAGGGTGTTTAAGACTCGGGGAATTTTTAAATATGCATCCAGCGGACCAGTACATAAGTAGTGAGACTTCAGAGCGTATGAAATCCAAATCCCTTGGGTATGTATATCAGGATGTACATCTAAGATTTAGGTCTTTACCACCTCAAAATGGCACCATTGCTTTTTACTTCAACCTCTATAGCTGAGTCACTTTTGTAATATATTCATTATTTATTCGGGAAATATTTTTCTAGAAGTTGCAATTGAACTAGCTGACAATTTTAGTCTATTTCACCGAATCTGAAATGTTATTTTAATAATTTTATTTATCAGCTGAATTTAGGACTTCTTATCTTAACAAACGTTCTGAAATTTAGTAGTTTTTAAAAGCTATATTTCGTCAACCATACGTTTTCATGAGTTTGAAATATTTATGGATTCAATATTTAATTCCTTTTCATGGAGACGATTCGTTTGCAGCTCCTGACTCAACAAATATAAATCAGTTTGTCTTGATATCGGAATAGATTATAATCAAACAGCTTTATCATGGGTGACGTTTTCATACCACATATCATTTACTTTTCATTAATCTGTGTATGGTTCTTGAACGATTCAATACTACCAACTCGCATAAAACTTGAATTGTCAATCGGCTGATATTTCTGTCCATGCATCACACGTATTCCATTTTATAAATGTATATGTAATCATCGAATGAGTATTTCTCTCATAAAACATCACACTTTCCTAGACTCACTCTCCAGTTCATCAATTTCTATTATTTCCATTTTCGAGCGCAGTACCTTTAAGGGGATATAACTCTTTTATATATTAATGACCATAGTAGCTTGAATTATTTCCCTTCATCTATTGCCGTGATCATATCACTAAGAATTAAAATAAGTGTTTCTAAGAGTGTCAGTTGTACAATAAAATTAATAATTCAAACAATATCCTACTCCCTTTATCAGCATACTTATATTAGTGAAAGATAAACTAAATACGATTAAATTAGAATCTAACGTTTTGAAATGCTATTTATTATGGATTTTGAAGTGCTAAATTCAAATATGATAACTAACTGATTAGCTACTAATTCCAAGATATTTAAGTTTTTACATTTAAGTTTTCACTATGAGCTATCTATGTATATTGTGTTGATAGTAGAGTTTAAATTATAAATTGTAAACATGAGTTTTTTCATGTCTTTATGGTTGCTATACATGATAATATTTCACCTGTTCTGTTTATGTAACACTTTTAAAACATCAAAAAGGTTATATTAATTAAATTTATCATGACACAAAAAACCCAGAAAACTATATCTGTGTGTGTGTGTGTGTGTGTGTGTGTGTGTGTGTGTGTGTGTGTAAAAGTACATAGTTTAGTCCTTATTCGGTGTCTACTTTGCGTATCTTGGCTTGTTTCTTGTATTCATTTAATGGAGCATCTCTTGTCGCTCTTGCCACTGTCCAACAATAGCCTACAAGCATCGATGGGCTACGTTTGCCCTGGTAGCGTTTCTCCGTTGCAATACTCTGGTGAAATCGCTCACAGTGCTCGTCGCTCACTGCTCCGCAGTTCGGTGGAAACAATCTAGATGACAGTAACCCCCCCCCCCCAATGTGCAAAAACAAAGCTTTTGTATGCTTTAAGGAAGTTTTCCACAAACTCCCTGTAGTTGTCTGCCTTGTTTCATAGAATTTTTTGTGCTATTAACAGGAAGGCTATCAATGGCGTCTTTTACTGTCAAATGCATCATCTTAAGAAGTTCGCAATTCTGAGAACCAACAAAGACACATTCCTTTATCTTGGCTTCACTCAAACATGGAAATTTTCCACGAAGGTTACTGAAACCCACTTGCGTTTTTTCCATGGCATTAACAAAGTTCTTCATCAGACCCAGCTCGATGTTCAAGGTTGATAACGAAATCTTCCTTGATTCAACAAGTGATTGATTCTGAACACTCTCTCTCACCCCACACCCCCAAAAAAGACTCCAATGACTGTCGGAGTGGCCAATCTCTCTTGATGTAGTGGGAATCTCTCGCACGACTCTCCCATTCGTAGAGAAAACAGCAGTACTTTGTTTATCCAGTCTGCAGACCAATAAAGAGAGCAAGAACCTTCAAATCGCCACAAAGCTGTACTGATGTTGGTTTGTAGTTAATGAACCTCAAACGTTGTTTCATGTTTTCATAGGTTTCCATCATGACTATATGGAATTGATGGCAAAACATTGCCATTATGCAGCAAAACAGATTAAGACTCGCTTTCGACGAATCAATGAGTTGTTGCAGGTTACAAGATCACCTTCCATGAAAGAAAATGGGACATTTTATAAAAGAAATTAAAGAAAAGAGAATGGTAGTCGACTGGCCTCCCTGCTGCTTCTGGAGCGGACGTTTATTTTCCTTACTTTCATGTCAACCATTGATGAACCTAGAAAGCATTTGCTTGGTACGGCCATTTTGCCTAATTAAATATTGATAAATTTACTGTCAGCTTATGCATGTATACCGGGACATTGACTACAGTTAAACATGATATTGATTTATCTGCGATAAGGTCATGTTCAATTTTAGCAACATTGTTAAATATTTGTGTAGATTTTAAACTGGTTTATAAATGTTAGAAGTTATATTAAACCATGTTTATCGGTGACAACCGAAGTCCGTATTGCTTGTCATCGGAAAAGAAAAACACATTTTCCAAAGACTTCCTAAATTATGAAAAAAAACCCCAAATAACTAAGAAGTATTATGAAAAAGTAACACTTCTTGCATATTTCACAGGCAGAAAATGCACTGAGCGGTTGCCAATTTAAAAAACGAAATTATCCTTCAGTCGATAAAGACAGGTCTAATCTTTGTCTTGGCTACCGTTACCCTGGTCTCATTCCATTATGGAAAGAAAGCTTCTTTTAAAAATGTGAGAACCTTTCACGATACAAGTGATCAAGATAAATCAAGACTTTTATTTACAAAGGAGCATAAAATATGAACCAAGAGTTTATTCTCTTTGGGAAAAGTAAATAAAGTAAAGACCAATTACATTATGTGGAAATTAAGATTAACTTTAAATATATGATAATGAACATCGTTCCCCCCCCACAAACCGACTCCGATTCTAGCTTGATTTTGTTGCTAGCATTATTTCGCTTGAAAACTAATAATATGTGGCATCCGTGATATTAAGTTCAAACTTGCACTAACTGATAGGAGTTTAAGTTAATTGATATACTGTTCGCTTTTAATTAATAAATTCACTCTCTGTGCAATGCTAAATCTATATGGAGGCTTTCTAAACATGTCATGATTAATATTTGTCAATGCCATTGAAAACAAACGATGCTGATAAATTCTCTTTTGTATGAGATTGAAAGATTTCCTTCTGATTCAAACCCTTTTCATTCCGTGTCGTTTTTCATAGTGTTTCATTTAAATAAGCTATGGAAAGCCGCAGGTACCCGGCGGTGATCAAAATATTTTCCTATATTTTTATATAGGCAACAATTAGTGGCTCCAACAACAATTAGCGGCTCCTAAAATGACGGTGATTACAATTTTTCTCTATATTTTTCATATTGACGACAATTAGCGGCTCCATCAATAATTAGCGTCTCCTGCTACAAATAGCGGCTCCTAAAACACTTTATATAATCTACGTCTCCGTAAAAATAATAACAATTAACGGCTCCAAAACAGATGAAGCTCAGTCTACAAACTACAATCACCGGCTCGTTCAACAGTAACGCCGCTGATAATTTTGAGCTCCGACTTTACTAACGAACGAGATTTCAACTACACAAAACGAGAGCTACTAAACCAACCACAATCTCCGGCTCCTTCAATAGTGACGCCGCTGATAATTTTGAGCTCTGATTTTACTACCAAACCGAACGAGATTTAAACTTAAAAACGAGATTGTAATCACGTGCTTTCATATTCGGAATACTACCATCTTATCTGCATCAATACACTATAGTTGTGTCCTGAGAAGTTTAATATTTGTTTTCGTTCATATTTCATCATTAATTCAAAAAGCCGTTTCTGTTGAGTAGCCACGTTAAAGTGAGTCTATCCGCATCAGTAGTATTTAACATTGTTACTCGATATTTTCACTAGCCTGCTGGTAGGATTTATCTTAATATATCTTTTTTGTCATTAATTTTTTTTTGTTTTTACCTTTGCAAAATTTTTCTATACTATACTGTACTGTATAGGCCCATTAAGCCACTGTTATGCTAGTGTTTCAGTGGATCCTGTTATATACATACGTATATATATATATATATATATATATATTAGTTTACCACCACCATCCTTGCAGTAATTTATAAAATAAAAACTATATATCATCCACACCACCATTATATCATCTACACCACCATACTGCTGTTGTATTATGTATTACTATTTTTAATTTGTCTCTGTTAATATATTATATTGTCACTCATCAGAAAGACTCTATTTAAAAAAATCTTTTAACCAAAACATCATGTCCTGTTCTAGTACACCTAGAAGCAACATTTACCTTAATTCCTTGAACATCAATAGGTTCCAAAACTGTAAGATACATTAAAATTTGGTTGCTTGCCTGATTTGGCAAAATATTCATTGGAATGTATTTTGTTATGAAGTACTCAACACTCATTGATAAAAAACGAATATAGCCAGAGAGTTTTTCCCAGGTGGGAAAACAGTCTGCTGTTCTACCCACAGAATCAAGTAGTCAAACAACAATTCTTCATGCACAGATAAAGTGTCACGAGATATAATTTGAATAATCAAGGCTAATGGCAAGGTAAAAAAGCCTTCAAAATTGCACAACAAATTTTCCATGTTACAGTCAATAAATTCTAAACATCTGTTATTTACAGGCAACAAAGAAAAACTTTCACTAATCATTAATATCGTGAAAACATTGTCACAGGAAATACAATTAATCAAAAAATGAACACATTTCTCTAGTAGTTCACTAACACCAAAATAATCACAACACTGAATTGTATCATGTATGTTAGACATCTGCAAAGGAAAGTTTATCCCATACATAAATTTAACCAAATATTTAACAATATCCTCTGGAAACATGGAGCAGTCTATGGTTGGTATTTCATTTGTGATCCATCTAGACTGAAGTCGTCCCCTGAAAAAATCACTGTTCATCAGAAGGACTACCGAATGACACTTTAGAATTGAACCACTTTTCAGTTTCAACTCAACATCACAATACTCCTCCACATCAAGAGCTGATCTAAATTTCATTGCAATATCACTCATCTTCTTAAGTTGGGGAATTCTGAAAATTAAATACAATGGTAATCAGGGATTTACAAATTTTAGAAAGTCAATTTGTATGGGGAATGATGACTGGAAAATTGAAATAGACCTTGGAATGGTGGTGCTTGCCCAGGCATCCAAGCATCAGTAAATAAAACAAATTATGGTAAATTTAAATGAAAATCCAATTACATCTATTACTTTGTGTTTCCTTTGTATCCTGTCTTTCAGCAGGATATTTGTTGTACCTTACACTGCCAATGTCTCCTTAGTTTAACAAATCACCATATCTTGGTCATGTTACAAGATAAGAGGTATATGATGGAAAATTACCTTGCAACAATTCTGAAAAATGAAGAATTATGCTGCACAAGATGACCTTGATGTGGCTACAACACCAAAAGGTGCAGGAAGTGTCAAGAAGATTTATATAGAATTATATAAATACTCTAGGCTTTCAAAGATGCTGCACTCACAAAAAGATGTATATGTAATAAAATGATAATGTAAACTATTATTACAAATAATATGCTGATATATATATATATATATATATATATATATATATATATATATATATATATATATATATATATATATATATATATATATATATATATATATATATATTGAAAATAGCAATGATAAAATGACAATTTTTATACCTTAAATAGAGTCTTTCTGATGAGTGACAATATAATACATTAACAGAGACAAATAAAAATAGTAATACATATAAAACAATAAATATTTATATTTTGAAAAGAGGGAAAACTCTATCCAGAATAGTGAAAAGGTCTCAAATGAAATCTGGAATTAAAAAAAACAAAAAGAAATAACTGCATGCAAATTTATGGATAGCTAATGCAGGCAAATGAGAAAAGAATCAAAGCTACCTGAACAACAGCAGTATGGTGGTGTAGGTGATATAATGATGGTGTGGATGATATATAGTTTTTATTTTATAAATTACTGCAAGAATGGTGGTGGGAAACTATATATATATATATATATATATATATATATATATATATATATATATATATATATATATATATATATATATATATATATATATATATATATATATATATATACGTATGTATATAACAGGATCCACTGACACACTAGCATAACAGTGGCTTAATGGGCCTATACAGTACAGTATAGTATAGAAAAGCTATGCAAAGGTAAAAACAAAAAAAAATTAATGACAAAAAAGATATATTAAGATAAATCCTACCAGCAGGCTAGTGAAAATATCTAGTAACAATGGGTTAAATACTACTGATGCGGATAGACTCACCTTAACGTGGCTACTCAACAGAAACTGCTGTTTGAATTATTGATGAAATTTGAACGAAAACAACTATTAAACTTCTCAGGACAGAACTATAGTGTATTGATGCAGATAAGATGGTAGTATTCCGAATATGAAAGCACGTGATTACAATCTCGTTTTTAAGTTTAAATCTCGTTCGGTTTGGTAGTAAAATCGGAGCTCAAAATTATCAGCGGCGTCACTATTGAAGGAGCCGGAGATTGTGGTTTAGTAGCTCTCGTTTTGTTTAGTTGAAATCTCGTTCGTTAGTAAAGTCGGAGCTCAAAATTATCAGCGGCGTTACTGTTGAAGGAGCCGGTGATTGTAGTTTGTAGACTGAGCTTCATCTGTTTTGGAGCCGTTAATTGTTATTATTTTTACGGAGACGTAGATTATAAAAAGTGTTTTAGGAGCCGCTAATTGTAGAAGGAGACGCTAATTATTGATGGAGCCGCTAATTGTCGTCAATATGAAAAATATAGAGAAAAATTGTAATCACCGTCATTTTAGGAGCCGCTAATTGATTGTTGTTGGAGCCGCTAATTGTTGCCTATATAAAAATATGGGAAAATATTTTGATCACCGCTTGGGTACCTGCGGCTTTCCATAGTTTCATTTAAATAAGCAGTGAGCATGCCAATAAATTTTATATTCCGTTTGAAGTAAATGGACGTGAAGAGATGTATATTCATAAAGGTGGAGCTCTACAGTTTCGTATTTTGCCTGGGGTTATATTTTTGAAAGAAAAGAAATTTCACTAGTTTCCTCGCTGGTTATACTGGCTATTTAAAAAAGATTTTGTATATCTTGAGCATTGTTCAACAAAACTTTAATTCTCTTTATTTTGGTGTATAATTGATGTGTGTAATATGGGTAATAAAGTATATAGCCTGGCCTTACTCTATATGTGCACCTTTCAAACAACTGCTAGCTAAACTAGGTCATTTTCACTTCCTGGACTTTAGAGGTAAATTGTAAAAAAAGAGCCTATATCATTTTTTACATACATTTGTTAATTTATACATTGTACTTTTAGAAGCTGGTGTTTTCTACTTGAGAAAAATTATTGTTTCCAATTTTAATATGTGCCAAATAGAGTGTACTTTAGACAAGTCATAGTAATTGTTTTAGTACAAGGTAGCAGTTATTGTAGATAGCAGTGTGTTTAGATATGTACGATTTCCTTAGGTACAATATCCAGAGAAATGTTATCCATATTACATCAAGTAGCATAGAGGTATGCCAACATTTTGTCCACTGTGCACGTTTCAAATGCAAACAACTTCACCTTATATATGCTCATAAATACACATGTTTGCAGCCCATTTTACATGATTGCATCACATTTTACATGTTTGCAGCACGTTTTACAATATCAAGGATTAATGGTGCTCACAATCCATACTCAAGCCCTTTACCTGGGAGATAATTTTTAATAACATTGTGTATGTAACATATTGATGAAATTAAAAATAGTTGTCATCCGGCAGTTTTTTCTCTCAGATATTCTGCTT
This sequence comes from Potamilus streckersoni, assembly GCA_016746295.1. NCBI lineage: Eukaryota > Metazoa > Mollusca > Bivalvia > Unionida > Unionidae > Potamilus > Potamilus streckersoni. The sequence goes on along the minus strand of JAEAOA010002189.1, from coordinate 1,023 downwards.
GAGTAGTAAGGGGGGATACCGTAGTGTTTATGAGTTTATCAAGGGAAAGGGGGTGGGATTTTAACATTTTGTAGGACACTTGCGGGAAATATGGGAAATTAACATGGATGATGTGACGGTACTGGATACTTGGGAAAAATGTTAACAATGTTGCAAATGGCTGATGTCAATCGGGCCGAGACTTAATGACAGTGTTGCTAGTTTCTGAGCTCAATCAGTAGTGCATTAGGAACGTTGTTGCTAGTGGCTGACCTGAATATACGCTATTGTAGGACCAAAAAATGTATAGGGCAATATGAGCTTATATACGGACGATACGGTCAATATGAGTTTATATACGGACAATACGGTCAATATAAGTATATATAGAGACGATAGTGGGAAATATGAGCTTTGTAGGGACTATAGGGTCAAAGGGTTTATAGGGTCAACATACACAAACAAACAAATACAAGGTAGTAACTCTTTGAGATTTAGCTACTTTATAATTTTTAACTTTTGAGTCTCAATATTTTTAAATTTTTGCTTTCACTGACAGGATCCCTCTTTGTTGTTTGTTAACAGAGAAACTAGAAGATAGTATATATTGAAGTAAAGGTTTCTAGAAATTTCAATTGATTTAAGCAAGGTTTTCTTCAGATTTGGGAGTATATGTTCCTGTTATAATAAGCACTGTTTAGACGAATGTTTTCGATCGCAGCTTGACATAAAGAGGCATGTCAGTTTTCTTCAGTTGGTATAGGGTCTGTCGTTTTCGCACTGGCATTACTCCATACACTAGGCGGTTGGTCTCCAGCTTATCCCCACAAGGCCCCTGCGACTCAGTCGACTTGGTGTATCGGTATATCGGATTATAGCTGCATTTTGAACTGAGTACTTCTGTGACTGCTTATGGCCCCAGGCAGGAACAGTCCCTTTAACAGGGCGCTTGGCCTCGGTCTGGGCCTTTCAGCAACTTTGACCCGTTACTCATATAATTTTTACACACTCTATCGTTCCCCAAACCACAGACCCAGCAACCTA